>CH001357.1:155148-202963 GCA_000149265.1 Ciona savignyi | reverse complement strand
CTGCCCCCCCCCCCCCCCCAAAAAAAAATTAAAAAATACCCCCCCTACCCCTATGCAGTTTGGAGCATCGGTCAACATCCGCAACCAGAAAGACGACTCCCCACTCCACCAAGCGGTGAAATGGAGAAACATCGACGTCGTACATCTGCTCATGCAAAGTGGTGCTATGACGTATTACAAGAACAAACACGGCGTCACACCGGTTCAAATGGCAAAGGATGTAAGTTCCGTGTTTTTTGTCAGGTTGTATTTTGTTGTCAGGTATTAATGACACTTTTTATCAGTTTTTGTAGATGATTTTAGGTTTTATTCCCGGAAATGGGAAAACACAAAGGGCCCAACACAGGTTATTTTTGTCAGGCTATATTCCGATCTCTTGATTTTTTTTGGAGGATATTACGTTTTATCCCCGTGAATGGAAAACGCAGGGGCGTTAACACACGGGCAATCGTCAAATTACATTGCACTGTCGGGCTACCGAAGCCATTGCAGGGTGTTGTATTTTTTGTCAGGTTTTATTTCGTTGTCTTTTTTAATCCACATTTTTTTCATTCGATTTTGTAGAGAATTTTAGGTTTTATTCCCGTGATTGGGAAAACGCAGATGGCATAACTACCTACACGGGCAATCCTTAGATCACCTTGCTCACACCGTCGGGTAACCGGAGCTATTCGTGTGTGGGGCAATAAAGAAATGTTACAGAAAATTTAAAAGAAAAAGTTTTTGTTAAACCCATTAATTCACTTAGGCAAGCAACGTCCTCTAAATGCCTTCCTAGAAACACCATAATCTACAAATTAGTTACGTTTAAAGGTAACACATCTAAAAACAATAAATTATCAAATTTCGGTATAATTAGACGTGGCCGCGAATACCACATAAAAAAAAACAAATAAATAAAATTTAAAATTAAAAAATAAATGTTTATAAAAAATTTACACTAAGCCTCGAAGAAAAGTGTGCGGTAATTAGTAGCGATCCCACAACCTTTAAACTTGTATTAGCAATCTAGCATATGCGTGTACATAGATATCTTATACATTGTCCCAGGACCGTGACATCTATGACGTGTTGATGTCTCAATCACGTGACGACGAATTTGGTGACGTAACCGCGATCACTGAAGCGGAACCGCCGATTGAACCAATCAAAAACCACCGTAGTAAAAGCATAAGCAGGTCGGAAGCAGACGAGTTACTCGCCGATGGTTTGTTCGATCGATTCACGCCCGGTCCCACCACCCCGCCCATCATATCACGACCTTTCACGTATGATAGCGACTCCGTGAATAGCTCCGTGATACATGACGATCATATGAACGAAGCGTTGTGTGATTCGGATCATCTAACCGGTACCGGTTTTTACAAAACTGACCATAAAAGTCGCCAAGTCGGTGCGTCGTCGGATGATGTCATAAACAGTGACGTAACGAACGACGTCACACTTGGCGCTGAAATTAGCGAACATAACGCGATTAAGGATGGTAATGACATCACTTCCGCCATTGTCACCACTGAAAATAACCCAGTTTCTATATCTCAAGACCCAAAAGGGGACGAATTAAATAATACGCGTGACAACCTGGTTGCCAACAACGCGACAACCCCTCCCAACACCTCACCCAGCAGTCTTTACTTCGAAATAGAAACAAAAGCTAAAATGTCCGAAAATCCTAGCCTCTATACGGCATGTGACGTCACGAACACTTCAGCGACACCGTGTGGTGAACCACCCGAAGATGAAACTGATGCTTATCTATCGTTGAACGAACGCAATTGTTAAATTACAATGTCTCCAAAGTTCTTGAAAAAATGGAAAAAATGAAAATGTAAACAACAGAAGTGAAAAACAAAAGTGAATTTAGGTGTCGGGATTCCTTAAACAATAGAACCCCTCCCTACGTGGCTTGCACGCTGTGAAGAGATGCCTGCGAAGGGCGTCTTTTCCAGCACCCACATCCTAGGGATAACCAGCCCCCCTCCCTACGTGGCTTGCACGCTGTGGAGAGATGCCTGCGAAAGGTGTCTCTTTACAGCAACCACATACTAGGGAAACCTCCCCCAGTGGATTAATTTCCACATTGCACTAGGGGATCGGCCTAAGGCCACCAACTCGCACTAAGTGCACAATTTTGCTTTTTTTTGGAAAAAAAAAAAATACATTTCTTTACATTGTGTTTAGGGACATAATTAATATTTTTCAACCAGGAAGTGTTGCCGTGGTACGGTCGTGTGGCCGAATGATTAACTCGACCGATACATATACCGACTCTTATTAAAATCAACGGTCCTGGTGACGAGCCCATCATGGGTTCAAAACTTAGCTCGGTCTAAGAAAAAAAATAGCGTTACCGTTGTGTTGAGTGCAATATTTGTTCGCAGTATTTTCATTTCTTGCAATTGTTCCGAATAATGTTTCAATAAATTAATTTAATTGCCATTTGATTTTTTTTTCCTTTTTTTGCAATTTTTATTTTTAATTTTTATTTTGATCGTTTTTTATTCCCCGGACATTTATGGAATTTAACAGAAATCGACAACATATCAACAGCAACATATTTGTCCGACCGGTTTGTCTGGTGGTGTAGTGTGACAACTTTCAACCGAAATAGTGCAGATTCGAAACCGGTCGAGTCCTAGTCGGTTGTGTTTTTTGGCAAGGTACTTTACTTTGCCTGAACCCAGCGGATTAACCCATGTTGAAGCCAGTGTTAATTTCGCTGAAGGATGATCCGATGAAAAGTGTAAATTATCGAAAAAATTATCTGAACAAATATCTATTTACCAAGATATGGAATTACTTATCGGGGTGGTCGGTTGTGACCTTTGGAACTAAGTCACGTTGCCCTAACACAGTGGATTTATTGGTTTTGCTGAAACAGCTTAAACGTATTAATTATAATTGTCCGTCCGAATCGCTTGGTAAGTTAGAACGTTGCCTTTTGGCCGAAAGGTTGTAGGTTCGAATCTAAATGCTAGCTAGTCGGATGTTTCCTTGGACGAGGCAGTTACCTGACACAAGGGCGGTGGAATAATGGGTTCATAAACATTTGGAACGTCTTAATCATGCACAACACACTGCAATATCTCCGGTAACTCGATGGGGGGTGCATGGTTAACTGTTGATTTTGTTATTTGGACACAAATCTATATATATTTTTTTTTGAAAAAAACAGTTTCGATCCCATGATGGGCTCGTCTTTCGGAGGGCGTTAATACACGGGTACAATGTTTCCAGTAACTCTATGGTGGATGCATGGTAAACTGTTGATTTTGTCCTTGTAATTAGGACCCAAATATTTTTCTTTTTTACCGGGATCAGCTTCGATCCCATGATGGGCTTAATACTTAGTACGTTTTTTATATATGTAATCAGTATATGACTCTGTCGCGTTAACCATTCGGCCACACGACCGTTCCATTAGAAAGAACCTAAATATGTTTTCCCTCTGTTAAGACATTTCCGAGGGCGTTATCACATTGGTATTCGCCAGATTACCTTGCGCCCTCCGTCGGGTTACCGGAGCTATTGTAGACTATTCGTCTACGAGTCGACGCGCTAAGCCACCAAGCTTTTCGTCGGATTACTACAGACTGACTGTACACACGCGGTAATCTAGTGATGACTACTTGAGCAGCTACACTATACCGGGGAAACAGCACCTTTATACATCCCCGTCAGTTTCCAAAAGCATCAGACATTTTGGTTTAACTTATTTTTTCCTTAAAATTTGGTTTCTGGTGTTAAAAAAATTCGTGAAAATTGTTCAACCATATATTGGTACGTCACAAAAAATATCATTTTTAGCTGCATGCTCTTTGTTTAAAAACTTCCCCTTTGTTGTGTAATAATGGCCTTTTTCGAGTGTAATAATTTTTTTAGAAACCAAACGCGCTCGCAGCAGTGTGACCTCATAAAGCATCAACAGTGAGCATTGTTCGCGAATTATCAGTCGCTTGTCACATACTGGAACTCGATACCGGGACAATACATCGCGCGCCTCAGCGTCGTAATAAGCGAGAAACCTGTGGAGATGTACTAGATTATCGGCCACCTGTAAACGGCGTTTACAATTGGATAGTCAATCGGCAGATTAGTTTGGGATAACAGCGTTTTATTGAGCAGCTGCCATATAAAGCTGGATATACTGATAAAGTGTAAGGTCCACATTGAATTGATATGTGAGTAAGGATTGGAATGAAAGTGTTTTTTGATTAATATCAGACAGACATTGCTTACTTAAGTAAAAGTGTTGATAAGCAGTAATTAGTGCTAGCACCGACTATTATATTAGACTTTTTATAGAAAGGGAAATTATTTAAAATTTTAAGAGATTTGGTCTCTTTTTAAATTCGTTACATCAAGTGCTGTAGTTATAACATATCAATGTTCTAGATTACACAAAATATTGGATGGATAGTTGATTCTAGAATGTAACAATCAAAGTGCTGACAACTTCATAAAGAGTATTATGACGTTGCTGTCGCCCCACCGTGGGCCTTTTATGGGTAGGTGGCAAAGTTATTGTAACAAAAGTTGTTTAAACCGATTTTTTATTGTTTGGTGAAGTATATTGACACCTATAACGACAGACAACTATATAGTTTGGTGGGTTGCGGGTATTTCTATATTTTCGGTCGCTTCTTATGCAAACACGCATACTTGCAAAGTAAATAGTCGCAAAAAATTATTATTTTGGGTCAAATTAGTTGAACGTAACAAATTTGTGTGTAACCTATTTATTATTAAACAGTAGCTCTTAATAATCTATTTTGTGGTATTTAATGGTGGTATTATCTTTGAATTATTTAAACACAATGTAGATTGTGCAAATACAATACATAGGAACAAGCCGCAAAAAGTACCAGTCATTAATTTGAGTTATAAATTCATATAATAAACTATTGAATTTGAGATTGTATTTCTGACAATTTGGTTTTAAACGAATGGCGTTTAATAAACATGGGAAATTGTAGGATTTACGCAGAGCTCAAAAGAAAGAGTACCATTTCACCAGTTATAACTATTTTTCTGTAAATTTTATATCTCTATGTGTTGCGTTTTTTTATACCTGTAGGTGTAAATATAAGTTTATTTGTAACTAAAAGCGTTTGTAATACAGCAATACAATTTAAGTAACGCTTCGGCACAACGATTTGAATCAAATTTATTGAAATTTAATTTTAACCGCAACCTCCAAATGACAAATATATGCTACACCTTATGAATAAATAATTAATAATATAATTATTTTGACTGGGAATTACAGTTCAAATTTATAGGTTTATTTCCAATTACTGGTTGGATGGTTTTAGTTAAATTGGTAACACAAATAAAAAGTACAAATACCAAGAACGCTACAGAATTGAAAGTGTGTTCAGTAACTCAATCCAAAGTTTGTTTAAATATTTGTTAATCGAACAAACAAAAAAGTTAAACAACTTCCACTTGAAATTGCCGCGTAGACAAACATTTTAAATTATACCCAACCCATTTTTAAGAAAATAATATTTTTTCTGTCATACCGTGTGATTTACTGTCGTCTTGACATTTTATCCTGTCTCCTTGACTTAAAATAATTATGCCATTCTTCTTTAATGTATTAAAGGAGCGAAAAAAACTTAATTAATAGTGTTTTTTGTATAGGTTTTTAAACTTTTTACACATGCTGTTTAATTAAACCGTTTATAAATTAAAATATAACATTCATTGCACATTAATTAAAACTCTTTATATTTTTTCATATTACATTTTGCTCTATTTTAATTTGTATATAGTTTTTGTATAGGTTGAAAAAGTTAAACATGCTATTTAATTAAACCTGTTATAAACTAACCCAAAACATTATTTGAACCCTAAAACTCTTTATGTTTTTTTTTCTATTTTGATTTTTTTGGTTCCAGTGTATGATTATTCTCACACTGTTCCATGCAGATTACACAAACGCTAACCAGGACCTGCCACTCAATCAGTGTGGAAATTTAGAGGAGGTTTTTACCGAGATTGCGAGTGAATTATCTCAGGTATATATTATTAGAAATTCATGTTTTTTTCTACAAAAAAACTGGTATATATGGTTAGAAATTCATGTGTTTTTTCTACAAAAAACTGGTATATATGGTTAGAAATTCATGTGTTTTTTCTACAAAAAACTGGTATATATGGTTAGAAACTCATGTTTTTTTCTACAAAAAACTGGTATATATGGTTAGAAATTCATGTTTTTTTCTACAAAAAATGGTATATATGGTTAGAAATTCATGTTTTTTTTACAAAAATTGGTATATATGATTAGAAATTCATGTTTTTTCTACAAAACTGGAAAAATGAAGAAACGTTAAATCACGGGCAATCGTTAGGTTATCTTGCGAAAATGCAAGGGGCATTATTACTAAGGCAATCATCTATTTACTTTAAAGTTTAGATTACCGGAGCTATTGCAGTGTGTTTTGTATGGTTGAGACGTCACTTAAATTAAGTAGAACCCATTGATTCACTGGGTTCAGGCAATGTCCGTAAAGTGCCTTGCCCAAGAAAACAAACGCCCAAGGCTAAGAAAAATTGTTCCCGCGACTCGATCCCACAACCTTTTAGTTAAAAGACTAAGACAACCGACCATACATTTGATTTGTTGTCAAAAATCGTGACGTAGAAGTCATAATTGATATTTTATTGTGACGTCACAGATCGAATGGGTCGGAGTCGCGAGAACGCTGAGAATCAACCCAGATAAGCTCCACTTGGTGACGCTGTCCAGTGGGTGCGACCTCCAGCGGCAGAAAACGCTGGGACTTCTATGTTGGGTGGAAGATGAGCGCTCTAGCGCCACCTTTGAGCGACTTGTAGCAGCACTGAGCCAAGTGGAGGCGAAAACTCTGTCAGGTAAAGAATTTCAACATTAATGACGATCGGTGTATGGTCGTATGGCTAAAATGGACAGCTCGACCGATTTATATAATAATGTTATATAAAAAACTGTTTTTGTGACAAAACGATTTTTGGTAACGAATTTTAACATTAATGCTAAACAGTTGAACGGTCGTGTGACCAAATGGTTAGCGTGGCCGATACATATACCGACCTATACAAAAACGGTCCAAGTTACGAATCCATCATGGGATCAAAACTTGGCTCGGTAAAAATTGCTTAAAGGTTGTTCGGTCGTGTGGACGAATTGATAGGATAGGATATTCATGTTTATCCCCGTGAATGGAAAAACCAGGGGGTTATCACACGGGCAATCGTCAGATCACTTCGCGTCCACCGTCAGGTTACCCAAGCCATTGCAGTGTGTTATGTGTATGACGGACACGTTATTCGATTTAGTACAACTCATTAATCCGCGGGATAAAGCGAACAAATCATACAAGAATTCTCTATAAACCAGACTTAGTAAAAGGCCCATCGTGGGTTCGGTAGTTATCCCGGGGCGCAAGGTGTCGGGCGCGGTTGTGTATAGTCGAACGGTGATCGTCTCAACTATGTGGATTATGATTAAAAATACACTGAGTGGAAATAGGATTATGTCACCGAAACCGACCCGACCCGGTTGAAAACTTTAAGCGGAAACGGGTCCCTCAATTTTACACCTTAATGTCTTAGAAACATGAACATTATAACGTTACATAGGTGTTTTAAAATGTGGGGAGGGGCTCCACAGCCTGGTTTTTCTGGACGTTTAATAAGTGGCTTGCGCAAAGATACTTCTAGCCTACAGCTGGTTGCGTTCTCACACCCATTCGGCTAACAACTCGACTTGCGAAATTTCGGGCAAATTTAACATTAAAACAATACTGAGCGAGCCTTAAAATTTACCCTGGATCTACTATATTGACTCCGCCGTACGGGAATGTTGAGCTAATTGGACGAACTTTACAGGCGACATCAAGGCATTTGCTAGGCTACTGCGCATGCGCAAAGCAGCCGCTCAACGAAAACTGGAAGCAATTCACACGCAATACTACCCTCTACCACTCTCCACAATAAAGCACAGCCCAAAGTCGGCCCACGGACAGTGGAAATTCGCCGAACTCCCTCATTTCTTGATGGGCCCAGCAGCTGCCTTCTTCCCTTCACGGTCGGTGCCATCGAATTCCACCTTCGACCTGACGTCATCAGTCTCGATCCACGGAGCGAAGTTGAATTTGTTGCAAAGGGAAATTGGATCCGAGAAAATTAAGAAAAAAAGTGAGTTAGGATATTCATGTTTATAGACTATCTGCCTGAAAGAATTCCATATCTTGATCAAAATGTTTTCTTTTGTGCTGAGTGGAATAAGTTAGCATTTGATGATATGATAGGATATCTATGTTTATCCCCGTGAATGGGAAAGCCAAAGGGGTTAACACACGGGCAATCGTCAGATCACCTCGCGTCCACCGACGGAATACCGAAGATATTGGAAAATTGTATTGTGTAGTAAGAAAACCGATCATGCTAGGGTAGAATAAAACATTTATGTTTATCCCTGTGGATGTGCACTGGGTGTTATCACACGGGCAATCATGAGATCACCTCGCGCCTAATGTTCACAGTTGCAGATAGTTTAACTCGGCAGAGTTGGTGAAAACTATCCGTACATATACCAGCAGTTGTGTAAACATTACGCAATATTGGAGTTGTATCTTACGCAAGATGTCTATAATGGAGGTCCAGAACCTTGTCGCGCATATCAAGTTACATTCCAGATTCTATATTCTAGAACGTTTGTTTATGTCGCGTAACAAAGGCTTCTCTCGTCGGCGTTCTATCTAATCCAATTACGCCTAATTTGGTCTGTTGTTCAGTCACAATATGTCTTTGTTACGTTGTAGCAAGTTGAAAGTAACAGACCACACATGTTGGTATTCTTGAACAAACATTTATATTTAAGAATTTTCCTAAAATCCAGACATGTTCCCAAACTCATAATCCCTCAAGCAAAGAACCTATCACCAACACAAACAGAGTATTTTGCTTCGAAAAAATCTTTTTTTTTCATAAAATATCGTGATAATTTGTCCTACCGGTTAGTCTGGCGGATTAGTGCGTCGCCTTTCAGCCGAAAGGTTGCAGGTGCGAAACTGGTCGGTAGCTAGTCGGTTGTGTCCTTTGGAAAGGCACTTAACGGACATTGCCTGAATGCAGGAAATTAGTGGGTTCCATCAAATTAAAAGAACGTGTGAATCACACTCAACACACTGCAATAGCTACGATAACCCGACGATGGGCGCGAGGTGATCTGACGATTGCCTGTGTGTTAAGCCCCTTGGTTTTCCCAGTCACGGGGATAAACACAAACAGAGCATTTTGTTTTAAAAAGTTAGTCGGTTGTGTCCTTGGGCAAGGCACTTAACGGACATTGCCTTAACCCAGCGGATTAATGCGTTATACTAAATTAAAGTTTAAATCACACACAAAATAAGTTAAATTTAACATTTTTTCTTATTGTTTTCTTCAGCTGTTCGACCGTCCACCATTGCCGGCAAGGCCACTCAACAGAGAAAACGTGCACTCGGGATACACAAGAGGATAGGTGAATAAGATAGGATACCATACTGTAAGATAGATTTATATCCCCATGGATGGGAAATACCTAAACAATCCATATATAATACAATTCGTCCGATCGGTAAGTCTGGTGCTTAAGTGCGACGCCTTTCAACCGAATTTGAAGGTTCGAAACTGGTCGCTTGTTTCCTTGGGCAAGAAACTTAACCAGCATTGACTTAACCCAGCAGATTAATGGGTTTTACTAAATTGAAGGTGCGTGTAAATCATACACAACACACTGTAATATCTCCGGTAACTCGACAATGGGCGCGAGGTGATCTGACGATTGCCCGTGTGTTAACCCTCTTGGTTTTCCCATTCACGGAGATAAACATGAACATCCTATCCTAATTGGTTAGCGCGACCAGTTTACATACCAAATTCCAAATAAAAAACATGGATTTTATGTTGAATATAAATGGTTCAATGTGAGCTAACAAACCCAATGTTGATGACGTACATAGGTCAGCTGGGCATACGCACGTCAATCAAAACCGCCGTCCCACTCACAAATACATCACGTGATTGCCATCCGGAAATGGTGCAGGAATTGATTTCAAACAAGCTATTTAATTATTTGCTCAAGTAAGTTTTATACTTGTTATAAATCTGTAAAATTAGTTTGGTTTATAAAATCCCCATATTTTTAAATTGACATATTTGGTTACGTTTTTAAACCCGTGTTAAATTTGTGAACAAGGGCATTTTGGTATAGAAATGAGTAAAGTATTGGTCGCGTAACTCGACCACACATCCTTCCATACAAACATGCATTAGTTCATTTTAGGGGGTTTTTCTTTTTCCACTTAATCCCAAAGCCGACTCCCCCCTCAGTACTGGGTCGCGCTTGCACACTTTTCTTAAGTATTAAATAACATCAAATTTAATTAGTTAATTTTGATTTAATTTGTTTCGTTGAAACTTATTTGTATTAATGTAAGGTTTAACGGCCACGTCGTTTTTTTCCTTTAATTTGTTATGTGTTTTTTCACTGACGTGTTTTAACTACTGTAGTTTTGCCGTTTTATCTTGTCTCCTTAATGTAAAATAATTGTTTTATTCTTCCTTACTGTAACGAAGGAGCGAAAAAATAAACTAAACCAAACTTCCTGCTAATCGTGTTGTACCTTTACTCCCATCTAGCGGAAACGGATCGAGAGAGGTTCTATCCATGGTTTCAACGTTAGAATCGATTAATGGACTTGTGGTGCGAAAGTTATCGAAGGGATCGATTAAGATTGAAACTTATCTACACAAGACCTCAGCTCTCAAAGCATTATGGGGACATTTTGAATCAGGTAGGATTTGCTTGGTTGGTGCGTCACCTTTCATTCACAGGGTTTAAGCTTCGAAACTGGTTAATTGCCAAAGCCTGGACCCAGGATATAGGATATTCATGTTTATCCCCGTGAATGGGAAAACCTAGGGGGTTATCACACGGGCAATCGTCAGATCACCTCGCGCCCATCGTCGGGTTACCGGAGCTATTGCAGTGTGTTGTATATGATAGACACGTTCCTTCAATTTGGTAGAACCCATTAATCCGCTGGGATCAGGCAATGTCCGTAAAGTGCCTTGCCCAAGGACACAACCGACTAGCTAGCTGCCAGTTTTGCACCTGCAACCTTTCGATTAAAAGGCGACGAAACCGCTAGACCACCGGGCCGGACTTCTGGGCAACTCCATTTAACCAACTCAAATAACTTCATTCAAATTGGCCATTTAAAATGGAACTAAATTTACACAATGAAATAGCTCCAAGAATAATATATCACCCATGTTATGCAATGAAATAATAGTTAGTAAAAAAGAACATTTAAAGAAGTTGATTTTATTATTTTAAAACAGGCCAGTTGAATGACATGTTGCAAGAACACCTTATTTCGGACAACTCACTGAAAATGGCTGGTGCGTTCGCTATTTCCTTGGAGACCAGTATCGATAGAACAGAAATGGACGGTTGTCTGCAGCAACTTCAGGTGATTTCCCATTAAGATGTATAGCGACATTGTTTTTTCCCAATAACGAGCACCTGCTATGGTAATTGCATAAAATTGTCCAATAAAATAAAAAATAAATTTTTGATGAATTTAGTGATGTGTTGGACTATTTTCACAGTTTTTATCAGAAAAATGTACTCGCAGGGCTCAAACCGGAAGTCCACTGCCCCCAATTCAAGTTCTCGCAGAGCACTTGGTAACTACATAGGGAATTCCCCTCCAAGAACACGGATGTCATTCTCAAAAGTACCAAGAGCGCCCTTTAGTGGGCTGCAATCGAGCTCACAATTAAGGTAATCGGCAAAAATTGTTTGACATGATTGTAGTTAATTAAAAAAATCAGTGTTTTCAATGATAACTGACAAGTATTGTCATTTCATCATGATCGCTGATGGTGTGAGTTTCCCCCACCGGCGGAGTAGTCTCGTCTTCTTGGTACGCGACGCCTTCGAAAGAAGGTTGTCCACAATCTTGTTCATCTATAACATAAGAATCAGTTGTGTCATCATAATGGTTGGTTGTTTCATCATAATGGTTGTTTGTTTCATCATAACGGTTGGTTGTTTCATCTGCGTAACTATGATCTAGAGCTGAGTGTTCCGGGACGCTTACATTCCGAACTTGGTAAACAGCTGCGTCGAATTTTGTCCTTAGAAAACAAACTTCTTTCTTAATTTCAGTCACGTCTTCTCTCAGTTTCTTTATTTCAGTTAACATTTCATAAATCAAATGATTGGTGTTGTTGTTTGGAGGGTTGGGTTGTTGTCTGTTGTTTTTAGTGTTTTGGTAGTTGTTCGATTCACCTCTTGGTCTCGTATCTTCTTCATTCCGTTTATAATCAGCAACAGTTTTAAGCACTTCAAACTTAAAGTTTGGATTCTCGACGCAAGCTAGAATCACTGCGGCTGTGTTTGATTCCGTTTTATCCATTTCTTTCGATTCTAAATACATACAAGCGGATTCATAGTTCACAGTTACATTTTGCAAAGCTTCGTTTTTTGGAAGCACAATTTTATCTGGATTATTCGCTTCCCATTTTATTTTCCTTAAAACCGAGAAACTTGCTCTGTTAGCATGTTCGACCCAATCTGGTGTTCGTTTTGTCCTCATTATCTTTCGTAACTGCTGTCTTTCGGAGCCGATAACTTGTCGTCTTTTATGTTGCCCAAGTTGGTGCTGAATGTCCCCGGTAAATTCCACCTCTCCAAGCAGCGTCTCGGTGCAGAGCTTCACTTTAAACCTCACCGGACAGGAGGAGTACAAACATTTCCCAAAACACCGGAATTCTTGATGATGTAGCGACACGTAGTGGTATTTAAAAGCAAAACAACAGATGTTGTTGAATTTTTTTAAGTTTTCAATAACTTCTAATCTCCAGTCTGTCACACATATGCGTCTTTTGAAAACAGAATTACTGCAGATGTCCCAAACTTCTTTTCGAAATTCAAATACACCATTTTTTATGTAATTTTGTGTCACCAAAGGCTGTGTATCATTTGAAGCCGGGTCATGTTGAGTTTTGTTATCGTCATGATTTTCGCGGACAGGATCCGATGGTATATTTTCTGGAATTGTAACAATCGATGGTGTAGTTTCTGGGATTGTGACATCACAAACTTTATTCTTTGCCTCTGCCTCTTTCACAGCCTTATCAACCTTTACACGAAAATCCGGTTCATTTTTATATCGAGTTTGAATGGCCTTAAGATCTTTAGAAATGCTTCTGTGTTTCGTTCTTGCATAAATTTGCGCGTGTGACCTACTGCAAATCTCAGTAACCTCATCCTGGTTGATTTGCTTTTTTGTTCTTTTCTTCTTCACATATTTTACCATTTTGAAAACTTTTTTTACCAAACAATCTATTTTAACTAAGCAGCTTTTATAAGCAAATGGTTACAAGTAATAAATATAAACAAATTAGCATATTTAGGAAAAATATATCTACCTGATTTTCTGAGTTGTCTAGCCAAGTCAAAAAAACTAGAAATGATTAGTTAATAATAGTTAATTAGTGTTTAGGGAAGGGTTTAAATTAGTTTATGTATTTTACTGTGCAGTTTGCCTCCTTCCCTCCTTTTAGTGTTGCCTGCTATGACATGGAAATATTCAGTTTTGGCTTTAAATGTTCGATACAGGGTATTACACAAAACAAGCTTGTGATCAGTTAGGGCAACACTAAAAGAAGGGAAGGAGGGAAACTATTCACTAAAACTATGAAAACTTTTTTTAACTCTGCTCTAAACACTATCTTAATCCCAGAACTAACACTGACTCCAACCCTATGTTTAAAACTAACTCTAATCCCCTAATATATTATGGTGTGTAGTTTCTCTCCTTTCATTATTCCCAACCAGTTAAATGCTGCGCGTATAATTGCTATACTTCTCATAAGCATATAGGCTAGTTTCAGAGATACCATGACTGCCAGGTTACTAAAGTTTGGATAAACGTACTTTCTTAAACGATATTCTTGATAAAATTTAGAATCAAAACACCAAAATTTAATAACCTCGTCTGCTTGGAATAACAAACTCTTGTACTAAAAACACACAAACTACAGGCTTTACGTGTGAGTGGTTAAGCTTCACAACTGAATGATTTCATCGACAGCACAAATTATTTCTCTCTAAATATTGGATCGATTGTTTTAGTCTTTTACACACAGTATCCGCCCACCTACCAATATACAGCAATACAAAATTGTGTGTTTATTTACAAGCATATAGTTAATTATATAGCCCGGCATGTTATCTCAATCAGTAAGAACGTCGTATGTTTGCAGCGGACGAACTTTGAAACTAGCGGCATGGTAGACGGTTATATGATTGTGCTAGGATCGTCTAAAGTAAAATTAATGAAGTTCCTAAAACTAAAGAAACGTATGTATATATAATATATATATATATAAATTTATAATATATCAATACATATACAGCACACTGCAATGGTTTCGGAAATCCGGCGGTGCGAATAAACGTAACCTGACGATTTTTAGTGTGTGTTATGCTGCACAAGTTTTTCCATTCGTCAGTCCGGCCCGTTAGTCTAACGGTTAAGTGCGTCGCCTTTCTGACGATTACATGTGTGTTAACCCCCTTAGTTTTCCCATTCACGGGAATAAAGATGAATATCCTATCCTATAGGTTAACCTATCATCCTATAGGTTAACCTATCATCTCATTTGATTTATAGTACGACCCCTATTTTTTCAATATTTCGTTATTCCTATATTTTGTACATTTGCAGAGTCACATCAGTTCCCCATAGCCGATCGATTAACGTCGAACTCTCTCCAAGTATCCGGACCGTCAAGCCCGGTCCCAGGGTATCTGATTGGCGGAGTGAGAAGGCTCGATTCCCGGTCAGAAGCGATAAAGTGGCCGGGGTCGTATTCGCTGACGAGGAGCAACTTCCGGTCACTGAGAACAAGGACAATGAAGTTCAAAGGTCAACCAATGACGTGGAGCGACAATCGGCGCCACCGCCGTCACCTGACCTTGAAGGTGAATCGTTTTAACTCACAGATTTAACTCGCAGTTTTAACTTACACTTATCCCAATAAGTTACCGGACTCGGGTGTAGTTGAATATATATCCGGTCATGTAGCTCAGTTCTTTAGAGCGTCATCCACGGCCGAATGGGTAGAAAGTTCGAAACCAGCCTTTGGCTAGGCGACTGTGTGCTTGTGCATGACACTCGGACGTTCCTGAACTCGGCCGATAATTTGGTTAAATTTATGTCATTTATTTTTCGTTAAAAATTTTAAATAGTCCAACCAGCTAGTCAGGCGGTTTAGTGCGAAGCCTTTCAATCAAAAGGTTGAGGTTCTGAACTGATCGCCAGCTAGTCGGTTGTGTCCTTGGGCATTTTGACAAGGCACTTAACGGACATTGCCTGAACCTAGCGGATTAATGTGTTCTACCAAATTGAAGAAACGTGTGATTCATACACAACATACTGCAATAGCTCCGGTAACCCGACGGCGGGCGTGAGGTGATCTGACGATTGCCCGTGTGTTACCTCCCTTGGTTTTCCTATCCACGGGGATAAACATGATTATTCTATTCTAACCACACTTACTAATGACGTCATTACTGATAGATCCTGGGGAATCCCCGGATACGAACAAACGTAGCGAGGAAGAGGAAGAAGAAATAAGATTGGCGTTGGAAGATTTGCATAAAAGAACACATGAAGCGGAAAATAGTTACAAGTTCGTTATTATTAGAACATATTAAGTTCTGGTTAGAACATACTGAGTTTTTTTAATAGTTTTATATCCAAGCCTTTAATGTTAAAAATCTCTAAAATACTGATTTAAAATGAATTCTTAGAAAATATTGAATAATTAATCCCAAGTCTACTTAACTTTGGCCATAAAGTTAGAATTTACTGTTTTTTAACATTATCCCTAGAGCTTGACTTTAGTTTAGTTGTTCTCTTTCCTTATTTAAAATATAGCTAAAGGGAAGCAGTCAATTTGGGCAATACGACTAAGGTTTGCATTTGGTATTGTAGTAACAGCCCATGATTTTTAGCTAACATTCGTGCTTTAAATATTTAAAGTCCTGTATTATGTGACTATAATTTAATAAATAAACACAAATTGTACCGTTTAGCTATTTACTGTTTTTAATGGTCATGCCTGTTTGTTTTATTTTTTTCTTCTTTACTGTAAAAATTTTCTTTTTATAGGTGTAAAGGACCAAAATGTAGCCTAAACTAAAATAAATCACTCGATTGTGGTATCTCATCTTGGTGTTTTTTGACATTTATTTATCCACAGGCAATTCAACGAAGTTGTACTTCGTCGGTTCGTTGACTCACTGAAGAATGCTTCAGACATGGGAATTGAAAAGATCGGTCACGTGGGGGACCTCCGCAAATACGCAACCATATTACGTAAGAATGACGCCGCTGACGTAGCTCAACTGGTTGAAGAATTCGTCAACGTTACTGAATCACTGGACCGTATCCACCGTGATGTCACATCGAAAATATGGCTCCGGGTGGCCGATGTTTCGACGGCGTCCGCTAAATCACGTGACTCGACAGGCAGCCACAGGAGGTCGCCAATGAGGAACCAAGTCTCTCAGTCGATTGAGATCTGGAGACAGATGTTGGACCCGCAATTCGACTTCACGGAGCTGAAGACAGGTATCTCAGACGATCTGAAAAAGATCTTTACACCCGAGGAGCTAGAGGAATACGGGGGGCTTTTATCTCACATTCCAGCTCTTCTATCAGCAGCAAAATCATGCCACCAGTTACTTAGCCATTACAACAATGCCCCCTGATATACCGGATGCCAAAGACCACTTATTGCAACCAATTTTGCTGAAAAAAAATAAGAATTGTGTCAAAAACGACAAAAAGTTTGATCAAAACATTTCAAGAATTTCTTTTATGTGCGATTTGCTGCACATGCGTAGAGTTGTCGGGTTAAAGTCTTTAATCTTTTACCTATATACGGACCTCATCTCCACTGTGTGTATGAGAAGTGTTAGTTGTACTAATATTGTCCAATATTATTATTGAAGCAGTCGGCATATAGATCCATAAATTCTGACATTGTTTCGAAACCAAAGAGGTTGGAATTCCTATTTATTCAAAAGAATTTCGACTAACACTGTGCATGAACAGCCTAATTTATGCCCGAATAATTAGAACTGTTTAGGCAAACGCGACGTTTTCACATATAGCAAGTGTGTCATTTTTAATTGAACTTCAATTGACCCCATAATTAAGCGTAACTTACAGTTTGGGCAAGATTGTTGTTAATTAAAAAAACGTTATCTATTGTTTACCCATAAAGTAATTTAAAAGAATCAGGTTTAATTTACTTAAAATAAAAGCCTAAGTTATCTCATATCGCTGTTGTTCAAAGTAAAATATTACAATTTTGTAGACGCAGATAAAGGTTTATGGTTCAATGTTCAAAAGTGTGAAACCTATTACGTTTACTTATTAGTGTATTTATGAAAATTTTATTTTATTCGTTAATCGTATTTGCAAATAATCGTTTTAAATTGGGTACTAATGTAAATATACGTCAGGGTAACTCTTGTATTAAGCCTGATGTAAATTCTATATCAACAATTAGTGAAGTTAAAGTAGCTATAATTTCAGTCACCTATAGCTTTTATTTTTTCGAAACCATAAGTGTAATCCAACATTATATAATTGTTCTAAAAGTTTCTAAACACTCTTGTCTTGTAACAAAGACTATTAATTCTTATTTACTTTTAATTCACACTTGTATAAACTGAAAGTTGTCATTTTCCTATTTAAAATACGTCGCCATTTTAAGTACAATCGTAAATACCTGTGAATAAGCAAATAAGTAATTACAATTTATTTTATGTCAAATATCCTAAGTCGTATATCATTTTCAGCGCCTTGTCAAATTCACACTAATTTTGATAGAATGCTTTATTTCACATTGAAAAAGGTACTTATACTTTAAAACACAATTAAATGACAAAACTGTAACTTAATTTTTACTTTAATTTGTCATTTCTAGAATATAACACTGTTACGTCACTATTCAATGTGTTACAGCCATAATTGTGCCATAATAGAAATAAAACTTTTGTGAATAAATGTTATTTTTATTGTCGTTTAAAAAACAAGGCCAGCAATGTTTGAAAAAGACTTTTAAATATTTATAAAATCTAAAATTGCATGAGCTTATAATATACACATTTAGTTTAAGAGTGTCATTTAAAAGATAAAACAGAGTTTATGCAATGCTTTATTTATAAATGTTTAATTTGTTTACCAGGCCAAGTTTTGAAGCCATTATAGGGCTATTCGACAAGTCATCTTTTTTGTATACAATTTAGTACATGTATCGGTCACGTTGACAATTCGGTCACCAGAGCGAAAATTAAACGAGTGCTTCAACGGTTTGCGGGCCAGTGGAGGACCTGGGTTGGCTTGTTGTGATTGGTTGTTTTTCTTTTGGATGACGTAACGGTGACGTAAGAATGCTTTTCCAAGTTTCGAAAGAAAAAAGAATGCTGAGTAAGTTGATGAGCATGTTGACGTCATAGAGGGTGATTGTGGTGTGGCGTGTGGCAGTATCGGGAACAATAAATACTAATATAACCATAGCTGCTATATCGGAAATGACGCAAATAACGGCGAAAATTGCTGAGCGTCGAACGATTTTCGAGATTCTTTTCTTGTTTGCCGAAGAGCTGTTTCTACGTAGAGGGTAGATAAACAGAAACATCAATAAAAACTGGCCGAACAGGATAACTCCATTGGCCATGTATACCGGCCATACCACGTATTCCGACTTTGGTTTGGTGACGCAACCCCTCGGTGATGAGTCATAGTTATCTGACAATACATACGCGAACCCAGCAGCTAAACAGCCAATCCATATACCCAGAATACTAACGAGGCTTATAACCTTAACAGTGGTGCTACAAATCATAGATATTGCTGGGTGCTGGTACAGTGAGCGTTGTTTAAGCCACAGAAACGTGAAGACGGTTGTTGCTGTTAGAGCATATCCCGCAATTGAAACATCCATAGAAATCTCACATGCTCGTGACGTCACGTCGCCATAGCCGACATTAAAGGCTGCTTGCTCCGATATTAATTTGATGTAACTAAGCAAGTAGGCGCACAAGAGTACCGTGAACACAGCTGCCGCGTTTGCGTCCGTGGCGTCATTTTTCTGTCGCCATTTTCCATTTCGTTTTCCGTAGATGCAAATAGCGATAACGATCCACGTAATAATAAGAAGTATTATGACGTTACATATCGTTCCTACATACCACACCGGCTGGGTGAAGCGATTCACAGGAATGACGTCGGACACATTAACAATAGTGACGTTGGTCCCTGACATTTTGGACACCTGTATAAAAATGTAGGATCAATTAAAGAAGGTCTTTATATTATATATTTAAACATCATGTTAAACCCGCAAACACAAAACAACCCGTGATTGCGTAAGTTTGTCTATACAAATTAAATCATGTTTTATGTTGCCATTAAATAGGACAAAAACACTAAACTTAAACTTAAATGTCACTTTAACTTGGTTTTACATATTATTTTATTACGGTGGCTATAATTTCTACTATGTTCAGCGTAAATAACTTGATTTATCTGTTTTAAAACTCCTCTAACCATGTCTAGATAAAGTATTAAATCTAAATACACCGTGACACCTATATATATTGCCAGGAACCAAACCTTACTTCGCATTTTTACTTCCTTGTTCGAAATGATGGGACACTAACGTAATAATAGTCGTGTGTTACTTCATGAATAACACGTAACTGGGTTTTCTTTATCACTTGGTAAAAAGAACCGATGATTAAAAGGTTTCAGTTTTGCTCAAAACAAACAACAGAAACTGTTGCTGAAAATAACGTATGAGTTGTTTATGAAATAATCTATATCTAATATACTGATTAGCCTGATGGGTTAGTGTGTTGCCTTTCAGCCGAAGGGTTGCAGGTGCGACGCTGGTCGCTAGCGACTCGGTTGTGTCCTTAGGCAAGGCACTGAGCGGACATTGCTTGGACACAGTGGATTAATGGGTTCTACTAAATTGAAGGAACGTGTGAATCATACACACCACACTGCAATAGCTCCGGTAACATGACGGTGGGCGCGAGGTGACGATAGCATGTGTATTAACACCCTTGGTTTTCCCATTCACGGGAATAAACATGATTAGCCTTATTTATATTTTTCAGGGAAAAAATAAACTTATAATGTAGTATTTATTCGAAACGAAGAAGTAAAAGCGAAGGGAACTCATAATAAGTTCAGCTTTTATACATGCCTTTACATATTTTGTTTTCATTGAAAGGGGTTTATGTTGTTTCGTCGATAGTGATTAATTAAGGTACCTTTTGCATCGTTCTGCATTTGGTTGCAATAGCTGTTAACGTTTGTGTCCAGTCCGTTAAACCACAGCGATTAGAAATCATCCGTAGTGCCCATTTTTTACGAGCCAAATGTCGAACCCATAATGGGCTCGTCACTTTGATTGTTTTTGTATATGTATCGGTCGCGTTAACCATTCGACCACACGACCGTTTATTTTAACGAGCCAAGTTTCGAACCAATGGTCTAGTTACTCGGACCGTTTTTGTATAGGAGTAGGTATATGTATCGGTCGCGTTAATCATTCGGCCACACGACCGTACACCGCACTCCTTTTCTAAGGACACAACCAAACATCTAGCGGCCATACAGGTTTAAGTACGGTCGTTTGACCAAATGATAAACGCGGCTGGAAAAATGATTAAAAGAATTGATTAAGTAATAATTAAAAAGGATTTATAAAGAGAAAATAATTAAAAAAATGATTAATAAGTATATACCTTTTTTTATACCAAAACTGGTTGAACGCGCTACCATTAGACCAACTAGCCGAAGTTATGAGAGCGTAAACTCAATAAGGCCCTCTAGTAAATAAGTAACGTTTCTTCCGCGAACTTCGAAGGAGGTCAGTTGCATGTGTTGAATTGCATCACAACCACATTCATATTCCTATGATTTCCCCAGAAACCCAATACCAAACGTAGCATCAGCTGAACGGTCGTTTGATCTATACGTATTTGTTATTGCCTTCGTCGCATAAGAGTTGGTGCAAATTGGTGTATGATTTTGCGCCGTCTTCAGTTTATCATCATGAAAGTACTCATAATGTTAAAGATTGTCTGTGTTTTCAGTTGTGCAGTTCTAGGTAAGTAGTAGTGTTTTAACGAAAGAATTTGGAATAGGATGAATGATTATCGCTATTGGTGAATACAAATGCTGTAAAATTATTGTAATAGGTATATTATCCATAGATGATCAAATGTCTGGTGTATTAGTGCGTTATATATTTGTTACCATTTAAGCGATTGTTTAAAAAAAATATTTCTGAGCTTACTAAATGGTCTAGACTCTAGAGCTTTAGACTCTAACGAATATGTCCAAAGGTTCGCTTGCTTGAAAAAAATATATTGTAGCTTAAGTGTTTTTCCCAACGAAATAATCGTACAGAAAGAGGCAAGGGGGAAAATGGGAAAAACACCAAGCGAAACTTTGGTCATAGTCGTTAGAGTCTATAGTTTTATAGTCTACATATAGACTGGTCTATAGACCACTCAGTAAGTCTGAACTATTTATTTCAAACCAATCGCTTAAATGGTAACAATATATATAACGCACTTTATTAGGATAGGATATTTATGTATATACCCCCTTGATTGGGAAAACCAAGGGGGTTAACACACAGGCAATCGTCAGATCACCTCGCTCCCATCGTCTATTGGTCTAGAGTCTAGACCTTTTAGTCAAACGTATAAAATAGATGGCTGAAATGAAACCACTCAGGGCAACCAATGAATCAGAGAGGGATTTCTGAGATCCAGTCTCACTCAAACCAACCGAAGTCTTTCATCCGGTACAAATTATGCGAAAAGTATGAAGTGCTTCTAGTGAATGCTACAGCGAGACCCAAAAACCATTCTCTGCCGCATCAATTCAATGTGTCGGTGTTAGAATTACTTGAACCTGGATTTATCATTGAGATAAAGCGAACAGACAACAACACGGGCTGGGATTTGATCTTAATCGTGGATTGGGTGTTTTATACAAGTTAGTATAAGTTTCCCTGTAATTTTGTAGGAGTAACACTAAAGGGAGGGAAAGAGAAGGAGGGAAACAGCTCACTAAAATTACGTAAACTAATTTAAACCCTCCCCTGAACACTAATATCGACCCCAGAACTAACCCTAACACCAACCCCTTGTTTTAAAACTAACTCTAATGTCATAATCCTTATTCTAATGTGCGGTTTCCCTCCTTCCCGCTTTCCCCCATTTAGTTTTCTTCACCCTGTACCACGTAAAAGTAAACCGGCTGAAGTTTTTGATGAAACTAAAATGTTTCAAACATATTGTATGAAAAGTTTATCAATAAATGTTTTCAATAGTTTCTTAATCGAGTGATGGATTATTCATGTGTTAATGCCGCGTCTACCTATCCACCTGGATACCTATTTACCGGAATAAACAGGAATATCATATCCAATATTATCGATATTTCGACTCTTAAAGAAGACAACTTTTCGAGTTGGGCGACAATTCTCGAGGTTTTATGTTTACCAAGTCCCAATAAATTTAATGCCAGTATATAGGCTGTAATATTTTGAGCCCTAAGATTTCCATAACATACTAATAATGACCATATTCGCGCGTATGTGGACCCTGGTATTTCCATACATATAGGATCATATTATTTACACTTTGAAATTTAAATTTGTGTCGATAAGTAAATTTGGGTGATGAATAAATGACATATTCTGTGAGTGATATATAAAACTTACAAAACCAAACTTATATTTATTTTAACGCACAATTTGTTTCTTTTATAGGTTCCGACTTTTATCCCGTTGGTAAGCTCATAAATTTAACCGCAAATTATTTTTGTTTTACTCTTACATACACAACCGGTCTTTGTGACGAGCCCATCATAAGTTCGAAACTTGGCTCGGTCAAAAAATGCTATTTTACATAGGTTATTGATTAACTCATCATTTTATGCTCAGTGATTGGTGGGAGAGAATGGGCAGTTCCAAGAAACGGGTTTGTTTATTACGTCATTAACCAGGGCATGACGTATAACAACGCAAAAACAGAGTGTTCTCAACTAGGGGGAAACTTAGTGGTGCAAGCTGCTAGAGATAAGAATGTGATGAGGTAAAAAGACATTTTTAAAGCCTGGCACAGGAAAATAATTCATGAATTTTGTCACTGCATTGGCATTTTCCCACAATTCTTTATTTTCTAACGTATCTTCACTTTCTAACTTATATTCACTTTCTAACTTAACTTATATATATATTCAGCTATTTTGTAATTTCACTAATTTTGCTTTTTTCATACCTCGATCTATTTAACACTTTGTAGAAAAGTGTTAATCATACATTTTTGTGGTTTTGTTAAGTTTTGCCCCATTGTCAAGTTACCCTGTTGCAGTGTGTTCCATATGATACACATGTTTCTTCAATTTGGTAGAATCCATTAATCTGCTGGGTTCAGGCAATGTCCGTTTATTGCCTTGCTCAAGAACACAACCGACTAGCTAGCGACGAGTTTCGAACCTGCAACACTGCGGCTGAAAGGCGACATACTTAAAGATTGATGAATTGATTTCTGACAATCGAAATTAGCAACAACCAACAATTTCAGGATTTTGAATGCCCTATTGCCAGTTCTGGTCAAGAAAGAGTATTGGATCGGCCTAACCGATAACACCATGGACGGCCATTTTGTCTGGGAAGATGGGCCCCCGCTTCAAACGAGCGAGGCAAGTTGGAACGACGGCGAACCAAACCATCCTGGACAGGAAAACTGCGTCGTTGTTTTTACAAGTTTGTTAGGTTCACAGCTGTGGAATAACTTACGTTGTATACATTATCGATACTCTCTCTGTGAACGGGTATTTTGACTTTGTATACTTCAACGCTGTGTTTGGATAGGATATTCATGTTTATCCCCGTGAATGGGACAACCAAGGGGGTTAACACACGGGTAATCGTCAGATCACCTTGCGCCCACCGTCGGGTTACCGGAGCTATGACAGTGCGTGTTGTGTATGATTTACACGTTCCTTCAATTTAGTAGAACCCATTAATCCGCTGGGTTCAGGCAATGTCCGTAAAGTGCCCAAGGATGCAACCGACATACTAGCGACTAGTCTACCGGTTGAAAGGCGGCGCACTCAAATACCAGACTAATATGCCGAATAGCTTAATAAGTCATATGAGTTAGTATTTGCGATCTCGGGTAATCAAATGAGGTTGATGAAAAATCTATGTTTAGATCACGAACTTTTATATTCATTTGAAAACTTTGCGTTTTGTTTAAGCATTACAGTTGTATATCGTCGTGGTTGTTTTTCTTGTATATATTTCGTATTGTAAGCCGAACTTGGTTACATTAAATCTTGTTTTGTATTCCTGGTTCGTGTTTTATATTTTTAACTTCCGTTAATATCTAATCCTATCTAATCCGAAGATATCGACGATACCGCCAAAAATAGTGAGAAAATGACCTTTAAAGTTAAAGGTGGAGGCAAACGTTGGTCATATAAGTTTGGATTCCTGAAAAATCTTTTTTTGATAAACCGTTCTGTCCAATGACGTGGCGACCGGATATCCCCGTCATCAGCGTGACGTAGAAAAGAAACAAAAACAACAAATTTGTTCCCTTGGGAATCGAAGGTTCGGGATGGCAATCAATGATTACCGGTATCTCTAAATACTACAGGACTGCGTGGACCGCTTGGATCGCATGGACCGCTTGGATCGCATGGAGCGCTTGGATCGCAATAACGATTATGATATTAATGTTAGTGTGATGTTAAAGTTAGTTCTGGGGTTACGATTTGTGTTTGGGACAGGGTTAGAATTACTTTCAATAGCAATCTAAGTGATTACTGGTTCCTTTTCTTATACACTGAGAAACAGTTAATGACACAACAACCTATACAAGTGATTTTTATGTTGTTTACGTACAACGTCATTTCCTTTGTTTGCGTAGCTCTACGTAGCTGTTCATAGTAGGTAGGATAGGATATCCATGTTTATTCCCTTGAATAGGACCACCTAGGGGGTTAACACACGGGCAATCGTCAGATCACCTCGCGCTCACCGTCGGGTTAGCGGATCTATTACAGAGTGTCGTATAATTGAGACATTCCTTCAATTTAGTAGAACCCATTAATCCGCTGGTTTCAAGCAATATCCTTTAAGTGTCTTGCCCAAGGACACACCCGACTAGCTAGCGACTAGTTTTGAACCTGCAAGGTATTGTATAAGAAATTGAACGAGAATTAAACTAAGACAAAACTGAAACTGAAAGTTTGTTCTACAGTGATTCATGCCAGTGATAATATTATTATTAACACGTCAATTTCACAAGCAAAATATGACGAACACGGAAGTAAATTCCAATTAGGAGCTTCGCTTTATTCTTGGACTCACAAAGCTGTTATTCCAGACTTCGATTGAATTCTTTAGATAACTAGGTACAATAGCCTTTAACAGAATAAAAAATCGATAGGTTCCGGCGCAGTACAATAAACCTTATAGACATGGTAATAGAAGCATATTTAAAGCCGTAATAAGGCGAATTGAATAATGCGGATAAATTTCCATCATAAGGTGATGTGGTTTCTTTAGGAGGATTAGTTTTAGAAGGATTAGAATAAAGATATCATTTTAGTCAATGTCAACGTTAGTTAGGAGCGTCGATCTCAATTAGTTTTTGCTATAATTATTCTGGAGTCAATAATTTCAAACCGATCTATTCTTTCTTGAGATTTATTTAAGTATTTTTATTCTTGCTTCTCCCTCGAACGTCGAATGCCATATTTGACTGCGGCAGCGGTGGTAGCCTAAGGAATCCAAGCCCCGCCAGCTATTGTTATATGCATCCCAATAGTTATATTCTTGAAGCGCAAGAAAAAGAACATTTTTCATACTAATTTAATGAGGAAAAATATAATTGTATGTTTGATGGCATAATTGTAGATTTTAATCACAGTCATCATCACTGTGTAGTAAAAAAAAAACAATTTAACACCTTTTGTTCTATTTTCCATTCAAATTATATAAATAAAAAATATATAATATAAAGACCTACTTTAATTGATCCTACATTTTTATACAGGTATCCAAAATGTCATGGACCAACGTCACTACTGTTAATGTGTCTGACGTCATTCCTGTGAATCGCTTCACCCAGCCGGTGTGGTATGTAGGAACGATATGTAACGTCATAATACTTCTTATTATTACGTGGATCGTTATCGCTATCTGCATCTACGGAAAACGAAATGGAAAATGGCGACAGAAAAATGACTCTACGGAGGCAAACGCAAGGATCATATATGTGTCGTTCTTGTGCGCCTACTTGCTCAGTTATCTAAGGACAATACCGGACCAAGCTGCTTTAAATGTCGGCTATGGCGACGTGTCGTCACGAGCATGTGAGATTTCTTTGGATGTTTCTATTTCCGGGTACGCGTTGACTACAATTGCCGTCTTCACGTTTCTGTGGCTTAAACAACGCTCACTGTACCAGCACCCAGCAATATCTATGATTTGTAGCACCACTGTTAAGGTTATAAGCCTCGTTAGTATTCTGGGTATATGGATTGGCTGTTTAGCTGCTGGGTTCGCGTATGTATTGTCAGATAACTATGACTCATCACCGAGGGGTTGCGTCACCAAACCAAAGTCGGAATACGTGGTATGGCCGGTATACATGGCCAATGGAGTTATCCTGTTCGGCCAGTTCTTATTGATGTTTCTGTTTATCTACCCTCTACGTAGAAACAGCTCTTCGGCAAACAAGAAAAGAATCTCGAAAATCGTTCGACGCTCGGCAATTTTCGCCGTTATTTGCGTCATTTCCGACATCGTAGCTATGGTTATCTTGGCCTTTATACTTCCTGATACGGCTACACGCCACGTCATAATCACTGTTTATGACATCAACATGCTCATCAACTTACTCAGCATTCTTTTTTCTTTCGAAACTTGGAAAAGCATTCTTACGTCACCAGTACGTCATCCAAAAGGGAAACAACCAATCACAACAAGCCAACCTAGGTCTTCCACTGGCCCGCAAACCGCTGAATTAGTCGTTTAAACTCTAATTCGATATGATTTAAACTTTTTAACGGGAAACTAATTAATTTATTTATTCTATGTCATTTCTGCAACAAACTGGCCAAATTGCGCGCCCATTGGATGGCGCTAGTAATTGCTTGAGTTTTGTGTAAATTTCTTTTAGGTTCAGCAGTGTACGGTCGTGTGGCCAAATGGTTAACGCGACCAATACATATATCAAATCAAATACAATAACTTGGTCTTGGGGGCGAGCCCATCATGGGTTGGAAACTAAGCCCGATAAAAAAAACAAAAAAACACGCAATTCGGGAAGGCAGGTTATCAGGAGTCAATTTTAGGTTCAGCTGAATTTCTAGACCATGACTTCCAAAGGTAAAATAATAATTACTTCCTTATTGCAGGGTTGTCAGAATTACTCTGTGTTAATATTTAGAATTTAAAAATAAGGTTTATTAATCGTTGTACAGTTGATCAATAAAGTTTAAGCGGCCAAGTTTTTGGTCAGTGCGTCGCGTTTCAGCCGCCGGCCAGTTAGTCTGGCGGTTAAGTCCGTCGCCTTTTAATCGAAATGTTGCAGGTGCGAAGTTGGTCGCTCACTAGTCGGCTGTGTACTTGCGCAAGGAACTTTACGGACATTGCCTGAACCCAGTGGATTAACGGGCTCTACTAAATTGAAGTAACTTGTGAATTATATCCAACACACTGCAATAGCTCCGGTAACCCGATGGTGGGCGCGAGGTGATCTAATGATTGTACGTGTGTTAACCACCTTGGTTTTCCCATTTACGGGGATAAACATGAATATTCTATCCTAAGGATTGTAGTTTCGAAGCTAGTCGTTTTTGTTTGTTTTTTTGCAAGGAATTACCGAACATTGTCTGAACCCAGCAGAATGATGAGTTCTACTAAATTGAAGGAACGTGTGTTTCATACACAACACACTGCAAATATCCGGCAACTGGACGGTGGGCGCAAGTATAATTTACAAGTTACTCGTTTGATAAGTCTGCTGTGATTTATCATTTACAGGGATTGAACATGAATATCCTATGCTATGCTATGATGACAAAACTTAAAGGAGACTAGACTTTAAATGTTGCTGGTAGCGGGAAAGTCAAAGTGTTACTAATTTAACTATAGAGTTATAAGTATATATATATATATTTTACAAATAATGGTTTTACTCTTTAATTCTGTACATGAAGTGAACCACTTGAACACCACTTCTAATATAACGACACTATAGGAGAAGTAGATGCCTCAAATAGTGGTTTTACGGCATATCATTCTAAATGTGACCTACGCATTCACGTGAAAGAACGCAAAATGCTGACGTTTGTAATATCAGCGGAGATAATTCGAAGTAGAAGTTATAATTAGTAGTAATAAATAACATTATGAATGCATATATATCGGTTTCTTCTTAGAAATGGACTTGTAGCAGATACTGTCGTATGTATGCGCGAACAGCCAATCTGAGTATAAGTCTTACTCGTGTCAACTAACTTTAGTTTTGTAATAGGAAAAATTAATTTTAAGTATTATGTTAGATGTTTAGTTGTTATGGGTAATTGAAAATGTACTTATCAGAGTTAGTTATTTGAGATTCATAATAGTTTAAAATAACTGTGTCACGCTATGTTTTATACGGCTCTTTATCCGGCCCACGCCTATGCCTAAAGTTATTACCGTTCATGTTAACAAACGTGATATAACTATTGTAGTTTTGTTTTTTACGTGCTTCATTTTAAATTAGTTTTGGTGTCATCTTTATAACTCTTACCAGGGATTGAAAAATAAACTAAATTAGTTGTACTAACAAAATAAGTACGATACAATGCCAGTAGTAAACGTCACAACTGGTAATGTTTCTGACGTCATTCTGGTAAATCGCTTTACCCAACCGGTGTGGTATTTAGCAGAGATTTGCAACGTCTTGTTCCTTCTTATTATTACGTGGATGGTTGTCGCGATCTGCATCTACGGAAAAAGAGAGCGAAAATGGGGTCAGAAAAACGACGCTACAGACGCAAACGCAGGGGCAGTTTATACATCCCTCTTATGTTCGTTTGTAATCAGCTATCTCAGGTACATTCCTGGACAAGCAGCATTTAATGTCGGCTATGGAGAGCACAAGTCGCGATCTTGTGAGATTATTTTTGACGTATTGGTTGCTGGGTACTCCCTAATTGCAATTAGTATCTTCACTTTCCTATGGCTTAAACAACGTTCACTCTACCAGCACCCAGCCATAGCGTCCATTTACACCATACCTGTAAAGGTTGCAAGCTTTGGTAGTATAACCATTTTATGGATTGGATGTATTGCTGCTGGGTTCGCGTATGTGACGTCAGATAACTATGACTCATCACCGAGGGGTTGCGTCGCAAAACCAAAGTCGGAATACGTGGTATGGCCGATATATATGACCAACGGAATACTTCTTTTTGGACAGTGCTTACTGCTTCTTCTCTTTATCTATCCTCTACGAAAAAGCAATTCCAAATCAAACAAGAAACGAATCTCGAAAATTGTTCGGCGTTCAGCAATTGCGGCGACCCTGTGCGTTATTTCCGACACAGTTTGTTTGGTTATCCTGGCGTTTATAGTTCCAAATTCAACTCCCCGACACGTCACAATCACCATTTATGACACCAACATGCTGCTGAATTTGGTAGGCCTTCTCCTTTCTTTTGAAACCTGGAAAGACATTGTGACGTCACCATTGCGACCTAAGTAAGAACAGCCAATCAAGACAAATATTTAAAACTGCTTCACAAATGGCTAAAATAAGCGTATAAACTTGTCTTGATAATGTTTAACGAATATATTGTCAGACTTGATAATGTTTATTTGAATATATTGTCCGACCGATTAGCTTTGCGGTTTAGTGCGTCGCCTTTCAGCCGAAGGGTTGCAGCTTCGAACGTGGTCGCTAGCTAGTCAGTTATGTCCTTGGACAAAACACTTAACGAACATTCTCTTAACCCCGTAAAATAGTGGGGTTTACTTACTTGAAGGTACGTCTCATTCATACACAACACACTGCAATACCTCCGTTAACCCAACGGTGGCCGCGAGGTGATCTGACGATTGCCTGTTTGCTAACCACCTTGGTTTTCCCATTCACGAGGATAAACACGAATATCCTATCCTTGCTTATGTACATAATGCTAAAATGTAAATACCATTGCTATTGTCATATTACATATAATAGTTACGTATTTGTGATAATAATTATGTCACAACTGAATTGTATTATTATAAACGGATCATTGTTGCAACATTATTTGTATTTCAAAACTTGCTAGTCATAAACTATTAACTTTTAATTTATCATTAATTAGTTATTGTTTTCTTTTTTTGTGTGCATTAATGTAGTGCACCCTTTTCCACTACTAAATGAGTGTTATTTTAAATGCATTAACGTTAACCCCATTATAGCCTATATACTGAATAGAATAAAATATGACCCGGTAAGTGTGCTTCATATTAATGGTGTCAGTTGACATTAGTGGAATTTTATTTTAGGTTGTTTTTCTCTTTGACTCAAAGGCCCAAATTATGCAGCAGACTCCCACTTAGTAATGGTTGCGATTCACCGCACAGTCTTCTTTATGGCTTTATACAATTTTATTTTTTGTACGTTATTGTAATCTCGCTTAGATTTGGAGGTCACCGTCGCTATATTTAATATTTATATCTTCTTTTTAATAACATGTTTTTACAACTGTTCTTTTTTTCTGATTGTGTTTGTTTTATTCGCTGCTATTTGTTACAAGATTAATGAATAAACTAAACTATAGTAGCCAGGGATTTAATGTAGATTTTGGTGTGTAGTATTCATTCAATAAAATATTGACAAACATTACCAAACCTTAACGTTAAATGTAATTTCTACGACATTAAGGTACGCAGGTACACGTAATAAGAGGTAACGTGTGCGTGTGACCTTTTGATTGCCATTTAGTTGAAGAGCAAAAACGTAGTTGTCTAATTACGTACGTACGGTGCATAGACCTTATCGTTATCTTAATATTATTCAAAACAACAATGTGCCATTAAAGGTAGAAGCTATTTGGCATCGACCTCTGTCTGTTTGACGACCTTTTTTACTTATTCACGGGGGTAAACATGAATATCCTATCGTAATAAATGATCATCATCAACGAATTGTATTTTTAACAACTGCGTTTGAACCAACTGGACTTCCATTTGGTTAGCTCATGCCAAATGTGTACTTGATTAACGGGCAATAAACGAAAAATGAAACTCTGATTAAGTTAGAAAATAAAGACAAAATTGCAAGAAAAACAACGCAAGCACCAAGGTTCATACTTTTGTTTTAACTAACACGTTTTGTAATAATTCGGTAGGTCTAATAATCAGAAAACTTAAATGTAAGTTTGGTTACTTATCGATGGCAGTATAGTGTATGATACATACGAGATTGTACAAAATATTACGCAAAATTAAAATCAACAAATAGGTGAAACAAGAAATTAAAAGTATGGATTAAGAGAAAAACTTGTTTATTGTGAAATTATGGAACACTGGGTGTTGTTAAGTACCAGACAAGTTTTTCATTATTATGTAAAGTCTTAATTTTAGAATTTCAGTGCCAAAATTGTTTTAATAAATGACAAATTTTGATTAGGTCCAAGACAAGCAAATATCAAAATGCGCTTCTTGTAAAACCAATTTCAATAATTGTTGTATCGTTGCATTGACCTCTGTGTGGATATCGGAGGTGGTATGCGGTAATAAAGGCAGTACTTCGGCGTTTGGTTGAGCAGTTAAAATGTCATAATTGTGAACACCATTTTTAACCACTATGATAACCATAACATGACTTGATATCATGCAAACTCTGGTTGTACTACCATCTTTGGATGTTACCAACAATGTCTGTTTTGAGTATTTTTTCACAATTCTTTTCTGCAAATTCGCGCCTCTTTTGACAGGTTTAATCTTGCAAAGTTTGGCCATAACATCGGGGTCATATTTCGATACTTCGTTGACCTGCATCATTTTTAGAAATTCATCTAATTCCATTGAACTGATTTGGTCATGGGTTTTATCAACAGATGCAGAAATCAATTTTTGCCATAAAGTTTGGCGGTAGCATTCTTTACTCACAAATAATCCAATCTTCTCAAGGCCACATTTAGTTCGTAGTTTTTCACACTCTGAAAAATGTTTCTCCGCTGATAAGTCCGCGGTTTTAGTGTATTGGTTTGACTGAATTTTGGTGGCTTTTGTAAAAATTGCAGCGTCTGTGGTTTCAGAGAAACGTCTTGCACCCGGTTGTAACGGTCGGTGCTGTGGCTCAGGTGTCTGGGGTTTAGGCTTTTCACTCAGTAGGATGAAGTATTGAAGTCTTATAGCATCATTTGAAGCTGCGATTGTAGGTGAAATAATGACACAAGTATTTCTACCATCATGGGCAGAAGAAGCACAGCTCTCGGTATGAGCATCCTCCAACGGTAGCATTGTAAATAATACTTTAATATCTTCATTGCCTTTGTTAATAGGATACAAGTTGAAGCAAAAATGGCCAATTGTTCTGACCAAAAATTCATAAAACATCCCGACGCAAGAAGGGTGGCAATGGATTTCTGCATAATCCAGCATCATATAGGAATCCAGATCACTTAAAAGTGGCTGGAAATAGCAAATCATACTGTGTAGAACACCAACTATATCACAGTACTTGTATTTCTGCATTGGATCTCGGAGTATATGTCTGATACAATGTATATGGAAGGTTAGAGCGAAGATATGTCCGTCGATATTTTCCTTAAATTTCTCGCATTCGTTGATGAATGAATCAACACTCAGTTTTCGCTGTTTTAAAGTTTCTTGCTCGGGCAATTGAGAAATATCCAGAGCGTAAAGCTTCACAATGAAGTTGTGTTCACCAAGTGCCAAACTAGCAATCAACACTCCACAAGGAATGGCTCTGTACATGAAATATGTGTTTTTTAATTCATCGAACGATATACTCAACTTGGCAGCGAATTTTGTTTGATTCCCAACTGGTTCAGCAACATTTAGAGCAGCAAATCCGCTCCATTGCTTTGAAAACTCGCTGACAAAATTATCCCAAGTATCTCTGAATGCCTTTTCCATGTCCAAGTTTTCAGTTTTGTCCAGATTCGTTTTGTTTACCGAATCGCCAGATTTTCGTCTATAAGAACCGAGGAAAGATTGTTTCATTGTAAGCATTGATTGAGACTTTGCCAACTTCTCACTTTTGTCAGGAGATTTGTGCGTTAGAACGCTATCATACTGATTCCGTACTGCTTGGGTGCATAGCATTGGTGAGTATACTTGGCGGATGACACGACTGAATTGTAGAACTACATTTAAAGTTGAAATGCAGATGGTCTGCAGACTTAAAGGCGATCTGCATATCGAACTGTACATGTTGACAAGAAGCAATCTCTTCTCTTCGTTAGTCTTGACTTTCTTTTTAATCATAGCCAGAGCTTGCTGCCCATATAACTTAACTTTATCTTTCTCCGTATGTTCAGATAACATCAAGGCATCAACAGGTTGATTGTTCAGGTAAATATTGTCGAAATATCTTTCTACATAGGCGGAGCGATATTTTTTCTCGCCGCTGGCAATAGGAAAGTGTTTATAATGTGTGAGCATTTCAACTGAATATCCGTCTTTTGGTTTAGCATTATTTCCACCATGAAACAGTCCTAGTTTCTGTAGTGTCACATTCTCCATAAGTTGGAACCTTGCATTATGGAATTCAGAACATTTTCCGAGCTGCTTGGATAAAAACTCAGCCTTTTCATTTGTCAAGTTGTAACACCACATTTCTAGCTTGTTATTTGACAAGGTTTGAAGCACGAAATGCTGCCGTGGTATGTAAGATGATGCAGTGATCAATTCATGTTGCGGGCACGGACTCTTGTCAGGTTTCACAGAGGAATCATGAGGCGAATACTTTTGAACCGACTTTGAGATCACGCCAGCAGTATCTGCACTCAAACCGGCACTTTTATTCCACAAATCCAAATTCCTTGTTATGATAACGCATTGATAGGTTTGCCCTGGAAGCACACGGTGTTTGGCGGCTTCGTTTTCATCGGGAATACGAAGAAATGATTTTGAGCCTTGAGACTTTAAGTAGAGCATAACTGAGGAGTCAGATACAACACTTCTAACTATCTTGGCAATGTTAAGAATCTCATTGCAACATAGATGGCACTTGAAATCTAATGGTTTGTAGTAGACTGAAGGAATTGACAAGCTCTTAATGTGATTTAGCCAGCAAAGAAGGAACTTACTATAAACAGGAGATAATGTCTCTGCATCAATGGATTGAGGGTTTCTTGGAATTTCCTGAACACTTGGGTTGGATTTACCAATGTTTTGCGTCTCTGTTGCAGGGTCTGCGGAAAAAGTCAACGTTCTCATAGCTTCTGTTTTCTTTGCAATAGGTTGTGAACTTAGTGGGGCAGTAAGCAGTTTCTCAATAAGAAAATCAACCAATCCATTCCTGATTGCCATCTTAATCTTTGTCTGCAAGCCCTCACAATTTATAGAGCCACGGATCCATAAATAAAAGTTAAGAATCGGAGCTTGAACACTTTCAGAAACTTCTGCCACACTCTCTACATTTATAGCACGATCTAATGCTGAAGCACTGTCAACTTCATCCAATGTAATACCTGCGCCGGTTGATGTGTTTAAAATGTCAAAGAAAACACAAGCAATGCCATCCCATTTTCGTACTTTCTCAGTGTAAGCATTGAAAAGGTATATACTGCTTGGCACTGTTGGTTCTGAACTTGTAACACAGAATGGTAAAAAGTGGCCTTGGGGTAAAATAGGTTCTGTGTATCTTGGAATTGTCAGAAACTGCTGTAAGTTTTGATGGATATAATACAACAAAGTTGACACGTCTTTGCCTGTTGTGAAACCTTGGGGAATCGTAAACCGCAAGGTCTTATCTGGAGATACAGGACATAGGATTCCATCATCATTCGTTACTCTCGGCTGAATGAGTTTCACATCAGCAGGTGTCAGTTTAAACATGGGGTTCCTGCTTAGCATTAACGTTATTTTGTCGACCACTGCTTCGTCTAATCTTTTCACAACCGTTTGTTTTAGTTTTTCAAGCGCATTTGTCTGCTCTGAATCAGGCCGATGAACGCCAAACCAGCAAAGACACAACTTTGGTTCTGAGTCTTGAGATAAGTTCTTTTTAGAGTCATGTTTGCGTATGATTGAAGGAAGTTCACATTCAGAAGAAGAAGGGAGTAAAGATGATCTTCTTCCCGAAGGAGTTTCGTTTCTTCTGCCTTCCTCCTGGATCCTGCAGTAATACACAGTCTCATCTGCAAGTTGGAAGACATACATGTTCTTCTGGTTCACGATGCTGAAATTCTTAAAAGCACTGCGAGCAGTAGACAGGGCGTGTGAAGAGCTACTGGAAGAAGGTTCTGCGATCCTATGATGGAGGATTATAGTTTGTTGGTAAACGCATGCGCACTCAAAGTGGCCAGGAGGAACACTCATGCTTGCCGCTAAGTAATCGCCGGCATCAGTTGTACTGTCTCCTAAAACTGATTCGTCTGCAATAGAGCTATGGTTGTAGGATGGATTCTTCCATATATCTTCAACTGGATTTTCAATTAGCAGGGAACGGCTTATGTGAGTGTCATGTAGTTCTTTTAACAACAAGATCTGATTAATAGCTCTGCATGCTGATCTTGCATTTTCCACGATAGCAACGAACATCCGAGCGTGTTCTGCTTTTACGGTGGTCAAGACTTTCGTGCTGTTTCGTCTGTGGAAGAACACATTTGCGCAGTCATCTTTGATTTGAATTATCAGCCAGAAGTTGGGCAACTGTGTGTAAGCTTCCTGCAGTGTGTGATAACTGTCGTCGTCATTTTCAGACTCACTGACTTCTCCATCATAGCCGGAGCCCAACCAACTAGTTTGGCTGAAATGACGAGGGGAGGAATCTGAAATGGGGCTGATGGTTACATCAGGTGGGTAGTTGGAGTCACTTCTATGCTTATCTGACGGGAAATAAAAGCGCGGTTGTTTTGTATGTAAGCCCAATGGTGTAACTGGCATTGAAGACGTGGCTCCATTTCCAGATCTTAATGGAGAGAAAGAGGTTTCTTTTGTTGCACCTGTGCTTAATGATATGTTAAGCAACTGATGACCGCTTGAAGGTTGACTATTTCCTCTTAGTGAATGATCTGAAGCAGCTGCCCTAAGCAATGGAGAAGGTCGTGTTTTGGCCGTCGGTTTCGGCAAGTTTTCGTTCCCTCGTAGCATTGAAACTGAAGATGATCTTCTGGACGATAAACTGGAACAAGTGACATCAGTTGTGGATGAAGACTTCCAAGCGTTTGCAGGATTAATTAACTTCATTGCTGGATAAACATCTGCTTCTATTGCCATCAATGAGAGGCTGGAAGACGCATTTTGCATAGGTGGTGCGGGTTGGAAGTATAAGTTATTCGAGAAGGCTGGATTTTCATGAAATGATGGTTCTTGCTTTGGTGAATCAGTTCTGATTTCAATGCTTGAATAAGGAATCTCCTGTTTATTGAATGCTGTGGAATCATTGATAACTTGGCAGCAAGAAGATGTGAAATTTGGTAATTGTGGCAGCCTTTGTAGATAATAGAAATCACTTTCTTTCCTTAATTTGTAATTCCTTAATTTTTTTCTCTCAAATTCCACAGCAAACAATGATTTGCTTTTTTCAGCACCAAAAATGAAGTTTAACGGCTCAGAAGTAACTCGACAGTTGTTGGATTTCGATTTCTCAATATGTTGTACAACCCTGTCAATTGTGGTTTTGTTCATAGGTTCACAAGTCCTTAGCGAGGAGATTATTTCATCTTCTAGAAGCCAATTAATGGTTTCCTTGGTCCCCTCTACACAGTGCAAACGATCTGGAGGGACAGGGGAAGTACCACTTAATTCCTCTGACACATCTTTTGGCAGAAAAATCCAAATTAAATCCAAGGTCACTTTCAATTCACTTAGATTTATTTCTTCACAAGGGTTTTCAAAACTGTTGATGATCTCTTGCAGTTGGACAGGTAGATGATGGACTGGGGCAAAGCCATGATTGCCGGTTGACTTGTCTTTCACTGAGCATGTCATGTACAGGAATAACGGTGATTCATTCTCAGATTCAGACGAATCTGTATCCCCATCATAAGAAGAAGCTGGGATCATCATTTCGGCCATTTGTTCATTGATTTTATAAACAGGCGGGGAGTTTGCGGTATTTGCTTGGACATAGTCATTACTGCTATCGAAATGAACTGTGTCAAAGTCACTGTCAATATGTCCTGAAGGTGTGGGTTCTTCTGTGCTTAAAAATGGAGTGACACTGGATCGTTTTGCATAATACAAATCAGGCACACCTGACACTGAAGCACAATATTGGCTGAGCAGTGTCTGGAATTGCTTTTCAACTTGATCATTGGTGCCAGAAATATGCCTGGAATGCGCAGTTTGCAACAATGAGATCGGAAACGCAGGCAAATTGTCCCAACCAAATGGAACCGGCGAAGCTGATTTAGCTGCCATCTTTTTTACGATCACAGTCGGTAAATGGCGGTCGATTTTCCGCCCTTTGTATTTACGGGATTGGTTTGATTTTTGGTCTGATTCATCATCAGTACTGGTGCTTCCTTTTGCCATATTTGGTTCATTCTCTGATGCCCTGGTTCTTCTTGATTGTCTTTGGACAGAATGAAACGCACTCCTTCGCTCAGATGAAGTTATGTTCTTATTAATAGCAGCAGGATCCGGCCGTGGCATTTCGCTTACTGGATCAGGATCCCCTCCAAGATTGTCCGGTTTTGGGTTCAACATAATTCCTTTGTTTTTCTCTGATAAATGAACGACTGTTTCTTCCAAATCAGATCGGAGTTCAGTTTGGGTGAGTTCCTTTGGCTGTTTATCTGCAGGATCCATACAGAGGTCTTCAATGTCACAGCTGGCTGGGTTTAAACTGTCAGGGACACTTTTTAAGTTCGCCTGAGTGTTTTTGAACTCAACTACTTGTGGGCAATTGAGCAAGACAAAGTCTGTTATGTCAATTTCATCCACATATTCAGTGCATATCAAGTCAGTTGCAATGTTTAAATCATCCATGCTTATTGCCACGTTATCTGGGTCTTTAACTGCTGAAAACAGCCCAACAACAAATGAATTGGAGTACAGATCCAAGATGTTATTGCATATTGCATTTAGATAATCGTTTTCAGAAGAGTTAAGAGAAAAGACATCATCGTTTGTATCTGGAGAAAGTGGAAAAGACTTAATAACATCGAAGTCCTTGCTTGGAGACAAGCTATAAGTGAGCCCCATATCACCAGGTGTATCTGTTGGCTTGAACCTATGGTCTTGCACTGAATCCGGCCATTTTAAATCCTGTGGAAGATGCACACCTTGAAGAGAGGTTGTTACCAACATTTGCATTGAGCAGTTATAGACATAAACCGGTAGAGTTTGATTCTTTAGCAAAGGTTGGTTCGTGATGTCTGTATCATCTTGTTGCATAGATGAGAGTCGCTTTACCGATATCCTTCTAGCTGCCCTGAACAAGGACCCAGCTTCTGAATAGTTCACTTGTGTGGTGCTTGGAGAAGGTTCTGGAATGCTTATATCAGTCGTTGATCCATCCATTAATGTGTTAGCACTAGAGCTTGTACTACAGTTCTCTTGTTCTTCCTTTGAACGGGCGAACAGTTGAAGAAAAGCTTCATAGGAAGCTGGAAGAAGAATTACAAACACTTGGCCATTCTCGCCCTTCTTTAAATAACATCTCCACTGGACAGATGGGTCTTCTATGGTCGATACTTTGTCAGTCTCTGGATTTCTTCTCATCATATGATCATTGATATCGACTTGGTCCTCTGTTGTCAGAGAAATTTCGCAATCACAGAGAGTTTCAAGCCTCGAGTGAAAGTTGGAGAAAAACGCATTGTTAGGTCCATTTTTTTGACATTTATCTTGCCCAAGTGTCATGAATAACATCTTTACTCTTGAGCTTTTTTCCATAAGTGCAACAGTGTTAAAAAGGCATGGGAAGTAGGCAATTTCGTTGTCAATATGCTCAACTGGGATTCTATAAGTCATCCCGGTTTCTTTGGCTTTATTTTTATCGGGTTCTAGATTTAACGGCCAGTTCGCAAGACAAGAGGCCTGTGGAAGTGTTGATGATATTTCTGGGTTGGTGCACATCAATTGGAAATGCTCTAATGTTACTATGTTACTGATGCACATTGTGTCATTCTGTATAATGGCTTTGGCCACTTCCTTGTAGGTTAGATTCTCGTAATACGGCAAAGCATCACGGCTTGGAAAAATGGACTCCTGATGGAAACTGCTTGAACTTGCAGTGCTAGCAGAATGGGTGCGACCACCAGAACTAGCAAACGACTTGTTCGAGCTTTGACGGATGAAACCATCTTGTGGTTCGACCCAAATTTCGACAGCAAGAATGATCTCTTTAGTGTTGTTTGTCTCTTCTAGTTCGTCCTCAGAGTCTTCCCCACTTAGAGAGGTTTCAGAAGATCTCACCACAGCAGGAAAGAGGACGTACTGCACCAAGCAGAAGTTGTTCACATCAACTGAACGAGTCCGTTCACAAGACGAACTGATCATTGGAAATTCGCGAGTTAAATTCACGATGCCGGATGTGGAATGGGCGATGTGATACCCTTCCGCCAACCTTAGCTTAACCAGCAACTTTGATAAGCTCTCAGCTACATCCATAAGCAGAGGTGTAGCAACTGTGTTGGTAAGAGACCAAACGTATCTCTTATGTCGTAAATACCACTGAACATCCCGCATACGAATTGCATGCTCGTGTGGGCGTTGTTGGGAGTCGAAAACAGGTGTCATTTTCAAGTAATCTCGAGGTAGATGCTGGTGTCTCACCAAGATCTGGTCCACGGGTTTGTGCATGAGGACTGAACAGTTTTCAGCTGACGAGAAATGACTCCTTTGGGTCTTGGAGCCAGGTGACCGAGAGGTTGGATGGCGAGACCTTTTCGTGCTTGAACTGCTTGGAGTTCCTAAGTTTGAGACTTGTTCCTGTAAATCTGTAACGAGTTTCTTTCGAATCTGTCCTGAAACACCAAATTGGAATGCAAGCTTTAGAACTAGAGCTGGTGATTTGCTTGATAACCGAACCAGGAAAAATGACGCTGGTGTTTCAATGTTATCTTCCTCGTAAACAAATCGGACGTAAGTGTGATTTTCCATCAAAACAAATGAGCACCACTTCCTTAGCATCATAGTCAACTGAGTGAATGCAACACAACTTTGAACAGAGTTATACTGCCCTGCAGATGCAAATTTGGGAAGGGGGGAATCGTGTTTCAGTATCAGCTCAATACGATGAATGTGTAACCACTTTTGCCAGATACTCACGTCTAAGGAAAGTATAGGTTTCCAATATGATGTGAATACTGAAGGAACATGTTCGGCTTGTGTGGACAGAACAAATTCTGGAGAATTAGAAGGAAGGTAAAACAAGCTTTGACCTTGCTTAAGTACGTCTGATATTGTATATCTCACTGGGTCGTGTGAAAATGACTGTAGATGGTATAACATATGGTCAGCTTGAAGCAAATCTTGTAAGTATCTTGAAAATCTGCGCAGAAGATGTCGACGAGGTAAGGACCAATTGTTTGGTTGGTTTCTTTTACTCGCATCATGCAGAAACTGGTATGTGCTCGTTACAAATACTTCTACCTTTGTTGGATTCCTTGATAACGGCCATGTTGAAGACGCTTTATACTCGACAAGCGTCGGGTTTTTCCAGAGGTATTTCAAATGGACCTCGATGCTGTTCTTGTTTGTTTGAATGCTTTGGACCTCGTATCCTTCACGTATGCGGGAGCTTACAACAGTTGATAACGGGACGCGCAAAGTGCGCTGATCCTGTTTGCAAGTGATCAAATTTTCATCAGGAGTCGGTCCACAGATAATGCTCCGGAGTTCAATAGATGAACACTGGTTTCGAAACTTTTCAACCGGCAATGCAATGAAATCCAGATCCTCCTCACAAATTTGAAATCTCCATCGCAGTAACGACTTTTGATAGAAATTCATGTCTGAATTAAGAGTCACTGGTAGTGTAAAGGTGTTGATGTATTGGCCTTTAGTTGACTTGGCTACAAACTGCATCAGTTCACAATTAGAAATGCAGCCGAAATCGCAGAGCGAATACGCCGATGGGTTGAGGTGTATAAACGAACATGTAGTCGTTGAATTCTGGCACTGACTCAACAAGCGCTCGAGTGCAGAAGCATCTGGCTCTCCAAGCACTCCGTCTGTTAGAATTACAACCCCAGAACTTGTGTTGGATGGCAATAGTCTTAGAGCGAGTAACCCAGTGCGAAGTAAACCGATCAGAATGTCATCTCGTTTTTGTAGTGCAGATTTCAGTCGACCCGGCTCATCCATTCGGACAGTGCTGTATATTTTACTCTCAACGATGTCGATTATGTTGCTGATCGACGCTTCCGTCAATACGCAGCCTTGGATTAAAACCTTCTGTTTCACACGCTCCATACCTTGGGAAAAATGGCTGTCACTATGCGTGCCATGCCACTGCGCAAACACTGTGACATAAATGTCCGGCTGAATGAGAGGTCCATTATAGCTGCCAGGGACAGTGTACTGTTGGGTTAAAGAAAACAGGCATTCTTCTAGATTATCCAAAATTGCTTCTATGACAACACAATGCTGAAATGTATCCACACGGAGTAGTGAAGCAGATAAGTCTAAACCGAACACGAAACGACACCCGCTAGATATAAATGTGAGTTTTGTGTTGGTGGAAATAAGATATGACGCATCCGCATTTTTAAAGTCATGATCTTTATCAACTGGAATTATAGACAAGACTTCAACGCCAGAGTCTGTGGCAGGATCGTTTTCATCCGGACCCAGAGCAAAGTTGGTGGCTTTGATGGTAGAGTGCAGATGCTTGAAGAACCAGTTTAATCGAATGTTACGCGACACCCGGTAATCTCGGTCAAGTAGAATGTAGACTTCCTCAGCTTCTATAACCTCATTAGTGGATGGGGATGCCATGTTTTGCTAAATCTGTGGTAATATAGAGTTAGATAAACACACACACATATATATTTACATATATATATACACACACACACATAGCTATATATATATATATATAAACACACACACACAGCTATATATATATATATATAAACACACACACACTGACACATATATATAGATATATATACACACACACACAGACATATATATATATATATAGATATATAAACACACACAAATATATACAGATTGTCCGACTGGTTAGTCTGGTGGTTTATTGCGACGCCTTTCAACCGAAAGGTTGCAGGTTCTGAACTGGTCATTACCTAGTCGGTTGTGTCCTTGGGCAAAGCACTTAACATTGCTTGTACCCAGGGGATTACGGCAAAAAAAGCTAAAATACCAACTAAACTATGCAAATGACTCAGATGGCTCAGACAAGTACCATTTCCATACCAGTAATTTTTTTATGATATCAAAAACTGGTACTCATGAAATTGTGTTGTACTTTTAAGGAACATTACCCATGTGTATATTTTAGGAGAACAAGCAATAAACAAAGTAAAAAAATTAAATAAATGATGTACAAAGAAGTAATACTAATACCGCATTTGTTAACAAAAAAGAGTAATACAGAATTGTCACATAAATTGAAGGAAATTGTTACCTTTTTTAACAATGAATTTGATCTTTTAAAGCATTGAACATTGGTGTTATGACCATAAAATGCATGTAACTGAAATGTATAAATAATTTTTTAAAAAACAAAAAACAACAGTGCGATGTGGACACTTTAAAAAAAATTGGAACTATAAAATGTCCATAGAATGATCCTAAATGGTTGCGTGGTAGGTGAAAAAATGCAATTTGTAGCGGGATTTTTGGAATAATCCAAATGAAAAGACATGGCTTTAAAAACATTTTTTTAGAAATAGCAAAATAAGATATCCTAGTTCCTCAAATGGTGTGGATATATAGTGGTTTCTTCCGGCCTGTTAGTCTGGCAGTTTAGTGCGCCGCCTTTCTACCGATAGTTTGCAGGTGCGAAACTGGTCGCTAGCTAGTCGGTTGTGTCCTTGGATAATACACTTTACGGGCATTGCCTGAACCCAGCGGATTAATGGGTTCTACCAAATTGAAGGAAAGTGTAAATCATACATAACACACTGCAATAGCTCCATTAACCCGACGGTGGGCACGAGGTGATCTGAAGATTGCTCATGTGTTAACCTCCTTGGTTTTCCCATTCACAGAGATAAACATGAATATCCTATCCTATCCTATTATAAAAATTTTTCCTTTGGGGGGAAAATGGAATAATTGATTTTTGAGAATATCTTGTTAACACAATCGAGCAACTGGAGCTATTGCAGTACATGATACATATGACCATTAATTGAATATTGTTTTTGACTACGCGAAACAAATGGCAATAAGGGAACCATGCAAAAGAATTGTTATTACAAGCAAGATGTAAATTTAATACACCTGCATCAAGATACATGCGGTACTGGTACCTATGATAGAGACGAGTATGAAAAAAAAACACCCTTTTAAGACCAAAAAATTGGTTACGGCAAGCACGATGCAATTAAAAAATTTATTGGACTGGAAAACCCATTTTTTTTCTGAAAAGGAACGAAGTGGGGCAGATTTACCAAAAACGTGCACGCTATTACATAGTTGCAATTTTAATACTAAGACACTTAGGGAATTCTGTTTGATCTTATGTTCAGAATTGTTCTTATATCGGATGGATACAGTGCTATCGTTATTGCTTTACTTATAACTTGCTGAGATTGAACAAGGTCACCAAGTGCCTTGGCCAAGAAGTCAAACAATTAGTCAGTGTTTGGTTTCAATCCTACAACTTTTGGCTTTATTCAAACAGTACCAATCTGTCTCGATCAAAATGCTTTACCTTAATAGGGTTGTGGGTTGTCGACGAGTTCAAACTATCTTGTTGAATCTTGGCTTCTAAAGCATCATGGAATGGTTAATCTGTAATGAAGTGTCTTAATATCAAGAGCCATGTGAACATAAATCACAACCGTCACAGCATAAATGTTAATAAAACAGAAAGGAAAGTTAAAAATAGTTTGTTCTCACTACGGTACTATTAATAATAATTTTCATAAGGCTAGTCTAGCATAGAAATCTCAATGAGATGTTGTAAGTGCATGTCCACAATGTGTTGTGATATAACATTCATGTTTATCTTCATAAATGGGAAAACCAGGGGGTTAAAACACGGGCAATCGTTAGATCACCCCGCGCCCACCGTCGAGTTACCGGAGCTATTGCAGTGTGTTATATGATAGACACGTTCCTTCAATTTAGTAAAACCCATTAATCTGTTAGGATCATTTTCCGTTGAGTGCCTTGCCCAAGGACACAAACGACTAGCTAGCAACCAGTTTTAAACGTGCAACCCTTCGGTTAAAAGGCAGCGCACTAAACTACCAAGCTAATTAGTCGGATTATGCACATGCACATATACCAAACAATTAATCTATAGACTAGAGCAGGGGTTCCCAAACCAGGGGTCGCGACCCAAAATGGGGTCGGAGTGATAAGTAGGTGGGGTCGCAAACAGGTCATGGGGTCGGTGGGGTCAGTGAGGTATGGTAATAATGGATGTACAAAACATCTAAGATTTGACAAACCATGTTAAATTTAGCAGTTTGTACCATGGCTTACTGTAAAACAGGCTTATAGGCATCACTCTAACTAAGTCTGTACTTAAGCTATCGAAAATGTAGGTGCTTATTGTGACATCACTGTTTGATTGTTCATAATGGAATGACACGTTGTTGATTTGCAGAGTTGATATATATTGACCTTGGGTCGCACTGGACACTTGAAAGTTGTCTTTGGGGTCGTCCTGAGAAAAGCTTGGGAACCCCTGGACTAGAGGCATTTTCTAATTTATTTTTAGTGACATATATATAATGAATGCAATATTTTTCTGAAGTAGATTTAGATTTTCCTTACCAGTTTTAAGATGTAGCAGTATTCCGAAAAAGTTGTCTTGTCATATAACTTCCAGTTTAAGATTACATAATGTAAGAAGGTTTTTATCTGAAAACAAATAATTAAATTTATTTATCAAACAAACAAACACAGGTAAAAATCTTACATTTTTTGCAACACGTTTCGTTTGTTTTGAGAATGATCGAAAATATAGGTTTCTATGAAACTGAAATCGTTGTGTTTAATATCATCTGTTTTAAGTAATGTTTTTATTAGTGCATGTTGGCTTTAGTGAAGAATATTTTTAAATTACACCAAAAATGTTTAACCAAATCCAAAAAAATACGTATTTAAAAATTTAATGTTAAATCATAAATCAACGGCCGGGTAGCTAAATCGGTTAGAGTCGGTGGACGGCAGGTAACTAAAAAGTCGTAGAGTTGTAACCATCCAATTTTCCATGTGTAAAGTAATATTAAGGTCGTGTTATTCTATAAACACCATTGTACTATCCTATTAAGAATAATTCCCAAGACCACAACTATACACATGTACGTAACATCTACGTCACTGATGCTGATGACCGACTTTCAAGTTCACAACCACGAATCACATAAGAGCAGAAACGACACATACCAGTTAAATGTCGTTTATACTTGTATCGATGTGCAATTCGTGGTCAACATATACTTTGTGTTCCATCTTAAACATTGTTTAGCCGTCTTTCAGCCGAAGAGTTACAGGTTCGAAACTGGTTGCTAAGCTAGTCGTTTTTTTAACTTAGGCAAGGCACTTTGCCCATATTCAGTGGATTAATGGGTTCTACCAATTTAAAGGAACGTCTTAATCATACACAACACACTGCAATAGCTATGATAACGGGCGCGAGGTAATCTGACGATTACCATCCCAGATAGCAAATGTCGGTCGGCAGTACGTTGGCCCAATCACGTTTTAAAATCGGCCCGTAAGGTCGCGTTATACCCAATCATAAAACGATTTTATTAATAATTATGCATATTTCTTTCCCAGCTGTAATACAAATGGTTTGTTTCAAAATGTAAGCTTCTAGTGTTATTTTAGGAACAGTAAAAACAGTGATAAAGAAAATATGAAATTGAAAAAAAACGTTTAATTGTCCTGTACAACTGTTTTAACGTATGACCCAAGTAAAAAACGAAATGTTGAAAGGAAATACACAATTTCGGCCTACAGTCAAATAAACGTCCCGCGTTAGAGTTAATGCTGAAGCGTTTCTTCTCTTCATTTCTTCCTCGGTATGTTTTCTGTGTCGCTCTTATCGACTCCCGTCACGGTCCTTTATTGTTATTTTTGTTTTCGAGCCAAGTTTCGAAACTATGATGAGCTCGTCTCTATGACCGTTTTTGTACAGGAGTGTCTATGTATTGGTCATTAATCATTCGGCCACACGACCGTACAAACCCTTAATCCCAAAGCCGGGTCCCCCCTCAGTACTCGGTCGCGCTTGCGCACTTTTAATCAAATTTAATTAATTTGGATTTAAATTGTTCTGTTTAAATTTATTTTTTAAATGTAAGGTTTAACGGCCACGTCATTTTCCCCCTAATTTGTAATGTGTCTATTCACTGACGTGTTTTAACTACTGTAGTTTTGCCGTTTTATCCGGTCTCCTTAATTATAGGTCCCATTTGGAAAAATGGGACACATATTGTTTTTGTCCGTTTTTTTTTTTCTTTTTTTTTTTTTTTTCGTCAAACGCTTGACAGGTATGATTTGTGGACCCAACATCTACCAAAAGGGGTAATGGATTCACAACGAAACTTGGTAATTTGTTAAAAAACATGGTCTAGAAATGCACAGACTAAAATTTTGGGTGATAAATCCAGGGGAATTCCCCTGGCACGTTAAAAACCAAAACGGTATTTTTTTCTAAAAAATTAGCTCTTTTGCGCATAGCGCTTGAACGATAGCTCCAATTTAAATCAGATTTGACAAAATGGAAGTGCATTAGTAACTGATTGAACACTTAAAAGAAATAAAAAAATTACCTAGGAAAATACCCTAAAAAATAAGATTTTGTTGTCAAGTCATGATTGTGACAGGCATGCCATGTCGCCCCGACATCTATCAGAAGGAATAATAACATCGCAATGAGACTTCGTTATTTTTTTGACAACATGATCTAGATATGCAAAAACTAAAATTTTGGGTGATGAATCCAGGGGAATTCCCCTGGCACGTTAAAAACCAAAACGGTATTTTTTTCTAAAAAATTAGCTCTTTTGCGCATAGCGATTGAACGGTAGCTTCAATTTGAATCAGATTTAACAAAATGTAAGTGCATTAGTAGCATATTTAACACCTAAAAGAAATAAAAAAATTACTTACGGAAATACCCTAAAAAATAAGATTTTGTTGTCAAATCATGATTGTTACAGGCATGCCATATCGCCCCGACATCTACCAGCAGTAATAGTAAAATCGCAATGAGACTTTGTCATTTTTTGACAACATGGTCTGGATATGCAGAAACCAAAATTTTGGGTTATAAATCCAGGGGAAT
>CH001357.1:130998-154355 GCA_000149265.1 Ciona savignyi | reverse complement strand
TTATGAGCATACAATATGTCAGTATATTCATGTATATCCCAGAAATTGCGAACGCAGAGGTCGTTCTTGCATGGTTAACCGTCAGATTACCTCATAACTAGCGTCTGATTACCGGATCTATTGCAGTGTGCTGTATATCATTAAGATGTTTCTTACAGTTTTAGTGTAACCCAATAACTGGCCGGTTTCAGGCAATGTATACTAAGCATAACCCAAGAGAATATCCTTATAATAAGATCTCAAACCATATTCAGCCACAGCGTACACTACAGTATTTAGTTGCCATTGTAAGACTGACTAAAGTAGATTGCCTACCAGAAGCTAAACGGTAGTACAATCAAATTCCTCATACACTAATTAGGTCGTTGTATATAGACGCGTACGTCGAACGGTAGTGTGGTGGAATAATTAATGAGACCTATTCATATATACCGATTCTAGTTTAAAATAAATGTTCTATTCTTTTTTATTCTAACAAAGGAGAAAAAACTAAACTAAACTCCTGTCCTACTTAAATATCCTATCCTAGTTTCTGTCCACATATAACGTGTTTCCATTGCAGGTAAAGAGTTTTGTATAGTAGAGTGGTCGTGTGAATAGTGGTTTTTGCGATTAATTGACGTATTTCACGTAACGAACAAATTACTAGCATTTTGAGGGCTCGAAACTTGGCTCGGGGAAATTTTTGATGTTGGGGTTTTCCCAACTACAGGTATTAATGGAAATTTTAGAATGTTGATTTACATTTAGTACCCGTTTTCTGTACTGAAAATTCACATGAGAGAATCGCGTTATTTTTATCGTAACTTTGAGGAGACTAAAAAGAAAAGTAGAGAAGGAGAAAAACTGCTAATTAAAATAATGATTAAGGCATTAGGTTTAGTGTAATAAATGAGGCTAGAGTTTGGGTTAGTTCTGGTGTTGGCTAGTACTATTTTGGGCATGTTCAGTATTAGTTTCAAAATTTTTTTTAATGAGCCGTTTCCTTCTTTTTCCCTCTTCTTTGGTGTTTTACTAACTCTGTTATACAAACACTCTCATTACCTTTTCAACTAGTTAGTATCAGAACACCGATGGAAACTGTTCTGGGCATAAATACGTTCTGTGAATCAACATTCTGTGTTTGTTTTTATTTACCATTATCATTTTTAGATTTTCTGGTCAAAACATTTTGAAGCAATATCAACTAAAATGAGTTCAAAGCACTTAATTTCCGTGGTGCTTAATTTGCTTAAAACTCATGATAAACTCCATGTTAACGTACTTTATTTGAAGTTCGTCTGTACGGAAATCCAAAATGGCGGAATTACTTTCGAAAGTGAAAAAGATTTCATCGCCGCGCTTTTGGACTACGGCGATAGTGACGTGATATTTAGTGATTGTTGGGTAACAATCAACTATGCAACAAACAATTGCAACGTCGAAAATAACAGTAAAGGTAAATGTAGTTTAGAAATGTGACACTAAAATAATGAAAGGAGGGAAACTTCTCACTAAAAATATTGGGACATGATATTCATGTTTATCCCCGTGAATGGGAAAACCAAGGGGGTTAACACACGGGCAATCGTCAGATCACCTCGCACCCATCGTCGGGTTACCGGAGCTATTGTAGTGTGTTGTATATGATACACACGTTCCTTAAATTTAGTAGAACCCATTAATCCGCTGGGATATTGTAGTGTACTGTTTACAACAGCACAACCCCTGCCAGTCTGCCACAAGTGTTTTTTTTACCACACGTCATAACAATCACGCACAGGCTCAATATATACTTTAACAATGTGCAAACTGAAACTGTCCCTAATATATCCATTAAATAGATATTTTTTTCTTATCCGCTTACCAATATACAAATTAGGTAGTTGACTATGCAAACATTACATACCAATGGTTGGCTCGCAAAAATACTTTAAATATAATATTATTATTAAACTTGCACACTGCTTTAAAAATGTCATCCCCTGATTTATAACCAAACAAATTTTAATAGAGTGTTATAGTATGTGGATTATTTTAATAATTCAATGGTTTAGGACAGGACATTCAAGTTTAAGTGTAAATGTAAAACAATTGTTATAGCATGGACAATCGTTAAACTACAGTAATGGGTCTTGCTTGTAAGTTTTGTTTTAAAGTTTAATTTTATTAATTTAGATTTAGACTAAGTTAGTTGTTGCAATTTGTTTTGATTAATTTAAAGTTTAATGGCCATATTTATTTTCTCTATTATACCGTGTGTATTTTCTTTATGAATTTTAACCAATGTAGTTCTGTTCTTTTATCCTGCCTCTTAAAATAATTGTGTTCTTTTTTATGTAATGCAGCAGTTAAAAAATAAAATATTTGGTCATTTTGACCCATTCAAAATATGATTGACGACATTGAAAAAAAATCAGATTTTCGTAAATATTATTTCTAGAGCACAAATTTTAAGAACAGTTTCTTTTTTGTATCGTACTTACTAACAACAGGTTCCCTAAAAGGTCTAATGTCTGTAAAAAACATTTCAAGAACAGGTTTGACCAAACCCATGCGAACCTCTTGAATCCCATGCTTACACTTATACAGCAAGTAACCTGGCTCACCATTTTTCTCACAGATACATCTTTAAACAATGATGAACAAAATCCTGGAGAAATTGCCGGCAACGAAAATCCAAATTCAAAGACAAGTTTTGAGCAACCATCACCTTACATGGCTTATATGAATGAATCGTTACAAAATACTTTTTTCCCCCAAATTAGCCCCACCCAAGAACCACCAACAACCCCCATACCCCACATATTTGCACCTAACCACCCTGAACCCATGTTTACATACATACCATACCCACAACAACCACCCCCATCAAGTTATACCCCAATACAGAACATACCCACATCACCAATCACCCCAAATTATCAATCACCTCATTTTGGGGACCAACTAAACCCATATTTAGAAAACCCACCCATTCATACCTCCTTTACACCCCAACCTACCCCACCCCCACCATACATACAACCCCCACCATCAAACGAAAGTTACCCATTCACCCACCTACCTCCCCCCTCCATTTATTACCCACCCCCTGCCCCCACTAACTATGGAATACCCCCTCCACTTATTTGGTTACCAGCCCACGTACGCCCACCACTCACCCGTCCACGTATGTACAGTCATCCATCTATGGTCCCAAATCCATTTATGGTCACAAATCCATTTACGGTCCCAAATCCATGTATGGTCCCAAATCCATCTATGGTCCCAAATCCATACATGGTCCCAAAGTCAAGAAAATATATACAAACAGGACAAGGATATTTTATACAAAACCAAGCTCAACAAAGGGTATCCCCCATATTAAAGAAAACATAATGGCGATTTAGTTAAATTATACCGTAATAATGGTTCATTTACGTCTTTTTTTTATTTTGACTTTATTCCTTATTTTATCTATGCCGTTTTACCGACTGTAATTTTTTATCTTTTAATAATGTAATTAATATATTTTGACATACTATTATTTGCATTGATATTCAATGAGAATTAGTTACATTTCACCACAATAGCCCAACAGTGTTAATTCTCATACAAATAAGGAAATGTGTTTAATGCAAAATAAAGTGCTGAAATGTAACTAAGCACTTACCCATGTAAAAGATCGTTTTTTATATATTTGTGTTTTTATTATATGCTTGTGTCTTTTTAATATGCATGTGTCTTTTTAATATGCATTTTATTTTTTTAAGTTATTTTTAAATATTTATGCTGACCAAAAACACTTTTTTGTAAGTAGGCATTTATTATATTTTATATATTTTAATACACAATTATGTAAAAAATTGTGTTTTTAAAGCAAGTACTTTATTTTTCCTGTTTAATCCATAGAACCAATTATATTGAATCTGACAAGTAATAACTCACGTTAAAAAGATAGGTTAGATAGAGATAAAGGATAGGATATTCATTTTTTTCCCGTGAATGGGAAACGCAAGGGGGTTACCACACGGGCAATCGTCAGATCACCTCGCGCACATCGTCGGGTTACCGGAGCTTTTGCAGTGTGCTGTGTATGATTGATACGTCCCTTCAATTGAGTAGAACTTAATAATCCGCTGGGTTCAAGCAATGTCTGTTAAGTGCCTTGCCAAAGCACATAACCGAATAGCTAGCCTAGTTTCGCAACCCTTTCGCTAAACGGCGACGCACTAACCCACCAAGCTAATCGGTTGGATAAGTAGTATTATAAATGAGCCTATTGGACGTAACCATGTCATTGTTATCGCGAGTAGCGAAATATTTACACCTCGTGAAACCACTCAAATAAAGATTAGGGCATTGGAGTTAGTTGTAAACATGAGGTTGGAGTTCAGGTGTGATAATCCCCAGGCCTGGTGCTAGGAACCGCGGGGCCCAATTAGAAATGTGATGGCGGGGCCCCTACTCTTCATAGCAAAATTTATGGGTGTTTATATATCATAAAATACATACCAGTACATACAAACTACAAAAACAAACACAGAAATTTGACTTAGTTACGATGCATAACAAATTGATATTATAAGAAAGAATATTATTTCACTTTTTATTTTACGTTTCAGTAGTATTTTAAACCTCGTAATACAGAAAGACACCCGCTAGCGCGGGGCCCCTTCAAGGTGCGGGGCCCAATTTAATCTAATCGGTCAAATCGGCCTAAAACCGGCCCTTGTAATCCCACACGTATTTATAAATATTTCTCCGTGTATTTTTAATTATTAATTCGTTATGCCATGTGTCCATATTTTGTGCATTGGAAGTTACGATTAATATTTTGTTTTTGACAGATCAGTCGATGAATTGGTTGCCGCGAGGTCTGTTTAACGCCGCCTTCCAAGCTTCGTGTACAAACATGTGTTTCCTGTTAATAGTCTTATTGTAATAAACACGTCTGGCTTGTTTTGCTCTTAAGTTTTCTCTGTGTATCAGTGGCTAAAAAATGCTCGTATCTCTCTCCCCAGTTTTATTAGGTGACTTAAACAGAATGATAACGAGTAGTGAACGAGATGGTAACGGATTGTAAACGAGTTGTAACGACTTGCAAACGAGTTGTGACGAGTTGCAAACGAGATTTTCTAAATTTATGGCTCTACACAAGAAAAACTTAAACTGATCAATAAATCTGGTCTAAAGGCTGTTCAAAAGGGTTAAAAATGAAAAATGTTTTTACTAACAGATATTAGAAAAATTTAAAGCAGTCTCATTGGACGAGAAATACAAATCTAGAATTGACAACAATGTGTTGCAAATCACTGAAGCAGAACAGAAAAATAATAAATTTCAATCGGGGACAAATTTAAGTGAGTTTGGTTGTAACACTTATATAAACTGTGTATAATTCTATAATATCAGATAAAACTATCGGTGGAGCCTTGCTTGGCTAAGCCGCTCTCTCGACCTTTACCCTACTTACCTAAACTATGCCCATGTGTACAGCGCTTTAACTGGTTGCACGCTGCGCGAAAACCCAATAAAATACCTGACCTCTGTTCACCCCTTGTCTTACCCTGGTTATCACCCGTCTAAAGTTAGAGCGCTGCTACAAAGGTTAGTTCTTGGATTGAGATTAGTGTTTAGGGCAGGAAATTAGTTTTCATAGTTTTACTGACCAGTTTCCCTACTTCCCTCCTTTTAGTGTTGTCTATTTTTAAGGTGACTGTTTGACATATTTTCCGCAGTTAAATAGACTTGAGCCATGAGTTTTTTTTAAATTGATTTTCGCTATGAATAGAAGTGAAGTTCGCGGGTTAAAGAACCTGTATAAAAACTATGTAAAGTATTTAAAAAAACGCAAATTTTAGTAATATCATAACGTAAAAGTGGAATACAATTTCAAGTTGGAAGAAAGTTTTGATATTGCTGGAATTATGCGTTTTGTATTGAAAAGTCCTATTGTGCTATGTATCGTCGGCGCGAAAAAGTTGTAACAATATAAGTATTCGCTTCAATAGTTCGCCTCAACCCTTTATTTGCTCCGCCTTTTGACCAGTTACTTCATTTCCTCTGCGAGTTCCTTTCTCTTTAGTTGAACCGGCGCTAAAATCGGTCGACTTTTCGCTTCTTTCGGTTTTGCAGCTTTAGCTTTCACTTCGTCCTTTATGTTTATATCGCTACTGCCTGGTTATGCTGCATATAATTTTTATGTCGCTTTGGCGACCAAGGCTAAATATACCCAAAGTTAATAATTGATTGGATTTTAGAAGAGTTTTAACAACTGTTGTTTTCCTTTTTTCAGTTTTTAAAGGGACCGCTTCATGTTTTCATCGTGGAAACAAAAATTAAACAAATTAAACTTGGACCTATTGTTCGAACTATAGTATTCAAACAAATTGTATTTCTTTAACATTTTGCAGTATTGCTGTAAGTTAATTCACCATTTCATAGTGGTGCAACAACTGTTATTATGACGTTGTCGACTGAACGATAGCCGAGTTTCGTGCTTGGGAAACCCCCAGTAAATTATCACATGACGTCTGGTAACATAATGACAAAATACACAAAGATTTAAAGGGCTTTCTCTTTACTGTTATGAAAGTACAGTGTTCTCTCTCAAGTTATTTAGTTCCTTATTGATGTTTAGTAGGCAGGACTAGTAGTTGTGCAGAATTGAAGCGAATGATTCAATGCTAAATATAAACTGCAAGGCAATGTACGTCATTTATGGTTTATATAGAGTTGAAGTAGGTGTATATGAGTATATAGAAAACGTCAATACACCTCGTATAGTGCGCAATAATCGTTCAAACACCTACGTAATTATATGATTTAAAAGAATTGAATTTTAGCTTAAAGGCCATAAAATCAGTTGGACTTTGAAGACGAAGGTAGGTAAAGAAAGATATTGCGGTTTAATACAGATATTACTATAATCCTTTAAATGCCCGTAAAGAGATTACGGTTTTAATATGTCAAGATATTTCACAAGTCAAATGATCCTGTTTAAGTATGTAAATAGTGGTTGCCCTTTGCTCAAGGTTAAAGCATATATTGTTGGATATGATTCTAAGCTTGCACTAGTTGTCATATAGCGTCATTGCCTGAACCCAGCGGATCAATGGGTTCTACTAAATTGAAGGTCTTAACCATACACAACACACTGCAATAGCTCCGGAAACCCGACTGTATGAGCGAGTTAATGAAATTACCCGTGTCAAATCGCCCGTTGAGTGTTTCCATTCACAGGAAATAAAACATGAAAATTCCTTTTCTAAAAGCCTTGGTGATGAAACATTCATTATACATTGTACCTGTATAAAGTCCGCCTATTGTGTACATTACTTAATTGATGAGGTTAAAAATCAATTGTTATACTTGGGAAGGATAACAATAACCGGAGTGAACAGCAAACGTAACAGGTTTTAGTTCATTTGTTTTCTTTAAAAACAATTTTTAAAGAACCCACTTTTGAAATAGCAAAAGGCAAGCGAAAAACACGAAAACGACAGTCGTTTCATAACAAACCATATGGACAATGTTAAAACAATTTAAGAAAACATTGTAAAACCGGAACAAAAGTGTACCGGCGTCCGGCATTTGTAGTTTCCCATTTTAATTGTTTTCATATTCACAGATATTAAAAAACTGTAGCAATTTTCGATCGTATGATTGGTCTTTAAAATGACCAGAAATGGCGATGCCGCGTCGGCTATTAGGGAATATCTTCAACAACATGGCCCCCAACAGTTGAGTCGCGAATTTCAATCCAATTTTGATGACGTCACCTTCAGGAATGTCAATGTCGACTGGAAATTTGATGACGTCATATTAACAGATTATGAGAATGACGTAATGACACGTATACAACAGCTCTTGACTAAACAAAGAAAACCTGTCGCGGTTGGTGACGTCATTAATAAAATAAACAGGGAATTCCCCGTCGGGGCGAAATATGTTTTCGCGCAAGGGGAAATGGCTGGCATTGTTCGTCTATTGTCGCGTCACACAGGCATGTTTGTATGGAATGACGTAATAATAGCATGTGACGATAGACCACCACCAACGCGCGCGGAATACAATCAATTGGAAGAAATAGCTGAATTGATCAGAAACGGCGAGAATACGTTGCTCCACTTATCCGAAATATTAAACAAAAGAAACGGATTAAGGGCGTTCGGCAACAAAACGCGACTTAACAAATTCCTACAGCAGCATGGACAATTCTTTACTCTTGAACCGCATACAATATGTAATGTTCGTGCGGGAATTTACCCGTTTTCACCGATTATTGATAATGAGCACACGTTTAAGGTCCAGTTTCGATCACCGTTGAAACTCCAAGCCGCACCCTGCGCTGTGCATGTGGAGTCTACACGTCAGTATTTCGTGAATGTGCTCAAAAAGGGACCGATGACGATCAAAAAACTGGATTCCGAACTAAACAAAGCATCTGCGCAGGTACTGGTTGCAATCACTCCGTCAAAGAATAAGGAAAATGTTAAAATTTTCATCCAAACTCATTGCAAAGGTCTCATTATATGCAATGGTACCGAAGCACGGCTTGTGCAGAACTTAAAGTTTGAGGATTTCTGCAAATCTTTAGTTGGTTTTGCTCCGAATAAAACTCCTGCAGAAATTCCCGTTGAAGAAATGGTTGTGCCGAACTCTGGGCGCTTCGCGGCACTGGGTGATTATAAGGCGATCATCCCAACCTCCAAGCCGCCAACTGTAACAAATCAGATCCCAAACCACACCCAGATAATGAACAAAACAGAGTTAGAAGGATTTGAAACAGTGAATCGTCGCAAGCAACCAAAGCGAAGAGATTCCTATTCCAGCATCGGGCGAGGTACAGTAGGAGTGAAACAGTCCCAACCTTCCAGAGGTAAAAGGTATCACCAAGGAAAAAATGGGGGGTTAGATAGAAATGACCATGCTGGGAACAGAAACAAACAAAAGAAAGTTGTTTCGTCAAAACAAGTCAATGGAAAACCCACGACTCCAATAAAGTTGCTTCCCAAAACACAAAATCTTAAGACACCAGCCATTAATAACCCCCCTAGCTCTGCTAAACCGGCACCAGCCCCTGGTAAACCCGCTAGTTCTGCTAACCTGGCACCACCCCCACTTACTCAACAAGCCCCGGTGGTACTTATTGAGACAGGAAAACCTAAAAGAAGTCGAAAACGGTCAAATAAATCGAATAAAGAGCCCACAAGTCCCCGAACCCAAGATGCAACATCACCAGGCAGTAGCGATATAAACATAAAGGACGAAGCGAAAGCTGCAAAACCGAAAGTAGCGAAAGGTCGACCAAGTTCAGCGCCGGTTCAAACTAAAGAGAAAGGAACTCGTAAAGGCCGCAAAGTAACTGGTCAAAGAGCGGAGAAAGTAGATCAATCCTCACGTACCAGAAATGAATGTAAACCATCAGATCTTACGAAGAAGTCGTCCAGGCCCAAAAGTGCTCCGGTAGGAAGCGGAAAGAACAAAGATTCAGAAAAACTTTCCAAAGTTGATCTTACGCCGACCGATAGGCAGGTGCGACAGACGCATATTAGGGAAACCCCCAACAGCAATACCATTCAGGGAACGGGGAAAAAACAGAATGGAAAAACCAATCATTCGGTGTCAGCGAAAAATACAGGGTTAAACAACAAAACTAACCAGCAACGAAAGCCCCTTTCAACAATTAGTGCGTCCAGTATTCAAAAAGAACCGTTGAAAACTACGAATGGAAAAGGGATCAAATCTAGTACACCAATCAAGGCAACTAAAACCGAAAATAGTCAATCGGCTTCAGGAGATTCACTAAAATCAATAATAGACATAACAGCCCCACCATCTACGACAAGAAAGTCCAAGTTACCCGACAAACCCACATCCAACGGCTTTTCGGATGTTGAAAATGAAATCCTTAAAATTCTGGAGCACAAAGAGAACATGAACGTGAACATCCTCTATTTGAGGCTTCTCAACGCTAGCGGGTCTACGGAGTTTTCTGACGTCAGCGATTTCGTGAAGGAGATTACCGGAAGTGACGTCATCACGATGCAAGGGTGTGTGGTGGAACGGAATGAGGTCGAGATTGAAAAGCAAAAAGAATCGCAAAAAGGTAAAATTTCTTTATAAATATTGTTGGACTTTATTACTCCAATGTTTACCATGTGTTTGTCCCTGCTTATTTTCAACTACAGAAAAGTTGTTTAACTTTACCTCTTTCGTTACAGTAAAGAAAGATTATAAAGAATTTATGTAAAAAAGCAAGCACAAAAATACGGTAAAATTACAATATTTACAACATGTCTATAAAAACACTGTATAACAAAACTAGTCGTAAAAAGATAAACTATATTTAAAAGAAAACAAAATTTTAAAATTATTTAAATTAATGTTAATAAAATTAGAATCTTAACAAAATGCGTGCATTAACGCGAGTAAAGCGTGAACTACAGGAAAAATAATCCAACCGATTTTACCTGAATTTGAAAAATTTTAACGAGTTTTACTTCCAGCAAAAAAGAAACGATCGAAATCAGCGAAATCTCGGACACCTGATCCCCTCGTTGAATCCATGGAACCAACTAACGAAAGAAGTATCCTTAAAACTGAATATTCACCACCGGTAGATGGCGCTAGTGGGGCAAACGTTTCGACCACTGTGTTCAACCAGTCTACAAACACTCAACCGCCGAAACCACATAATCCCACAGCAAGTCCCGACCAAGAAAATAGTCCCCCATTAAAAATCACCCCTCGCAATAATACCAACCCCATATCCACATATCCCTCCGCCCCCTCCGTTCCAGACACCCCCCAAAGCCCCGAAATACCGCCCCCTATTATACTCCCACCTGCACAAAACAACCCAATTCTCCTACCTTACCTCCCTTACCTCCTCCGACCTCAAAATCCTAGAACCATTCAACCCAACCTGCCAAACCCTTTGGTAAACCAAGACGCATTTATTGCACAATTACCTGGCCCCTTACCGCCAAATCAGTCTATTTTTTCAAACCTACCACAGTCCAACCCAGAACAACAATATCCCCAACAACTCCCTCAATTTCATCCCAGTAGAATGTTTCCCGCTTTGAGAAACCTTTCCCACCAAAGATACCCGTCAACCCCTGTATTAAGAAACATGCGTTTCACCCAGCTGACCCACCCCACCCCCGAAGCTTACAATGAGGGAAACCTACCAAACCCTCTCCACCAACGACCAACCACTAACTATCAACGTTCATCGTCACAATTAGATTGACGAATTTTTAACCGGTTGTTTCGAACCGATGATAGACTTATTAGAATAGTTGCAAACGAGCAATTCAAGTTGTTAAATATGATTGGGTCGTTACGGATATCCCTTAGTTAAGATTCGGTAACTGTATCGGCCCTGCTAACGATTTAACCCAACAAAAAAGATTAATTTACCGGGATAAGTTTCAAACCCATGATGAGCTCTTCATCACCTTTTTTTAAATTTGTATAACCACTGTTGCGTTATTTACACATGTTGTATACATATATATATATACACTACTGTGTGTTTAGTTGTCTAGTTCATGTATTACTACTGTGTAATAAGTACATGTCGTTTGTTCAAACTTACTCGTTTTAAATTAAATTTACGTTCATTTAAAATTTAATAAGCAACATTGACTAAATTATTTGTTTTACTGCCTTAATGATATATTGTTGTTTTTTCTTTTATACGGGGTAGCTTAAATTCAAGATAGGCAAGTCACTTTTACATAGAAATCGGTATATGTTCATTAAACATAATGGACTTTGTCACTAAGAATGCTTTTTTTATATAGAAATCGGTGTTTATATCGTGGTAAACATTTGACCACACAATTATTTAAAATGTTTCACCCCTCTTTATTTCAATATCGATTCAATTCATAATTTAATTTACTACTTTTTGTTTATGCATATAGTTTAGAGTTGCTGTGTTGTTTTTTGTAGGAGCTGTTGTATAGATTGTAAATATGCCTTTTTTATGTATAAAATTATTTGCTTTTACAAGAAAGGTTTTTGTGTGGTTTTACGAGTATCAACTTTAACCCGAAGTGTTTTAAAATTATTTTTTATTAGTTCATTATTTTATCTTTAACGCTGTTTTATTAATGTTTTTATAGTTTTATTGGTGAAATTCGTGAAAATTGTAACCATCGCGGAAGAATGTCTTTATATTTCAAACCTTTCCTTAACGATTAGGGTTAAAGTACATTTCGAACAATTATCATACGATATGTCTAAATCAAACCATAGTATACTAAACAATTTTAGTATGTTTAGTATACTATGAGCATACACAACACACTGCAATAGCTCCGGTAACCCGACGGTGGGCGCGAAGTATTCTGACGACCACCCGTGTGTTAACCCCCTGCAATAAAACACGAATATCCTAGATAGTTTTGTGGCATCGTCTTAGTTTAACCTATGCTGTGTAGTATGGTTTTATTTACATGTTTTAAATGCTGTACATTTACCGTTTTTGTTTTTGGTGATTGATTTTTATCTTCAATAGTGCAACGAAAATTAAAAATAAGGTGTTTTAGAATCACGTACAAATTAAGCCGTGTTTAAATTCCGTGTACGAATTCCGTATTCGCACGAATAGCCAGACGATCGTTATTATTATAGACAGTTTGCATAAATCGGTAGGTAGCATGCAAATTAGATGTTATTTGCACGTTCCAATTGTAATAACTTTTATTGACTAGCCTTCGCGACCGGTTAGTTTTCGCCATGTTAACTCTAGAATCAGTTAGTCTGAAAGAACATGCAATTTTCATGAACTTAAATGATTCATTGGCTAACTAGCTAATTACGAGGAACTCTTAAAGGTAAATTCGATGCTATTGTTACGCCGGCAGTAGTGACAAGCGGAATATATTAGTCATATAAAGCCCATTTGTTATTAGTAGTAGAGGACTGTATTCAAGTGCCCATACTTCGTCATATAATCAATAATTCCGCTGAGCTATGTTATTCTGTGTTTTATTGTGCTGATGTTAACAAATAAGAACAACAAACTAACGTGCAGAAAGTATTAAGAACGCATTTGTGTATAATAATCACACTACAGACTGCAGCAGTTAATAAAGTTGTCTGAAAATCTATATTAGGTCCATATATTAGTTTCGTACCTAGCTAATTTAGCGATCTAAAGTCAGTATAACCGAAACAAAATGTTGGAGTTTCCGTCGCGTAAAATCTCTAGTCTAGATCAGGTCATGGTAGTAAAACCGACGGTTTGGATTTTCCCGAAAGGTGTAAAAGTATGTTACTGTATTATACTAGTGACTGTACTTATACAGCGTTGGAATTTAGGTCAGTGACATCATATGTGCCTATGTGATATGTAGAATAGGTGTTTAGTTCGCATTACTTGTAAATAAGTTAGTTAGTACTCAACAGACAGTAGCTCTAAAACGTATTATATATATAGAACACCACACAATAGTGTTTATAGTCTAGCTTAAAACGGTTTAATATGATGTAGCAATCAACTGTAATAAGACTCCCTAAACAGTTAAACACGTCTGTTCGCCAGCTTTATAAAAGGAAGCCCACAAAACCTACCAGTAGGGTGTAATTAACGCTTAGTATAGCATGTGTAGTCTGGTTAGGTGCTAATTATGGCATCACAAAAGGCTATATGTTGTATTTATAGTCACAAATGGTATTGAATTATTCAAGTTGATTGTCACGTACAATGAACAAGTTTACTTTTTAAAATTACTAGTTAATATTATAACGAACTAGTTTTAGTTTATTTTTTTGCCCTGGTATTAAACAACAAAGATATTATATCAAGTATTTGCGACAAAGCAGGAGGTATAGTTGCATTTAAAATATAGATTTGGTGTAAGGTGCATTGGTGGTAAGCAAGTAAATTAGAAGTGAATGGTATAATAAAGTGACAGATAGCGCCTTACCAGAAGACCAGTTAAAATTGCAATTGATATATAGATTAGGTCGATGGCGTCTTACTAGTAGTGGTAAGCAAGGAAATCGTTAAAATCAAGTAAATTAAGAGTATTTTATTGCAACACATAACATTTTGACAGGAATTTTACATTATATGTCCTTACCAAAATATTAGTTAAAATTGAATTTAATTATTTATATGTTTAGTGTATAGTATGTTGTTGGTAAGCAAGACACCTTTAAAAGCAAGTAAATAAGGAGCAATTGGTGTTTTAGTGCGACATACAGCGCTTTTGACTGGAATTTTAAAAATGTTGAATTTTCCGTGACACCTGCGATCATTCAGGTGTGACGCACCACGTGACCATGCGTCGCCTGCAGCAAATAAGTATAACGACGAGAAGCGCACACGCAAAATTATGTTTATAAGTTGTAGCTTTATAATCAAGCAGTTAAAATTTGGGATTAAAGTCCAGTTAATAAGGAAATGATATCAAAATAAGCCAAGCAGAATTAGTGTATATAATAAACCGCCTGCTGATTGTCAGTAAGGAAGGAAATTTAAACAAAAGCGGTTTCCTGGCGATAAAGTTCAGCATTTTTGTACTAAACTATAAATTTCTATTTCTACTCCAGATGTAGATATGGCAGATTATTCTTTCAATTCATTTGTGTGTTGTGTGCTGGTTTGTGTAGCGTTTGTTTATACAAACTACATGGTGTATAGGGTGTATAAGGTGCATATAAGATGTAATGTCGAAGTAGCGAGAAATGATATCAAAATACTGGTAAGTAGATATGTATATAGAATATGATGTTTATTTCCGACAAGTACAATAGACCAGGTTACCACACGGGCAATATTTAAATTACCTTGAAAAATAAGGGGCGTTATCACAGGAGCTATTCATAAGAATAACGTCGGGTTACCGAAGCCCTTGCAGTATGTTGTGTATGATTGAGGCGTTTTTTAATTTTTAACAAACGCACGCTAAGTGTCATTTTCAGGATGTTCACTTAAAAGCGTATTTAGTAACCCGACGATGGGCATAGGGTACTCTGATAAATTGTCCCTATGATACCGCCCCTTGTATTTCCCGAGATAATTTAAAGATTGCCCGTGTGGTAACCCCGATACTGCCCCAGCCATGCGATTAAACACTAGTATCCCACCCAATTTTGTTCAGTATTGAGCATAAAGAAACTTGGTTCAAATTTACTATCAGGTTTAAACTACTTTGAACTGTTTTACTGTACAATCGGACGGTTTCAAACTTAATTTCTACGAATCCGTAATTGTTTTGTTTCTAAATTTCTTCGTATAAACTCGACTAATATGATAATATGATCAGCCTTTTTCTAATTGAGTTGTGACGTATCGTTTCTCGTCAGAAACACATTGAAATTGAAATGTGTTCAGATTATGTGAAACACGTTAAATAATTAGATTAACGCAGTATATTAACTGCCGCAGTTTTGTCTCCATTGATAATTGTTGTAATGGAAGTTTATTCACTTGGTAGGGTATATTATTTGCTACTGCATTTATGAAAGTTGGAAAAAGTTTTGATTGCAAACCACAGTCTAGTAGTAAAAAACTGGCAATAGATATAAAAAAAACAAGTTATGTTTTAATGCTTTAAGTAGACACATTTATCTGACAGTTAAGCTATATACAACATGTATACAATGAGGCTAAGGCTAGGCTTGCGATTAAATATTTGTTTATTTGATTCCACCAGGATATCACGTCTCACCATATACGGCTTTAGAATTGTCTGTGTAGACAAACCTGTCTAAATTCATATATAGCTCTCTTAGCAAATCATGTGTCTGGTCGGTCGTGCGTCCAATTGGTTAACGCGACCGATTCATATACAAATTTTATGCAAATTCTATACAAAAAACGCTCTTATGGACTAACTATTTATTGGTTTAGGACTGAGCACGATAAAAATAAGAAAATCTGGTGTGTTTTTTTTATACTGATACAAGTTTCGAACCCAAGATAGGTACGTCACTTAAGACGATTTTACATTATATAAGTCGTTATATGTAACGGTAGCGTTAACCATTCGGCCACACGACCGTACAGAAAATTTGGTTCTGGTAAGATCTTCAATATTGGAGTTGTCGCGTTATAATGACAACCTAACCGCACCACTGAATCTTCCAAAACATTTAGTTTCCAGTTCGGCCAACGTTGTTATAACCGAACTCACAGAACGCAAACTTCCCTTTCAATTTATCAAAATTTTCTGGGATTATTCTTCAGGTTAAAAATCCCAAACAGATCAAAATAAACCATGTATATTGTAATTTGTGTGAAATTGGTGAACTCTTTAAGACCACTTAAATTTTACTACACCACCCCCAGTTTGGAAAGCCCTGCTGTAAATTGCGCGGAAATACCGTGCTGGTTGCCATGTAATTGTTGTATACGTTGCAATTGTGACGTTTCAACTACGTAACGTAACAAACCTTCTATTCCAGTGTGACGCATACAATCGCGGTGACGTAATCGGCGACTTCTGTTCTCCATTGTGCTCTCCTTATGACGTAACAATTAATTATTGCCTACGTCACGACGAAGAAGAATGGCGGTATTCCGCGAAAAACACGAAAAGCGACGAATATTTTATTCTTAATTCAAAAAACGATGATTTTATTACGTCACAATTAAACGACGAAGAACTATTCAACCGAGCAATGCTTCTCACAACGGGGGATTCCCAAATACGCAAATCGAACAAGAGTTACGGCCTCTTTTCAAATTTCGATTCAAACTTTTCAAGACCGGAACTACTGGCTTTGACTGGATTATTATCTCAGAATCGATTCCAAAAGTTGATGACGTCACAAGGTGACGTAAGCGTCGGTGACGTCACGATAATGACGAAATCACTTGGTGTAGGGTATTTCCCCAAAATACTGGGAACTTGCGGCGATTACTACGTAACGGAACACGTGATTCCGGTCTCACAGTTAATATCGGTCGAGGGAATTCCCCAAAAGGTGATCTCCCTCGCAAATACACTTGATCGATCCTCGATGTATGCTTGTGACGTAATAAACTCCACTATCGGGATCGACCGGTCGGGAAAGGCGGTTCTGTTGGAGACGAATCGAGTGTTTTCAAAAGAGGTGAGTGGTGGTCACGTGATTAATATATGACGTAGGTGTAATGACGTAGTCAGCAAACAAACAAGTTGTTTAAGCGGACGGTTACCCCAGTCGGGTATATCATCCAAAAATTAACGTTTGAATATATTTATGTCCAATATGCTCACACCAAATAGCTTGGTTGATTAGTTAGTGCGTCGCCTTTCAACCGAAGGGTTGCAGGATTGAAGTTGGTCGCTAGCTAGTCGGCTGTGTAAGTGGGCAAGGAACTTAACGGACATCGCATATACTCAGCAGAATAAAGCGTTTTATCAAAATAAGGAACGTCTCAATCATATACAACTCACTGCAATAGTTCCGGTAACCCGACGGTGGGCGTGAAGTGATCTGACGATTGCCCGTGTGTTAACCCCACTTGGCATCCTCGTTAATTAGTCGGCCGCACCGAAAATTCGTTTTAATGTAAACTTTGTATACGGGATGGCTAAACCAGCTAACCGAATAAGGAAAAAATAAAAGAAAGGAACTAGGAAAACTGCTCACTAAAATAAAGATTATGGCGTTCGTGTAAATGTTAGGGATTGGTTGGATTTAGGATTAATACTAGTATTAGGGGCTGCGTTTAAAGTCAGGTTTAGTTCTGGGGTTGAGATTAGTGTTACGGGCTGCGTTTAGAGTAAAGTTCGGTAATATTAGTGAGCATTTTCCTTTTCTCACCTCCACTATTACCGCCTTTCCGGTGTCAAGTATGTGTGAGGGGGTGTGTCTATCCTTTGTGGGGCATTTATCCGTGACCCCGACCTTTCCATTGTCTACTATTGTGATGTCTTGCTTAGTTCCGTAAAGTATCTAAGACGCAAACGATGCACAAATGCCATGGGACTGTTTGTTGGTTGAGCTTAGTTTCGATCCCATGATGTCCTGGTCCCCAAGACCGTTTTTTTTTATATAATCCTGTATATGAATCGGCCGCGCTAACCATTCGGTCACACGACAGTTCTACCATAACAAAACTTTAAAACCTTGATAAGCTAGCCACTTGTTTGCAAACGATTGAAATATAACGGCTGGATAGCCTGGATGAGCGTTAACAGCAAATAAAATAATATTAGAGGCGACAAGTTACAACAGAATAAAAAATATCAAATTAAACTCACCAAAAATTAGTTTTCATACACGAACTTAACATTTGGATTCTATTTTTAGATTCTAGAAATTTTATTGAATTCGCAATCTTGTTCGAACGACGATGACTGCACAATGATGCAGTGTTCCGGGGTTTGTGACGTCACTACAGGACGCTGTAAAGTCGACGACGCGCATTCCAATTTGAATGTGAGAGTTTCGTGTTATTGTTGCTTTTAGTTTGGATGCAACATCACCTCACGCCCACCGTCGGGTTACCGGAGCTTTTGCAGTGTGTTGTGTATGATTCACACGTTCCTTCAATTTGGTAGAACCCATTGAACCGCTGGGTTCAGGCAATGTATGTAAAGTGTCTTGCCCAAGAACACAACCGACTAGCTAGCGACCAGTTTCGAATCTGTAACGTTGCCATTTAAAGGCGACGCAAAACCCACCAAGCTGTTTAGTGGGACAATTTTCCACTACAAAACACAGTGGCAACTTATTTACAAAAATTATCAAATATACAATTTATCGAATTATTAAAACGCAAAAGTCTGGTTTATTTTTACAACAATTATAACTGAAATTCTAAATCTCGCAAAATTTTACAGATTTTTCAGCGAACGATTCTTTCCGGTTGGTCAACCAAGCGTGATTTTGTGAAAACCAATCAACCGTGTAATAATGGGGTTTGTGACGACAAAGGCAATTTTCCTAGATTACGGTGACCAAAGAATAACTTCAGTGAAATTCAAAATCGTCGAAAACAACATTTCCGTGATAAAGAGGGAATCAAAGACTCAAGGACTTTGATGTTTATGTTTATTTCCGTGAATGGGAAAACCAAGGTAGTTAGCACACGGGTTCAATCGTCAGATCACCTCGCGCCCACCATATTTGCACTGGTTTTCTTCTATTTCCGTCTTTTTTCCCGCAAAATATGTTTTGACAAAAAAAGATCGTATTCAACACTAGACCACCTAGCTCCCTCCATGACCATAAACATTGCTATTCAACGGAATACTAAATTGGTTGGCAGTATCCCGTGTACCCCAATAAATACTTGGTTCGGTCCTTGAGCAAAGCACTAAGCGGACATTTCTTCAATCCAATTTAAAGGGTTCAAAACAGTAGAATGTCTCGGCCGGATTTTACAATATAGACTCGACTGCGGACACGAGGTAATGATACAACCATACAACAACACCCATAGTACCAAACTTCAACTAGATAATTTTAGTTCTAATTAGAAATGACGGTATATAATTGCAAAAAGTTTCTATTCTATTATTTTAATTCTGATCCAATTTCTGGTTGTGCAAGTCTAGTACATTCCCACCCATGTGCAAACACGTCTACCCCACTAATCGCTGCTATTTATTAAACTTTACCTACAAAACGCACTAATACTTTCCACCGTTTATTATTTATTACACGACGATACAACACTGAACAAATGAAAGATAAAATATTCTTGAATTCTTATTTCGCGCCCTTTTCCATTTCCTTCGTTTTTCTTTGTAATTCCTTTATTACGTCACTAATATCTTTATTCTTGTCCAGTCTGACGTATTCCTTCTTTCCCAGTGACGTAACAATGAGCCATGACGTCATATGTTGTGATAAAAGGCGAATGTGTTCGTCCATGAGCGCTATGTGACGTAATAATGAATATTTTGTAAAAAAACAAACAATCGAGACTTCGATGATGCACTTTAGGATAGGATATTCATGTTTATCCCCGTGAATGGGAACCAAGAATATTAACACAGGCAATCGTCAGATCACCTCGTGCCCATCGTCGGGTTACCGGAGCTATTGCAGTGTGTTGTATATGCTTCACACGTTCTACCGTTAAGTATGATACAGTAACGAGATTTAACCGTAAGTAAATGCATTCAGCCATAGAAACAATATACGTACCAGGAGTGGCCACTGAAGGGCAGCATTTAGCTAATCTTGTCGCAATAAGGTCAATGGGCAACGAAGCTTTCTTTTCCGTCACGAAGAACCTGTGAAACGAATTGACGATATAAACCACAGTGATACAGTGGACCAATGTCTACAATAGCAACGCAGTGGCAGTCTATGGGTAGTGGTTTGGAAACCACCTGCTTGTCAGTTATATCCTATGATAGGAGAATTAGTGAATACTGCTCACCAACTTATTGAATGCACATATCTATTATCTGGACTACGGCTAAGTAGCTTGGTGGGTTAGTATGTCACCTTCAACCGAAAACGAAACTGGTCGCTAGCTAGTCGGTTGTGTCCTTGGGCAAGGCACCAAACGGACATTGCCTGAACCGAGTGGATTAATGGGTTCTACCAAATTGTAGGAGCGTGTCTATCATACACAACACACTGCAATAGCTTCGGCAACCCGACGGTGGGCGCGAGGTGATCTGAACGATTGCTGTGTGATAAAGTCCTTTATGTTAACCCATCAACATCAACTGACATCCGAAGAGCTCTCGCAACATCCGGAAGATGCTTCATCTTCTCGATCCTGTGTTCCTCATCATCGGATCGAATCATCTTCCTCAACTTGGACGAAGCCTCCTTTTCACGGATCTGATCAACAAAATATTTGAGAAAAAACTTTTTTTAGCAAGAAACTCCAAAAACGGAAAAAATGTTTTTAACCATTTTCTATTTTAGGAGAAATTTAAACTAAGATTTTTTGTTTATATCATTAAAACTAATGGTTTAATAATTTTTGCAAATTGAACAAAAATGTGTTTTTTTAAGGATGATTTCAAAGTTTAAAACCAATTCTTATTATATTTTGCTGTTATACTTAATGAAGCCTCCTTTTCACGGATCTGATCAACGATAAAAATAAAAATTATTAAAAAAATTTTTCCAAAAATCTCTAAAAATCAGAATATTTTCTTGTTCAACCATTTTTAGAAAAACTTTAAATTAAGTATTTTTTAAAATTGCAAAAATTCTGATCGAAAAACAATTTACAATTTAAACAATTTTTTTAAACAAAGTTTGACTTTCAAACTAAATTTTCCTAAATTATAAAAAAAAATTATAATTTAGATTTTAGTAAACATAATATACCACATTTCATTTTACCAATAAATGGAAATTATTGTAAGCAAATAAAAAAAAATTATCTTTTATTATTTGATTTCACAATATGGAATATCTCATTCTGCCATTGGTTTGAACAGGTATAAAATTCAAATGAGGTTAAATAGGTTGACAAGTTTGCACCTTATGTTATTGGTTTATATAAAAAAACTAAAGCAGTAAGGTAAAAACAAAATTATGGGTACCAACGATAAAACCATTGCTTATTATACTTTGCTTTAACTATGTTTTTTTTTATATTTACAAAACTAAACTAGAAAGTGTCAACCACTTAAAGAGAGTGTCAACCACGTGTTTAACCACCACTATTTGTAAAACACTTGTCGTATGCCATATATTCATGCTACAGGGTCCCTAACCACAATTTGTATTTTATACACTGAGTATATGTAGTTTGTTTCTGCAAGCATAAACGCATCCCAGAGTTATCAAACCAAACTTCTTTTCTGTTTTAAAAGTTAAAAAAGAACAGTCGTGTTAGATTCACGAACGTAAATATTTTAAATTTTAGAACCTGCAATTTCTTTTTTAAATCAAATTGGAAAATTTAAATTAAAAACTATTGTCTCCACTTACTCTTGCCAGTAGAGATTGGGAAACCCCCTTCACTGATACTGGTTTCTTAACAGGAGATGGGTTATTGTTGGTTTCTATGGTTTTATCCGATTTATCGGGCGTGGCACATTTTGCTGCGACTTTCTTTAAAGCTTCGACAGCCTGGAAATATAAATATATAAGAAATATTATAAGGTTTCTATGGGAAATATAAGGTTTCTATCATTTGTATATACTATAAGCATTCATGTTTTATCTTTTTTAAAAAATAATTGAAAAAAAACAAGATTTTAATAATAAATCCCCATTTTTAAGAAGTAAAATACATGACAGGCTGTTCTAGTAAAATTGATACACAAGACAATGCAATAGCTTCGGTAACCAGACAGTGGGCGCGTTGATAAACCTCATCATATCATGGGAAACTAAATCCCAGTAATTGAAAAACACCATTGGATTCTGGCAACATCAAAGGGTTGTAGACTCGAAACTAGCCGTCAGCTGGTCTGTTATGTTCTTTAACAGCAATTTCCAGAACCTAGCAGATTAATGGGTTGTAACAACTAAATGGAACTAAATCATACACAACACAGTGCAATAGCTCCCGTAACCCGGCGTTGGGCACGAGGTGATCTGACGATTGCCCGTGTGTTAACCCCCTTGGTTTTCCTCATCAAGATAAACAGAGTGACTTTTACTCACTTTTTTCGTGAGCCGATCTTTCGCTTTATCCAACACATCCTTGGCTGAGCTACATTTCTCCAGATTGGGGGGTTTAGGGAGATCCCCCACATCGATATCGGGGACCTGGTCGACTGGGAACTGGGGGTGCCAGCGTCGTATTTCATCCTCGTTTACCACCATCGGGGGAGCCAGAGAGGCAAGGAATTCCTGATGAAAAAATGATTTTTTATTCGATCAACAAAAACATTTTTATGAAAGCATGTTTATCAGTGTTTCTCAAATGGAGTTAGCTAGGTGCGCCACACTTTCATTTCGTAATTTTAAACAGAGTGTGCATAGATCATAATCTTACTAAATGGTTAGTGTCTAGTTTAGGGCTGCAAAAAATTAACGGTTAACCACGGTTAACCGTTTTTATGGTTAACCGTCACGTCAAATTTTAACCGTTTAACCGTTTTTTAACAACTCTTTGTTTGAACTCTTTATCTGTTCGTTGGTTGGTAAAACGCACGCTTTCATGACATGAAATACCTGACTGACAACAGTAAAAAATGTGGGATGGCAACATACAAAATATACCACTCAGGTTTTTTCACTCATTAAGGTATTTTTTACAATGTGTTTGATGTAAAAAAAGAATTTGTGGCACAGAAATCCTTAAAATCGCAACCTATATAACACACACGTTCATTCATATTTTGAAACGTTACTTTACCGCCCACATTTAATTGGGCGTAATTGCGTTTTAATAATCTTCAAATATACATAACTCCATTCACATGTTGATTGTTTCATTATTAACGTAATATAAGCAACCATTCACACGTCGATTGTTTGATTGTCAACGTAATATACGC
>CH001357.1:65220-87939 GCA_000149265.1 Ciona savignyi | reverse complement strand
CCATTTAGAATTGTAAACCGCAGCATCTTCCAGTGCACCCCCCTGTAAAGCGAGTTATGAATATTCAGACGCTTCGTGCATATAGTTTCCCGCGGTTATTGTATATAATCTATATATCAATTTGAAGGTATTGGAAAGGACTACAACATATTCAAAGGAATAATTGGCGAAAACTTTATAAATGTTCATCTGGATAAGAAAACCGTAGCATCTTCCAATGCATCCCTTGATGACGAGTTATGAATGTTCAGACGCTTCGTGCATATAGTTTCCCGCGGTTATTGTATATAATCTATATATCAATTTGAAGGTATTTATAAGGGCTACAACATATCCAAAGGAATAATTGGCGAAAACTCTATAAATGTCCATCTGGATAAGAAAACCGCAGCATCTTCCAATGCATCCCTTTATGACGAGTTATGAATGTTCAGACGCTTCGTGCATATAGTTTGCCGCGGTTATTGTATATAATCTATATATCAATTTGAAGGTATTGGAAAGGGCTACAACATATTCAAAGGAATACTTGGCGAAAACTCTATAAATGTCTATATGGATAAGAAAACTTCAGCATCTTCCAATGCACTCCTCTGTAAAGCGAGTTATGAATATTCAGACGCTTCGTGCATATAGCTTCCCGCGGTTATCGTATATAAACTTTACATTAAATTGAAGGTATTTATAATGGCTACAACATATCCAAAGGAATAATTGGCGAAAACTCTATAAATATCCATCTAGATAAAAAAACTGCAGCATCTTCCGATACATCCCTTGATGAAGAGTTATGAATATTCAGACACTTCGTGCATATAGTTTCTTGCGGTTATTCTATATAAACTATACATTAAATTGAAGGTATTTATAAGGGCTACAACATATACAAAGGATTTATTGGCAAAAACTCTATAAATGCTCATCTGGATATGAAAACCGCAGCATCCCTAAATAACGAGTTATGAATATTCAGACGCTTCGTGCATATAGCCCCCCGCGGATATTGTATATAATTTATATATCAATTTGAAGGTATTGGCAAGGGCTACAACATATCCAAAGGAATAACTGGCGAAAACTCTATAAATGCGTGAATATTAATAATATTCATATTCGATTAATAATATTTTACATTTTTTTTTCAAATCAAAAATTATCATTCGAAAGAGCACGGCTCAATTAACAAATTCTGTAATTTTTAGGACCGTAGCTCCTTGTTAAGGGGTTTAACTTTTCACTTCCGTCTTCCGTTTTTTCCGCGTTTTATATTTCTAGGTAAAAGAACTTTGGTCCCAAAAACTAACCTCAACTCCAACCCTATGTTTAAATCTAACTCTAAAGTTATTACCTTCATTTCGTATCTTTTACCGTTGCCTGTATCCGTTACTACTCTAACTCAATAATCAATCGCCACGTACTGACAACAACTACCTATTCAATCATTTCCGCATAATACTGACAAAATACGTTGGCGTAGGTAAAACGTAACGAACTCTACACTTTATACAAATGAATCACAATAGATATAGGGCGTCATAGGGGAAGTACCAATGAAATTGAATGAAAGAGTTCACTTTCTAGCCCGGATGGACGTTTTGGGATAAGATATTCACGTGTATCCCTTTGGATGGTCAAACGCAACGGGTTAACGCACGGACAATCGTCAGATTACTTTGGGAATACAGCAAGAAGTGTTTTTTACACGGGTGCGTATAACATTATCGTCAAGTTACCGGAGTTATTGCCGTGTATTGTATTTGATGGACATTGTCTCGGGATAGGATATAAGGATATACTTGGGATGGGATGGCTCTTTGTTTATAAAGAAAAAAAACAGGAATAAATATTCATTATTTATCCTCAAAGATATAAAAACTAAAACGGCGTTAAAAATGTCATAATCAACATGGGTTCGCCGTGGATTACAAAAGTAGGGTGTGTTAGCAAACCGCACCTCGCGCCCACCATCGGGTTACCGGAGTTTTTGGCCCTCAATTGGGTTAAAGCAACGTCTGAAAAAGGCATTGACAATAAAACTGATCTAGCGTCCGGTTTCAAACCAAAAACATTCCGGTGTATCGGACACTACAAATGGTATTTCCGACAGAGTAGTCTGGTGGTTTAGTGCGTAGCCTTTAAGTCGAAGGGTTGCAGATTTGAAACTGGCCGATAGCTAGTCGATTGTGTCCTTGAGCAAGGCACGTAATAGACATTGCTCGAGCACAGTAGATTAATTGGTTCTACCAATTGAAGAAACGTTGAAGACAATTGAAGAAACGTTTGATTCATACACAACACACTGCAATAGCCCGGTAACCCTACCATGGGCGCGCGAGGTGATCTGACGATGGTTCGTGTGTTAACCCACTTGCTTTTTTCATTCAAGGGGATAAACATGAATATTCTATCCAAATATGCTTTACAAATGCCAGTTTACAACTGGAAATTGTTTACGAGTAAAATTATATTTCTCTCAAATAGGTCTTGGCAATAGAACAACTTTCTCTCTTTCCGGGATAGAAATCTTTGTCAACAGATTTTTATTTGAAACAATTTATTTTATAAAGAATTGACCAAAAGTCCGCCATTTTGAAACTTTTAAATTTTGAAACTATTAATCCACCATGGGATTTATATAATTTTTTGTAGGGACATTTCAAAAGGTGGCGCAAAAATTATTTTTCAACAAACAAATAGGTCGGATCTCTTCGATGGTGAAATGTGGATGACATCTGTAAAATAAACTGAACAAGGTTTTTTTGTATAGGGCCTATGAAATAACTATCAGGTTATTCGCTAAGCTAAAGCATTGGTGGTCCATGCAGAGGGCAAAAAATCCAACCAAAGCATTATTTAGACGCAAGTTACGCTATAGACATAAAAAACATACTCGTATAAAAATAGTCGGCGTGGAACATCCTCGACACGCAATAACATACCTAGTAGACACAAAATACTCATATAAAATAGGCCACTCCAGACGATACTCATTACTCATGTAATAATCAATAATGCTTTAGTCGTGATCGTATACCCTATTCACATTTCTCTCCAATCCTTGAGCAAAATGCTGAACAACTCGATGACAGTCAAGTACCGTCTCGTAGACAACAAAGCCATCACGAACTCGGCGAACTTGCATGTAGGTTGGCTCAGGTGATCGTGCAGGTTTCGTAAATAACACGGCCATATCATCTCGGCCCCGAAATAGAAACTTCGTTTTCCTCTTCAATTGTATTGTTCATGAATGTTTCGCAAGCGGTGCGTTCTTTACTCACACGGCTTCTTTGTGGCTGTAGTATTATTTAAGATCTTTATGTTATGCCGGCTATATAAGCCAGAGGCATCTCTCTCGTCGGTCTCTTTCCATCTCGACACACTTATAATAAAGGACGTATTATACCTATCGTGTGTTGAACACTACATGGTGTCAGAAGTGGGATTCGAACCCACGCCTCCATTCGGAGACCAGATATGGCTATGCTTGCCTACCGCAACACGCCACTAGAATCCGGCTACTCACCAGCCGAACTTTTAATGGGAAGGTCGCTTCGAACAAGACTACCAGTGTTACCGGCGATTCTTCGTCCATCATGGCCGTATCTGGAACGGTACAAACAAAAACAGCGGACAATTAAGAAACGACAGAAGCGAAATATTGCAAGCTGATACAATACAATTCGTACAGTTAAACTGGTTCATTATACATGCTTGAAGATATCGTCTTCAAGCAGGCAATGCTTAGGTCTACATTTCAGAACGCGTTTCTGATAATAATCCAATACAATAAGTTTTTACACAGGCGCTTGTATGGCGCAATGTGTGGAAAGAGTTATAAAGAAGGTATTTTCTTGGATTATAGTCTGTTTCAGAGGAAATGATTGGCAAGTTAAACAGCTGTGCGCGCATTTAGTGCCATTACAACACTTTTAATATAACTTAATACAATGTGCAAAAAATATTGTATAAACCGCGAATGTCACTACAGCCATCAAAGTCTTATGTAAAATGTTGACTGACAAAAAACAACACTAATAAGTGCATATTTAAAACACAATATTGTGCCACGTCAAATATTAGTACAATCACATAATGTATACCACATAGACATAGCTTTATAAGATTTCGTCAGATTACCTCGCGAATACGTAAGGGAGCGTTATCACACGGGCAATCGTCAGGTTACCACGCGAATACGTAAGGAAGCGTTACCACACGGGCAATCGTCAGATTACCTCGCGAATACGTAAGGTAGCGTTACTACACGGGCAATCGTCAGATTACCTCGCGAATACGTAAGGAAGCGTTACCATACGGGCAATCGTCAGATTAACTCACGAATTCATCATAACAACAACAACAGCGTGCAACATAAGATATTCATCCCAATGTGATACAAAACACAATCACAATATTGTTGTCTCTCTATCTTCCCGAGTTATTGCTGATCTTGATTGCCACCAAGTGACAGCATCCGCCACAGAAACAAAAGTGACGTCATTCCCAAACTTTTTATAAAATTCCCCGCGATGCAACGTCTGCTGGACAGCATCTATGGAATGAAATTGTTAGAATAATACAGCTTTCTCTAAGCATAGGGACACACATAGGTTTTGCATCCCGCGAATTGGAAAATAGGATAGGCTATTCATGTTTTATCTCGCGCCCACCGTCGGGTTACCGGAGCTATTGCAGTGTGTTGTGTATGATTCACATGTTTCTTTAATTTGGTAGAACCCATTAATCCACTGGGTTCAGGCAATGTCGTTAAGTGCCTTGCTCAAGGACACAACCGACTAGCTAGCAACCAGTTTCGAATCTTAAACCCTTCGACTGAAAGGCGACGCATTAAACCACCATACTAACCGGTTAGATGTTACCACACAGGCAATCAGATTACCTTGTGTCCATAGTCTAATTATCAGAGATATTGCAGTGTGTTGTGTATTAAGACTTTGTGGCTCAGTAAGTTTAAACAGTTTTAACGGATGTAGGAATTTTCGTGATTGATGGATATGGATTTACACAGGAAAGTCTATGTTTTATCCCCTTAAATAATAAAACGCAAGGGAATTAACACACGGACAAATCATCAGATCATCCCGCGCCCATAGTTGGGTTAACAAAGCTATTAAATTATGTTGTGTATGATTTACAGGTTCCTTTAGTGCGGTAGAACCCATTAATCCACTGGAACTAGAACCTTGCATATTATATTATTCCCACAAACGTAACGCAAAGATACTTACAACAAACATTGGAGAAAACAATTGCGACATCAATGCTTCTATAATCAGCAACAACCTGGTGATAACAATAAAATTAAAAAGCTAAAAATCTTAAAAGTTGAAACAATTCACCAACACATGAAGAATGAAGATTAGGGAAGGTTAGGGCGTTAGAGTTAAAACATGGGGTTAAGATTAGTGTTTAGAGTAACTTTCCCAAGGACATGTAACCGACTATCTAGCGACCAGTTCAGAACCTGCAACCCTTCGGTTAAAAGGCTATATACTAACCAGCTAGACTAATTTGACGGTTAATTTTGCAAACAAAAAATATTTTACCTTTTTCAGCAGCTTTAAACCCACTGAGTCAATGAAACTGACCAATGAGCAATCAACAATGACACAGATGTCGCGATGAGTTTTGTCATTTGTTTGTTGGTGGTCTGGGAATATTTGGGCTAAATATTTCGTGATTTGGAATAGGATTTCATACTTTATACTTTATTTCCGAAAATCCCAATATTTATCCACATTATCCCCATTTACCCCCATAGTCCATAGGATTTATATACATACTTTATCCACATAAACACGCAAGAGGGTTATCACACGGGCAATCGTCAGATTACCCCGCGCCCACCGTCGGGTTACTGGAGCTATTGCACTGTGTTGTGTATGGTTTGCTAACACTTTAATTCAAAATTGCCACCTTCAATTTAGAGTGTCTATTGACCCTATTAAACTACAGGGTTTAAGTCCTGTCCTCTAGGTGCTAAATGTTTTAATGATTCCTTAGCTAGCAACTGGTTTCAACCCCCAACCCTTCCGCTTACGATCAATACCCTTCAACCCAGAAAAATACTGGCAAGAACTATTATAAAATATTAAATTATAAAAAAATATTATAAAAAAACAGATATTATAAAATAATATAAATATTATAATATTATGTTAAAAAAATATTATAAAAAATTAATAACAGATATACGAACTGTTGTTGCCTTGAGCAATCTCACAGTCAGGATTTTCAACTTTCACATCCAGAGCTTTGTTCTGTAGTATGGAAATAGTGGATTTTTTTTAAAAGTTAAGTTTTTGAAATCTTAAATTTTGGAAAACTTTAATTTTTGAGATATTTTTGAAAACTTAAATTTTTGAAATATTTTTGAAAACTTAAATTTTTGAAAACTAAGAAAATAAAAAAAAAGCAAAATGTCATTTACACCACCTACCTCGTGACATTGATTTTCTTTCTCTTTATTTAATATTTCTATGGCTGGATCTACCCCACTAGCGCCAACTAGTGCTTGGAAAAATGAATCTTTGTTCGCGAAGTACAATGGTCCGTTGAATCGGATGATTTTCGGCTGGGAGTTGGTGGGTTCCTGGGGACAATGGGGGATTGAGGGTGGTGGAGTGGAAGATTTCGACCGGTTTAGTACGACACCTTTCAACCGAAGGGTTGAAACTAGTCATTTTACTCACTTACTAGTCGGTTGCGTTCTTTGCAGGGTCGAAACTGGTTGCCAGCTTGTCGGCCGTGTCCTTGGGCTATTTAACGGACATTGACTGAACCCAGCGGATTCTAGCAAGTTGAAGAAATGTGTGAATCATACACACTACAATGCAATAGCTCCGGTAACGGTGGGAACGAAGTACTTTGGTCAAGTAAACAACCAAGATTAGCTACCGACTGGTTTTGACCCACAACCTTTGATATTAAAGCGTCTGTCAGTTTGGATTGTTGACGTTATGGCACACCCTAGTGACTTGGACAATAAATTCAAAAGTCCCCGAGCCTAATATGCGAAATATGAAATTTTCATTATGAGAAACTTATGAATCACCACATGGTTGTGTGGCCGAATGAAAACAATGATAAATAATTAAATATATATATATGGTGACATGCCCTAGTGCCGTTTAGAAACTTCTAATAAGTGGCCAACCACTAATAAGCTGATATGTGGACAACTAAAAAATTATTTAAAATAATATAAGCATGCTAGAAAAACAATCAAATTAATGCTTGTTACACGACGAAAACGCATAACATTAAAATACCTGGGATGGAGATTTGAAGTAAAGCTCAGTGTCTTGGTACTGAGTTAAAACTTCCGAACCAACAAACTGGGTGCGGAACACTATGCAGAGTAATGAGAATGCCACTCCAGCAGCAAGCCCATATACCTGGGTATTTAAGAAATAAAAACATTTACAAGAAACAGTTTCCATCCTTTTATTTTTATTAACATGTTTTACTTACTACTGTTAATTATTACAAAAATAAATTTAAAATAATAAACAAAAACTATTGTTTGTCTTGCTGTGTTTTGTTACTATGGCAGGAAAATGAAAAAGAAACCAAAAATATAAACAAAAGAGGCTGAATTACCCCAAAACTACATAAATGAAATAATATTTTCTAACCACCGTCCGGCTTAATGTTTTTTCTGGTTCCTGTGTCTTGATGTGTTCTATATTAGGGTAAAAATAAACCAAAAAAGTAAACAAAACTAAATGATCCACAAACTGCAAATAAATCCTACCCACCACATCAAGAAAGATAGTTGCAAGGCACGTCACCATCCACACAGAACCATCAAATCTACTTGTTTTCCAGTACGGTTTGAAATCCCGTGCTTTTCTCAACATTCCTTTGATTGCAACTGCGATGATGGCTGCCAAACAAGCCTGATGGTGGAATGTTGGTTTGTTAGCATTTTAATGGAATGTGCAATATTAGTGAAAATAATTGTGGGGTAACTAATTAGCTTGGTGGTTTATTGCGTCGCCTATTCAATTGGAAAGTTGCAGGTGCGAAACTGGTGGCTAGCTAGTAAGTTGTGTCCTTGGGCAGAGCACTTACCGGACATTCCCGAATACAATGGAATAATGGGTTCTACCAAATTAAAGTTCTACTATATTGACTAAAATTTTAAAAAAAATCTCTCAATCATACACAACACACTACAATAGCTCTGGTAACCCGACGGTGGGCACAAAGTCTAAAAATTATCTGTGTGATAAAAAGGATAAACCACAAACATCATACTCACAGTAGGAATGGTACGAAAGAGAGGACCGATCACCAGCAGCACAAGCAACATCATCAAAGCTGATATAATTCCAACCAACTGTGTCTTTCCTCCACTATCAACCTGGGGGGATTGTTGGTTCAATGGTGGCGTAGGGAAGTATATTGTGTCGTTTGGCAAAGCACTTACATTGCCCAGTGAAATTTATGGGTTCTACCATAGTAAAGCTCCGGTAACCCGACGGTGGGCGCGAGGTGATCTGACGATTGCCCGTGTTTTAAGCCCCCAGATTTTCCCATTCATACGGATAATCATGAATATCCTATATATCAATATGGGAATTATGGCTATCAGTTGGATCAGACTCTTTATGTAGTTCCAAATAAATCGGTAAATTATTATACATTTTTAATTTTATATTTGCATAAAAAGAAACCTATAACTCAAGGGATGACCTGATTTTGAAACAGAGCTCATATAATTGAATAAACGTGCATTTCGCAGAGATAATTTTAACAAAATTGCACAAACGATGACAAAAGTTAAATATCTGAAATGTAAACATAATGCTTGTTTATTTAATTATATTGATTTTGTTGTTTATAACCAATTTATAACATGTGTTTTGTATAGTGTGTTTCTTCTTAATGTAAATATAAAATAAAATTGAAAATAGAATTGTAAACAGTGTTGCCAGATTCGTTACCTGCACACAACTTCTGGACATGGATGGAAATGCTGGGAAACACTGGAAGAATGAGGAAACCAGATTGCTTGCTCCAAATGCAACCAGTTCCTGCGGTTAACAGGGGGGGTTAGTGTACTATTGGCAGGGATGGTAAACGCCAAGGGGGTTAACACACGGGCAATCGTCAGATCACCTAGCGCCCATCGTCAAATTACTGGAGCTACTGCTGTGTGTTGTGTATGATAGAAACGTTTCTTTAATTTAGTAGAACTCATCATGCCACTAGATTCAGACAATGTCCGTTAAGTGCTTTGCCCAAGGACACAACCCGGCTAGCGTAGCGACCAGTTTTCGATCCTGTAACCTTTTAACTGTAAGGTGACCAAACTAATCAGTCGGACAATACCAACGTAGCTATTTTTGACCTCAGATACGACTGAGAATGAGTTATAAAAAGGATAGAATTTTCATGTTTGTCGTGTGAATGGGAAAACCATGGGAGTTAACACACGAGCAATCATCAGATCACCTCGCTCCCAACGTCAAGTTACCGGAGATATTGCAACAGCTTAGTAGAACCCACAACATACCTGGTTTGGACGAATCTTGTAACCAAAGTTATTCGCGAATATTTTCGCGATCGACACAGCGACAGCGTACCCCACAACCGCTATGGGAATTGCTTGTCCGACTATCGTGGAAAACCTGTCAGCAGAGGGCGCTACAGGGACCGGCAATCCACTTGGAATGTTTCCAATAATCTTGACGTTATAATTCCTCTCCAGATCAGCTGCGTAAGAAATTCCTGTTCCTAAGATCACCTGTGAGGTGAATCATTTAATCAATTTTTAGGTAATTATCAATTTGTGACGTGCACAGTCTAGACTAGAGTATAAAACATAGACTAGAGTATAATACATATACGATAACAAGCAGCAGGACATTCTATAATAACACCAAACAGAATAGGTCGACAAAACATTTATTGTATATTCATATTCCCAGAATACAGCATGTAGATATAACAATTTTATAATTATATGAATTAACTCAAATCTCCAAAAAGTCAAGTAAATTTATCATTTTTGCTCAAGTAAAGTCAATTCTTTGTTAAAAGTCTTGGTATCCAAGTCATTATAACACTGAAAATTGTAGCACAGACAATCCCCTTTCCTAATCTCGACTGCATGGCATTTTTCCTCCACCCTCCCATCCCCTATCTTAGCATCTTCCCTCACCCACACACACCCAATAACCTTTACACCCCTTTTCTTTTCACCCCCCCCCTCATCACCCCTCAGTCAATCACTCCCCTCTTACCCCCTTCAATCTTCAACGCCCCAATCCTTCGACCACCCCACCTCACCCCCACCACGATTATCTCCCCTTATGCCCTCCCCCACCCACCACAATAATCTCCCCCGGGATAGGAATCCCCAACGGAAGTTTCTTCTTCCACCGTTCATTCACCTCCTTCACCCCCAGTAGGAACGCGACACAAATCACCGAGATTACTACAGTGGAAGCCGTGCGCTGTTTCCCCGAGTCATCTAATGATGTCAGAGCGATTATGACATCACGGATCACCTGTGATGCAGCAACAACTAATGAACAAATTGTCGTTAACGAGTTTGGTTGCGCCCTTGAAAAAGACACTTAGCAGACATTGCCTGAACACAGTGGAAAAACGCCAAGAGGTTAACACACGGGCAATCGTCAGATCACCTGGCACACATCGTCGGGTTAACGGAGCTATTGCAGTGTGTTGTGTATGATTAAGACATTCCTTCAATTTGGTAGAACCCATTAATCCGCTGGGTTCGGGAAATGTCCGTTAAGTGCCGCCCAAGGACACAACCGACTAGCTAGCGACTAGTTACGCACGTGCAACCTTTCGATTGAAAGGAGACGTACTAAACCACTAGACTAACCGGAAGGACATATTAACCTTATCACAGTATGGGGAATTCCCCCCAACAATCACCCATACTCACCCACACGATATTCAGGGGGCCAGAATAACTGCCAACTTTCACCCCAAATAACCCTTTAAGCTGGGACACGAACACATGAGCTGCAGCCCCACACGTGAACCCACTTATCATGGGGTCGGAGAGATAGATCACGATTGAACCAAGATGCAACAAACTCAATCCAAGCTGGAAAAAAATTAAGTTTTTTTTATGATTTTTTGTAATTTAAACTTTTGTGTTTTGTAAAATTTCTTTATATGATATTTCTAAAATTTTATTTCAATTTTTGTTAAATATTTTATTTTTTCTATTTGAAGTTTTTTGGTGTTTATGGTTTTGAATATTGCATGTAAATCTAATATACTTGATTAGGATAATTAAATATTCATTTTTACCACCGTGAATGGAAAAAACAAGGAGGTTAAGACACGAGCAATTGTCAGATCACCTCGCGCCCACCGTCGGGTTACCGGGGCTATTGTAGTGTATTAAGTACAAAAGAAAGTTTACCTTTGGTAAATTCATTAAGTAATTAGATTCAGGCAACGCCCAAGAACAAAACGAAACACCTGACGAAGGGTTTCGATCCCACAACCCTTCGGCTGATAATCGGATTTATTACATAAAGCCAACCGGCCAAACCACAGATAAAAGCAATGTTCGTTTAAACAAAACACAACTATTTCCGCAGTGCACAATTAAATACAAATTCGCTGAATCAGGGGAATACCCACCAGGAAAACCCCCACCAGTAGGGCAGCGGAAGAGCCTAGAATTATTCGTTCGTTGTAGACAGCGTCCCATGCATCTTGCTCTATACTGCTGTTAGTGGTGGAGTTTAATAATTGGGGATCGGGGGCGATTGTAGAGACAGCTGACCCCAACATTAAACTCGTTATAGCGAAAGAACCTGGGTTTAAAAGATGTCGTTTTAACATAACAGTCTGACGCAGTGATTCCCAACCGCGGCTCCGAGGGCCGCATGCGGCTCCCAGCTAGTCTTCTTGCGGCTCTCATTGACCTTAGAAAAGCCCCTTAAAATATTAGAATCTGATTCTAATAATAAAAAAAAATTAGTATTCTAAAATTACCCTTGTTCAGTTTGAAGGCTGGGAAAAGAGTTTTAACTTCATAGTTAAGATTAGAGGCAAGGAAAGTTGTGAAAAGGCTGCTATTGTTACGTCACTGTTTTCTAAAGCAGTGTGTTTTCAATTTTTCATGTTTTTATGAGTGTTTTCATGCGGCTCCATACGTATTCTAAAATTTGAAATTTGGCCCCGACACTAAAAAAGGTTGGGAACCACTGGTCTGACGGGTTGTTTATAAGAGTCGTGTGGCCAATTGTTTAACGCGACTGATACAAATACCAATCAATTTTTCGACTGATACATATACCAAAGTCCGACAAATTAGTCTAGTGGTTTAGTGCGTCGCCTTTATCTGAAAGGTTGCAGGTTCAAAACTGGTTGCTAGTTAGTCGGTTGTGCCTTTTGCCTGAACCTAGCGGATTAATGGGTTTTACCAAATTGAAGAAACGTGTCTATCATATACAACACACTGAAATAGCTCCGGTAACCAAACGATGGGCGCGAGGTGTGATCTGACGATTTCCCATGTGTTAACCCTCCTGGTTGTTCGCACTTACGGGGATAAACATGAATAGCATATCCTTTTACATAAAAGTGACTAGTCCAGTATGGGTTCAAAACTTAGTCCAAATAGAATATCAAATAAAACCGACCAAAAAACAAATTTACACCGAATAAACGCAAACAATATTTATTAAAAAATTTATGTTTCAAGGTCTTTCGGAAATTGGTCAGACTAAAATGTTGGCAGTTTTACACAAAAAAGGCCGCTTAATCGCAAACTTATCTTTAAGTTGAGTATTTTTTATTTATAATCTTTATTAACTAATTAATTTTAATAAAAAACGGGTTTTGATTTTTCTGTGTCCATATTTTCATATATCATATTTTTTATGTGTATATTTATCGTGGAAACGAACAATATCAAATCAAACTTAATAGATGACGTATGAAACCACTCACCCATTGACACGTGCCGAGACGTTCCGAGTATTGAATACAAAAGAACTGGGAAGAAAGCGTTGTAAAGTCCGTATATCGGGTGCTGGCCCGCCAGTAGTGCATATGACATTCCTGGGTATATGTGGTTGTTAGTGAATTTGCTTCTGGTTAGTTTTGGTTTATTTATTTTTTGTCCAAGTTTTAAATAACAGCAAATAAAGAGAGAAAGACGGCAAAACGAACAGTCGTTAAAACTGTAGTTAAAAAAATAATTAAAATATTAACATAGCGAAGGCGGCCTTGATTCAGACAGGGTCAAGTTCGAACCCCTGATAGACTCGTCAGTAGTTTTATTATTTAAATGATATACCGAAAATAATTCGACCATGAACCACACATATTCTGTATATGAAACGGTTGTATCGGCCATTTGGCCATATAGCAGTTTATGTTTTAAATACTTCTAAAAACTCATTTATCCCTCACCAATAAGAAAACCTTGGGTTACCACACGGGCAATTGACAGATCACCTCGCGCCCATCGTCGGATTACCGGAGCTATTGCAGTGTGTTGTGTATGATTCACACGTTCCTTCAATTTAGTAGAACCCATTAATTCACCGTATTCAGGCAATGTCAGTTATGTGCTTTTACCAAGGACACAACCGACAAGCTAGCGAGCAGATTCGAATCTGCAACCTTTCGGCTGAAATGCGACGCACTAACCCACCACGCTAATCGGTTGGACCATGACTTAACCAAGGTAACCATTTAAATACTTTTAACCTCCCACATAGAAACAATACCAACCTTTATATCGTTTGGTTTTAATTAAATTTTGTTTTTCCCAATATTATTTTTGCGCCTAGATTTGGCGGCCGCGTCCGCTATATTTATTAAATTATATCCTTTTTCAATGATGTGTTTTAACGACTGTTCGTTTTGCCGTCTTTTCCCGTTCCCGTGTCGTTATTATATTCGCTTGTCATTTTTAAATACTGGGGCAAAAATGAATAAACTAAACTAATACCAACCTTGGGGAATTTGCATCACTCCAACCGTGACGCCGCTGATGACGTCAGCTAGCAACCAACCCTTGACGTCATACCTTGACAACCATGTGAATATGGGAAAAAGATTCAAAAAGAAATTCTTCACAGTATGGACCGGATCTTTGGTTTTCGATTCGCAATATTTCTTGACTTGCGATTTCACTTTCGGCCATGTTTTTATATTCTCTGGCTGTTTTATTACGTCACTATCGTTAAGATACGCTCTGTCAATTTTGACTCTTCTCAAAATATGGTCTGCCATCCTAAGACCTGGAACTGAATAAGATTGAAATAATTCCGTTATTATTGTTGTCTTGTCCGAAAAGGCGAACCGCTCGACCAAACTATGACGTAACAAAGTGCTCTTGAACAACGAGTTGTAGTATCAGCGTATGAGAAAAGGATTTTAAACCGAGAAGCATCAACGCGTAAGGACATATGAACGTCGAATAGCTTTTATGGCATTTTCTCTTATTATGGCGATGGTAAAAAGGAAATATTATAGACTTATAGAGTCATAGTTACTTTGTGATTTTTGCACGAATCGTCAGAACTGTTTCTATTAGCAATTCACTGACGTGTTTTAACCAGGGCCGGGTTTAGGCCGATTTGACCGATTAGATCAAATTGGGCCCCGCACCTTGAAGGGGCCCCGCGCTAGCGGGCGTCTTTCTGTATTACGAGGTTTAAAATACTACTGAAACGTAAAATAAAAAGTGAAATAATATTCTTTCTCATAATATCAATTTGTTATGCATCGTAACTAAGTCAAATTTATATTTCTGTGTCTGCCTGTTACGTCATAATGAATATGGTTGCTAAACAATATATATATATATATAGATATATATGGTTGGAAGTAGTAAAACAATATATTGTAAATAAGCATCCACATTACCTTTAATTTGTTTTATAGCAAGTATTAAATGTCTATTTTTGTAGTTTGTATGTACTGGTATGTATTTTATGATATATAAACACCCATAAATTTTGCTATGAATAGTAGGGGCCCCGCCATCACATTTCTAATTGGGCCCCGCGGTTCCTAGCACCGGGCCTGGTTTTAACTACTGTAGTTTTGCCGTTTTATTCTGTTTCCTTGACCTAAAATAATAAAGCCAATCTTCTTTAATGTAAGAAAGGCGAAAAAACTAAAAAAAACTTAACTATGATCGTTCTTAAATAATGTATAACATGTATTGTTACGTGACAAACATGAATGGTTAAATGCATGGCTTCAAATTCTGAGAATTACAATGATTCAGCTCGGCTAATGTATGATGTCTGGCTACGTGTGACCCACTTTGAGCGTTACCTCACGTTTGCGCTGTCTCTTTTAACGTTTACTGATGATAGTGTATTTGTGTGCTATTTATGTCCCGTGACCTACTTATATGTCACGATTTTTGGAGACAAAAAATATATTTTTTTATAACGTGCTAAGTTTCGAACCAATGATGGGTCGCTTCGACAGTTTTTATATGGAAATTGGTTTATAAATCATCAAGTAAACCATTCGGCCACATAACCATTACATAAAATAATATTAGGTTTAACGGCCACGTCACTTTTTCCATTATACTATGTTTATTTACTGATAGCGTGTTTTACCTACTGTAGTTTTTCTATTTTATTCTGCCACATTTTAACCGATATTCCACTTAATAAAAATCACTGGAAGCCGCAAAACTATTTTCGCAATAAAAAGAAAACAACACTGTGTGAGATAAAGACACAAGTGTTCTTCTGTTTGTTTCACTAATGCATGGGTATTAAACTTATTAAGCGCTCGCTACAGTAGCAATAAAACTAATAAGAGCCACATCAGAAGGATGAAAGAGCCGCAGGTTGCCGACCCCTTGTATATTCCTAACTCGAAATCCATACATAGCAAATTATGACGAATAACAAATTTACCCGGATTCAAATCTGTCGATAATCACTTTGTTAAGCTTAAAATAATGTTAAATTTTTAATTTTTAGTCTCTATAACTTAACTATACCACAAGAATACAGCTTAGCTATAACATTACCACTTTCTGTGAAGGTTACTGCAATTATAACTTTTTAACTGGCATGGTAATAACTTCTACAAAACACAATGCTTAGATTTGTAAATTAATTTCAGGAAACCCCGTAGTTTGAATATTAATTTGATGCTTTAGGAATAAAAAATTGAAATTTAATAAAAGTTTCTATTCTACCTTTCTACGATTTTGCTCACCTTCCAACTTCTAAGTTGCAAAGAAAATGCGGAGAAACAGAAGCTGAACGATCGCCGCAGGGTTATTTGCAAACAATCAATGTGGTAACTACCACCTTGTTTGCCATAACAGGGAAACAAAAGACAAATAGTCGTGTGCGGTAGTTGCGGTAATTAAAAATAAAAGAAATTTGATGTCGGATGTTTACATTTACACCCGTGAGTGGGAAAACCAAGGGGTTAACACATGAGTAATCGTCAGATCACCTCGCGCCCACCGTTGGGTTACTGTTAAATAACAATTTAAGAAGTCCAGGGAAATACCCCATTGTGACTCAACAAATACATGTTTAACGTTCTGAGTTGAAACGTAGGTCACTTCCGGCGGTACGGGAGAATGATCATGTTACTGTAGGTTTGAGTCTTGTTCGTGTTAAAGCACATGTGTATCACGTGGTAATGCTGTAACACGCATAATCTTGCAAGACCGGTTTTCACTAATCGTTTCATCATTGTCAAATGCGCAACACACTGTATTAGCGCAGTTCTGTCCTTGGATATAAATCCACATGGAACATAAATGTCGATTCTCATATATCGATGCAGTTTAAATGGGAATAATAAGTAATTGGGCCTTGTCCTAGGGCAGGGTATTTAAAAGACGTTGCCTGAACCCAGCGGATTAATGGGTTCTACTAAATTGAAGGAACGTGTCTATCATATACAACACACTGCAATAGCTCCGGTAACCCGACAGTGCGCGCATGGGCGCGAGGTGATCTGACGATTGCCCGTGTGTTAACCCCCATTGGTTTTCCCAATAACGGGGATAAACATGAATATCCAATTACTACTTATGCACATATGTTTGTATTAAAGATTTTTTATTCAAAAATATACTTTATAACAGTGGAACTAACGCAACGCTACAAAACTCGGTATAAAATCTAGAAAAAAGTAGAATCGGAAGAAAAAATATTTTGTTTGCAAATAGAAGCGGGGAAGGGGGTTATCGTGTGCAAAATATCATTTACTCCGTTCCTACGTGGTTGGTGACGTCACGATTCATTACGTCACGGTGGAATTGATCAGTGTCGAATAACATTTTGTACGAGGTTGTGTCACGTGACGCGGCGGCGATTTCAGCGTCAAGTTTCTCGAAGTTTCGGCCGAGATCACCGCTAGATGGCGCAATATCTTGGTGGAAAAACAGCGGGGACTTGGCTAAGCGAGGCGACAGTTTAATCGACTCCCCGGATATTTCGTTGTTTGATGACGTTGGTTTCAGCGTCAGAAGCCGTTTCGGGAGTTTCGATTTGAATTTCTTTTTCCCGCCAATTTGGGTTGGTTTTGGCGCCACCCGCTGGTCGGATTTCGCGGAAGATTTTTTCTTCCCCGATTTCCCGCTTCGCCTGTTCACGCTCGGCGGTTTCCTAACAGGGGTTTCCCCGGTAGGGAGAATGAGGTCGGCGCGCTCAGTGGAAAGAAAAATTGGTTTCTGTGAGACGCTGAGGGGCTGGACCGACATAGGGGAACCCCCGTTTATGTACATGGAGCTCGAAAAAAGGGGTTCTTGGGGGAAGTACCTTGATTTTGATGGGGTTGTGGGGATAGTAATCACCCCACCTGGCCCCACTACAACTTTTTTGGGGCCTGGTACCCCCACAAAGGTGGGTTGGGTGATATGGGGGCTACGACCCCGCTGGACTGATGGGGGTTTCGATATATGGGGGGTGATTATATCCCGACGGGGGGCACGGGTGGGGAGTTTCGATTTGTTCCACATTGAGACCGCGGGGGGCGGGGGGGAGTTTGTTATCATGGGTATCATCACCCACCCCGTAGAAATCCATCAACATGGGGCTGTATGATACTTCACCCCTAGTCGGGGTCTCGGGGATTCCCCTAAATAGCTCCGAGTCGGAATTGCTTCCAAGACCGAATAAACTGGACGGAGAGTTGGAAAACCCGGGTTCAGGGTTAGAACGAGTGGTTTGGAACACCCTTCCCGGGTTTGCCCCCGAATTCGTGAAGCTGAGCGTCACATGAGTATCTTCACGTGAATCCCCTCGTGAAATATCATCATCGTGAGCGTGGAACCCGTGATGCTGACTCACGGATAACGACGACAGTGCGTTTTTCGCTCCCCCATTCACAGCGACTCGGATTAAATTCTTCTGACGCTTTATGACCTCTGACCTAGTTTGGTTGTTCGGTACCACGGGTCGTGACGCAGGGCTTGATCCGGTTTTAACTGGATTTAACCGGTTCGCTGGTTGGTTCGCACTTCGGTTTGACGGTCGTCCGTAACCAGATGATGTCACATTCGCTTTTGGGATGTCATTATTGGAGCGACTGTTAAAAAGCATTCTATTTAACAGCACGTTAAATATGGAAAAATATATTGTAATTTTTAATTAAAAATGGAACCTGTTTTAAAACTATTTGATTAAAAGTGATTAAATTACTTCCAGCAGTTTAATGGAAGCGGCCACGTCTAATTATACCGAAACTTAATAATTTATTGGTTTTTGGACGTGTTCTAACGACTGTCGTTTTGCCGTTTTTTACTCTTTCCATAATTTTTATCAAAGGTCCTGCTTCGTGTTGCGAGAAGTATTTAAAAAAAATGGTTTTAAACTTTTTATTTAGAAGCAAGTTTTGCTTAACAGTACCATCGGGTTTTTAATCTAAACTTGTTTAAATTGTTTTAATTTGAATCTGAACCGATGATTGTTTCAGATGGTTGGTTCAGTTGGGTAGGACGTTGGCTGTCTGATGAAGGGTTGTAGGTTCATAACTGGTCGCTAGCTAGACGGTTCTGTCCTTGGGCAAGACACTTTACGGACATTGCCTGAACCCAGCGGATTAATGGGTTCTACCAAATTAAAAGGTACGTATCTATCATATACAACACACTACAATAGCTCTGGTAACCCGACGGTGGGCGCGAGATGATATGATGATTGCTTGCGAGGTCACCAGAGAGGGCACAGGAATAAATATGAAGTCACAGGCTATTTACTTTCTGATATTCAGTTTAATATCACTAACAGTATTTTCAAATCATCCAAACAACTTTACATTAACCCACCCTGGTTTCAATGTTACAGTCGAGCTGTTTGCATTGTTTCCATTGTTGGCAGGAGGGGGGGCCATGTTTGGTGCCACCCGTGTGCTGATCCGACCCATCTTGCGGGGTAAAATGGGGTTTCCCCTTGAGCTACGAACATACCTGGGATAGAATTGTAATTTAAACCCTTTGTGGGTGATATTGGGGGACTTTTCGGTGTAAGTGTTCGAAGGCAGGTAAGTGGGGAGGCGGGTTAATGTTCGGAATTAAAGTTTAGCAAGACAAGTTAGTTTAAAATTTATTTTAATATAAATTATTTCAAAATGAAAAAACTGGAGTAACATGCCTTTTATGGCATAAGTTCCTGGTCCCAGGGCTATTGTGGACCCGACCATACTGATGTTATGTAAATTAAAAAAACAACAAATATTTACTAAAAAGAGGTTAATTTTGGAACTTAATTATGAAAAATCTGTTTCACATTTATTTGATCCCCATTATAATTAAATAAAACAAATATATAAAATAAATTGATAATTCTGGAAAACCTGTTTACGTTTACAGACCCAACCCTATACAATTATTAAATAAAACCAATTACAGTAAGGCTTTGGTTCTATATGTACATTTTTTTAACAGACATCACATGATCCCAGCGGACTAATGGGTTTTACTAGATTAAAGAAATGTGTCAATTACACAACACACTGCAATAGCTTCAGTAACCCGACGATGAGCGCGAGGTGATCTGACGATTTCCCGTGTGTTAACCCCCTTGGTTTTCCCATTCACGAAGATAAACATGAATGAATATTCCTGGTCCCACCCACCTCAACATCCACCACCGAAGATTGTCGAACGTGGTGAACTCCGAGTGCAACAAGCGTGACCACGGGTTCGACTGGAGCATGTCCAGTGCAGCGACACCTAGTGCTCGTCCTACCTCCTCGAATATTTCGATTGTGTATTTAGGGGGGAAACCTGGGGTGGGGGGGGGGCATAGGGTAATTTTGGGGATAACCATATTAGGTGGGGATGGGTTAAGTGTCCTGTGGTAATAGTTGTTAAAATATCTCTGTCTGTAAAATCCGGTAATAACCCGACACTGCGCACAGGGTAATCCTTGGGATTGGGGGGTAAGAGCAGGGGTAATAATGAGAACATTGTATCTTTCTAAAAAAATCGGGTAAAGTCAAGTCATTAAAAATGTGGAGTCAAGTCTTTAACATGGTGGGTCAATCAGTATTTTTTGGTAAATTAAAATTTTTAGTAATTAAGAGTAATTTTCCCTCTGATTTTTAGACAATACCGTTTAATTATGAATAAAGCAACATGTGTTAAACAATATTCAATATGTAGGCAATACATACACTTGTACGATTATGACAGCACATTACAGTATTTGATCGAGAAAGATTAACTCGAACAAACCAAAGTCATTTCTCAAAAGACAAGAGTCGGGACATTGTAAATATAACTCTTGTCTTAAAAGAGTATTTTTAACATAGTTTAACATCACAATAGAATACCATTTTTTCCGGAAATCTATTTTAAATTTAACAAAATAATCATAGAAACAATATAAACTGACCAGCAGGTGGCGGTGGAGTGGCTCTCCCATTGTCATGAGCAGCTTGGGCGATGCAGTTGACGGTTCGACCGGTGTTGTAGTTGCATTCCAATGTGTAGCTGTGTACCAACCCTGCAAGCTGTGGTGGAGTGTATTAAGGGGTGTCAGGGGTGCAAGATTCACCCCATGTGTGGGTGGCGTGTATTAAGGGGTGTCAGGGGTGCAACATTCACCCTATTTGTGAGTGGGGTGGCGTGAATTAATGGGTGTCAGGGGTGCAACATTCACCCTATTTGTGAGTGGGGTGGCGTGAATTAATGGGTGTCAGGGGTGTTGGATTCACCCCATGTGTGGGTGGTTGGTGTAACTGGTCGCTAGCTAGTCGGTTGTGTCCTTGGGCAAGGCACTTTACGGACATTGCCTGAACCCAGCGGATTAATGGGTTCTACCAAATTGAAGGAACGTGTCTATCATATACAACACACTGCAATAGATCTGGTAACCCGACGGTGGGCGCGAGGTGATCTGACGATTGCCTGTGTGTTAACCCCCTTGGTTTTACCATTCACAGTAATAAACATGAATATCCTGTCCTACTAACAACAACCCATAAACAACGCACCTTGAACATGGCCACCCTCCCACTTCCCTCCTTGGACATCCCATCACGCTTGTCCTTCAGGTACATGTTCCTCTCCGTGAAGTTGCATCCATTAAAGTCAAAGTGAGCCGTGTTCATTGAGATTAACTTCGGGTAGAGCAGGTTGTCAACCTTGGATGGAAGAGGGGGGTTAGGGACTTACTGGAACATGTACCTGAAGTTAATAATGGGAATGATAGGGTATTTACCCATGTTTTTTCATGTGTGTGTGATACAGGGATAAATAATTACAATAATTGCAATGATCAGATCTATTGCGGTGTGTTGTGTATAATTCATACGTTCCTTCAATTTAGTAGAACCCATTATTCTGCTGGGTTCAGGCAATGTTCGTTAAGTGCCTAGTCCAAGGACACAACCGACTAGCTAACAACGGGTCTAGAAGAAAAAAAAACAGTCATACAAACATGTATATTATTTTTGCCATAATCATGAGTTCAACACAGAACAATTAAACAGTTATAACTTATCTCATTACCACAGTACATTCACTAGATTGTTAACAAACATTGGTATATTTGTATTACAGCGCATAGTAAGTAGTTTGTTTAAATAAACTGAATAAAGTGAAAGTCCACATCCATCCACTTGTATAAATATGCCTTGGTAAATTTTCTCTTAAATGATTAACAACTAAATTTCATTTTTAAATTATTTTTCAGCTTTGTTCTACACTTTTAGGGCTAAACCTTTTCCTAAAGACAACTTTCCTGGGTGGTAACTTTACTACGAACTTCCATTGCGGATTTATTTTACAATAAAATGATAATAAGGTGTTTGCAATTTTTCTGGGGTTTAATAGCCATGTCTGTAATATTTAATATTTCTCAAAAGTTATTTTATTTGCATCTTTAAAAAAAAATTGTTTGGTATTTCAATCCTAAGCCTGTACTGCAGATATTGTATTTTTTATTGTAATTTGGATGAAAAAATAAATAATTTCAGAAAAAATTGAAAAAAATAAGTATTTACTGGTTAGAACAAGCAAGGCTGCAAAACAAACAAATTATTTTTCGAATCATGTATTACAGATTTTACCTAAACTTTTTGCTGTAATTCGAACGACAGAAGTGAGGCTTGCGATACTATATCAATGTGTGAGAAAGCGGTACCGGTACAGGAAATTAGGACAAAAGCAAATGTCATAAATTTAAATTGAGTTGTCGTCTAAACACAAAAACCCTTGAGTTTTACCTGTTTTTT
>CH001357.1:46709-63261 GCA_000149265.1 Ciona savignyi | reverse complement strand
GGTTTGGGGGTATAAGGGGGTGTTTTTGGAGAATAATAGGGGGCAAGGTTTTTGGTTGGTTATGGAAATTTTTGGTGGGTTAGGGTGGTGAGGGGGTTATTTGGTGGGTAATAGAGTTATTTGTTGGGTGAGGGAGTTATTTGTTGGGTTATGGGTTATTTATTTGGCGAAAAGGGTTATTTGCTTGCGAATATTAAACATCAATTATGGTTTACCACCAGACCCCCAGAAGTAAAAATGAGTAGGCCTATCTCCCTATCTATCTGAACCCAAACCGCATCTAAGGGTTGGTAAAACCATATGCGTTGTCTAATAGTCATGGGTATCTCCCTATTCCAAGGGTCGGCAACCTGTGGCTCTTCCATCCTTCTGATACAGCTCTTATTAACTGTATTGTTACCGTAGCAATCACTTAATAAGTTTAATATCCATGCTTAAGTGAAACAAACAGAAGAACACTCGCATCTTTATCTCACACAGTGTTGTTTTCCTTTTATTGCGAAAATAGTTTTGCGGCTCCCAGTAATTTTTATTTTGTGGAAAATCGGTTAAAATGGCTCTTTAAGTGCAAAAGGTTGCCGACCCCTGAACACCGAATCGCAACCCAAAATCAAACTATAGCATCTAAGGTAAACCACAGTCGCCGACATATAGTCATAGGTTATTTCCCTAGTCCAACCCATAACACCCAATGTTAAATCAACCTGTGGCATCTGGGGGTAGCCTTGTCGCTGAACAACTTCTCAATCCTGGGTTCGCGTTCCCACATCATGTTCCTACAGGAGGTGACGGTGATGAGATCGATTCGACGATCGTCCAGTGATTTCGCCACCAACTCGCGATGATAGTATATCTCGTTGTCGTGCTTTTCATTCGGTTTCAAGTTGGCACAATTAGGATGCTTCTGGTCATAAGCCTTGAGAATAGAATGGTGTTATAGGACACTTAAATCAGGGGCTAAAATTATTTTATTTTTAGACTATGTGGCCAAGAAATCGAGCCCCCACTCACATATAGTTTGTCACTGTTGATAAAAATATTAAACCAAAAAATATGGTTCATTACTGGTTAAAACTGGATGTGATATTATAGGATGTGAATTGATATTCATGTTTTATACCTGTTTATTCTGAACAGGGGTGTTAGGTATTCGACTGTGAGCACTAGGTAATCTCGTGTAATAGCAACCTTCCGTTCGGGATATTTATGTTTTATCCTTTTAAATAGGAAACCAGAGGAGGGAAAAACACAAGTCAGATCACCTCGTGCCCACCGTCGGGTTATGGGAGCTATTGCAATGTGTTATACATGATTTACATGTTTCTTTAACTTAGTAGAACCCATTAATCTGGTTGGTTCAGGTATTTAAACATTAATTTTATGATACAAATATTTTTCCAAGTTTAATTTATTTTATTGTTTTTTTTTCTAAAAAATAAAATTATAATAATTAGAAGAATAAATATTTTAAATTAAAACGAGAAATGGGGAAAAGGCAAAAACAACAGTCATTTTAGCACATTATGTTGAAAATTTGGAATAAAGTGAAAATGGAACAAAAATAAATGAAAAAATTAAAGCAAATTGAAAATCCAATTTAAATAACAAAAATATCTGTAGTTTCCCCTAGCAGTGTATTGTTTTATCCTTGCGAATAAAAAATGCATATTACAAGGGCAATCATCAAAATCATTCGCAAATATTTTAGAATGTGGTTTTACTTGTGTAATCATCATATTGGCTTACACCCAACATTAGGCTATCAATTTAAGATAAACCAATGGGGGAATTGTAAGAAATCGACATTTATAATACCTCGTCATATTTAAAATTAGAAATAAGGAAAAAATAAATTAAATGAAGAAAGAAATGGGCATTTGTAACACCATGTCAAAAGTTAAATTCGAAATAAGACAAAAATATACCAAATGACGAAACTACCTCTAACGATTCCTGACACTCGGTGTAGCTCCATGGATAACAGAACGCGAAGTAGGTAGTTCCCCCTCTGTTCTCGGCAAATCTGTGCGTGAACGACAACATGAACTGACCATCCACCACTTGATGGCCGGGTCGATCACGTATTCTCTCCCAACGTGGCTTGGAGGGGACGGTTCTCACAAGAGGGGACATCCCCTGGCTGTACAGTTTGCCCTGGGGTGGGATGTAAAGTCATCAGATTAGGATATGATATACATGGGTATCCCTGTAAATGGTAAACCAAGGGGTGTTAACACACGGGCAATCGTCAGATCATCTCGCGCCCACCGTCGGGTTATACATATTATGATAGGATACGATAGGTGAATGGTAAAACACTAGGTAATATATAACAAAACTCCGGGAAACTATGACTGAAAAGGATAGGATATTCATGTTTATTCCTGTGAATGGGAAAACCAAGGGAGTTAACACACAGACAATTGTGAGATCACCTCGTGCCCACTGTCGGGTTACCGAAGCTATTGTAGTGTGTTGTATATGATAGACACGTTCCTTCAATTTAAAGAACCCATTAATCCGCTGGCTTTAGGCAATGTCCGTAAAGTGCCTTGCCCAAGGACACAACCGACTAGCTAGCGACCAGTTTCGAATTTGTAACCTTCGGTTCATACTCTTCGCACTAAACCACCAGACTAACTGGTGGGACCAAAAATTGGATATTTGTTACAAAAAACTAGAGCTTTAAAAGAGATTTTAGTGTCTTCCGGTTAAATGATGATAATGTTTTGTTTTTATTCCATAGATGCCAGTTAAATAAAAAATGTGTCTTGGCGTTGTTTATACTGTTTTATCATCTGTTTTTATATTTGTTAGTATATCATTCTTATTTATAGTTGTTAAATATTGAAAACTGCAGTAAAAAAATAAATAAAAAATTATCCATGTGTAACACCAAAAGGAGGGAAACTGCTAACCAAAACTATAGAAACTTATTTTAACCTTTCCCTAAACACTAATCCCAGTCCTAACACTAACAACAAAATCTTATTTTTTGTAAGTAAAAACAAAAAGGAGGGAAAGAGGGAAACTGCTTACTAAAATAAAGATTATGACATTAGAGTTAGTTTTAAACATGGGGTTGAAGTTAGGGTTAGTTCTGGGGTGGAGATTAGTATTTAGAGCAGGGTTTAAATTAGTTTCTGTAGTTTTAGTGAGCAGTTTCCCTCCTTCCCTCTTTTCCTCCTTTTACTTTTCCCCATGATTATTTGATATTAAAAGTCACATGGTAAGTTCTTTGCTCACCTGTCGATTTAGATTAACAATGTTCAGCTTGATGAGCTTGTTTGGAGCATAACCGCGGATTCCAAAATAAAACCACGATCGGTTTCCATTCTCGTACGCTGTACCGGCGCAATCGGGCTTCGTCCAAACATTAAACTCATAGTCGGGCGACAGTGTACAACCGTACAACGTTACTCCGTTACCACTATCACTGTCACTGTCCGAATGGTCCGTTTTTTCAACTCTAGCGAGATTCCCAGAGTCAAATTTTGAGGTAAACAGCAGCCCACCACATCTTACTTCCATTTGAACTGTTTGATGTATTTGCGGAAAATCAAAATAATCGGGGGTTCACCTTGGTATCCAAGAACGCCAATTAGAAAAGTAGTTTCGGCAAAAGCTTTTCCGACAAATCGTATTTTTTAATTTATTTTTTAAACCGAAAGATAAAATACAATTTTTATTTAGCAATATAATATCAAATATTATACCATTTAAAATATAACCCGGTAAAACTTAAATATTCTATCATAACCCAAAGGGGTACTTTGGCCCATATAACCAGCATTTAATTCGTTAATCAGAATTTTAAAATTCCCAAATGCTGAGCTTGATATCATATGAGAAAAACTATCAGGATAGGATAGGAGGAGGATAGGATATTTATCTTTATCCCCGTGAATGGGAAAACCAAGGGGGTTAACACACGGGCAATCGTCAGATCACCTCGCGCCCATCGTCGGGTTACCGGAGCTATTGCAGTGTGTTGTATATGATAGACACGTTCCTTCAATTTGGTAGAACCCATTAATCCGCTGGGTTTAGCCAATGTCCGTAAAGTGCCTTGCCCAAGGACACAACCTACTAGCTAACGGCCAGTTTCGCACCTGCAACCTTTCGATTGAAAGGCGACGCACTTAACCGTTAGACCAACGGGCCGGACATCAGGCTTAACGTCAAGCTGTTTTTTGAAATACCCCGCTTATATTTTCCCACTTTTATGTTAAAATCGGGGGGTTTTACAACAGTTTTATGTTAGACAAGTTTTTTTGTTTTTATACAAAATGAGCCTGTTACTAAAATCGGTTACAAAATGTAAACTTCCGTCGTTGAATTTTTGTATTTGAAGCAAGCCGCTGGTTGATTTATTATGTTTTGAGCCAAGGCACTTTGCAGACGCAAAATGAAAACATCACCGGTATGTAAAAGATTCAATCCTCATCCGCTTACCAACCTGTGGTCAGTTACTCTCAATTATTTTTTACCGAACAAGGGTTTTAACCCATGATGGGCTTATCTCTAAGAACATTTTTGCACAGTTGGTATATGTATCGGTGGCGTTAACCAATCGGCCCAGTACAGTTCGTTCCCATTGAACCTAGAATCCGTTGCGTTTATCTTCAGTCGCGTCCACCTTTTAACGACAGAGACGGATTATCCCCATAAGTGGGAAAACCAAGGGGGTTAACACACGGGCAATCCTCAGATCACCTCGCGCCCACCGTCGGGTTACCGGAACTATTGCAGTGTGTTGTGTACATTTCACACGTTCCCTTAATTTGGTAAAAGTTAAGTTTAGTTTATGTTTAAATTTATGCTGACATCACAATTTACAAACGACAACATTATATACAGTAATGTATAGTAATGAACAGCAGGGTTGTAGCGAAAGACCGAAAAGTCACTGAATCAGCTGCACTCTTTGTGTTTAGTTTATTAAAGAAATAATGAATAAATATAAAACATTAGCCTTAAGTTGATCCATTGGGTTCTTTGGAACAAAGCAGAATCTATCAGGTTGATTGCCAAAGTAGATAAAAAAGTGTTTAGAAAGATGCAACAGTGAATATCGAAATCGCCACCTGCCTGGGCCCGGGTCCCACTTACATATACTAAACATGATTAATAAATTAGCGTGGAAAAACACCAAAACAACGGTAGTTATAGTATGCCATGTTTTTGTTCAGCCCCCAGTTTCCATCCCATAATGGCTTCGTCCCGAAGGCCGATTTTGATATATGGCGTCGTATATTAACCGGTAACCATTTGGTCACCCGATAGTTCACTGGGAATAAAGTTTATATAAAACACTTGCCGTACTAGTCAGTCATTCCCATATAGTCTTGTATTGCTCTTAACAGTCCGGCCGGTTAGTCTGGCGGTTTAGTGCGTCGCCTTTTAATCGAAATGATGCAGGTGCGAAACTGGTCGCTAGCTAGTCGATTGTGTCCTAAAGCAAGGCACTTTTTGGACATTGCCTCGACCCAGCGAATTAATGGGTTCTACCAAATTGAAGAAACATGTCTATCATATACGCAACACACTGCAATATAGCTCCGGTAACCCGACAATGTTCGCAAGGTGATCTGACGATTGCCCGTGTGTTTACCCCCTTGGTTTTCTCATTATAATAAACATGAATATCCTATTCTATCTTATCCTATCCTAATAGCATGTTAGATAACCCGCATAAAATACGGTAAAATTAATTAAATAAACCAGCGTGCAAACTCCTGCCGACTTCTATTGATTTCACGTTATAAATCAGAATGAAAGATTCCTAGATCGAAATGATGAAAAATCCAAAGTCTGTAAAACGCTTGAAATAAAAATTACGTCATCAGAAAATCTTAGATTTTTCTGTTGTTGCATTCGCTCGGCGCGTCTATCACGTCACAATAAAGCATTGTTACACTTGCCGATTTTAGAAGATTGGGGAAGCGATCGAAACGTTCCTTCGTAAACACGATCGAAAAACGATCGTCTATGACCTCACTAAAGACATTTTAATGTCGAACGCGAGTAGTCGCGATTCGATTACGACGAGAAAAATGATTTGTGAGCTCATAGAGGCGAATGTCACCTGATAGATAAGTAGATGACACGAGATAATTTGACCAAGTTTTGTAGAAGTTTCCACAAAATTTATAATTGATTCGTCATTTTTTCTCAAATATTCGAAATTAGACTTGGATTTTTTAGGAAATTTTTATGGAGAATCTTTTTCTCACATTTTTTAAGAGATTAAAGGTATTTATAAAAAAGTTTGAATAAAAGGAAAAGGTAATACTGCGATTTTATAATTTCTATTCAGGAACTCACGGTTTCGTCTTACAGATTTTTCAGTTCTGAATAAAACTCAACTAACTATACAGGCGTCAAATGTATAAAAATTACATAAAAAATCCAAATATAAAACTTATACGATATTTCACGGTAAGTATATTACACATTCAATTGGTAATAAGTGATATAGCTACCAACAAAATAGTACAAGAGGAAAAGGCAGGTTTTCTAGAATGTATTTTTGTTTTTTTTGCACAATAGCATCAAAAATAAAAACCACTGATACTAATTTGACGCAAACTGATTGTGAACTCGGGGAAATTGATTATTAAGTTTAGACAAATAAAGTATTATATATACGAAGTAGAAAGAGATGCATTTTATACAGGGAAAATTACTCGGTGCAATTTATGCAGCGATTTGTGTAGCTTACTATGAAAGCACTGTAGCGCAATGATTGGTTTATTTTTTAATTTTTAATATATTTTTTACTATCGGTTTAAACCCATACCGGGCTTGCCACTAGACCGTTTTGTATAGAAGTCTGTATATGTATGCGTCGCGTAAACCATTCGGTCACACGACCGTGTGCAATAGGTGCAGTATATATAGAAGGTGCGTGTGGTAGCAACGACCAACTTTTATTCGGCGCTTTTACCCGGTTCATACATTGTTGCAGGGAATGACGTCAGTATTGCAATACGCATGCTCAGAATTTAGTATTTTATTTTTTTTGCTCCTTTATTATAGGCCTACATAAAATAAGTAGGGCATAATTATTTTAAAGGAGACAGGAAAAAACGGCAAAACTAAAGTAGTTAAAACACGTCAGTGAATAGACATGGTATAATGGGGAAAACGACGTGCCCGTAAAACCTTATACCAATAAAACAAAACAAATTGTCAGTAAATCAATACCATCATGAATTGGGTAAATATCCTTATGAATACACAACATATTGGTCAAATTAACGTCAATCGTGGATATTAAAATAGCTAAACGTAAAGTCTTTAGAGAAGGCGACGTTTGTTGAGGTAACTTGTTAACTAAAATGAAGATTATGCACTTGGGTAAATGTTAGGGATTGGGTATACAGGTGCTTGGACGACGTGGGTAGGATATTCATGTTTATCCCGGTGAATGGGAAAACCAAGGAGGTTAACACACGGGCAATCGTCAGATCACCTCGCGCCCACCGTCGGGTTACCGGAGCTATTGCAGTGTGTTGTTATCACTACTAAGCGTCGAATTAAGTTCAATTGCGCTAAAGTACCGTAATCTATGCAAGCTATTTAGGGAAATAAGTTTGTTAATTTATTATTTGTTTTTCTATTCTATGGCGAATAAATGGCGAAATTCTATTCTATGGCGAATATTTTTCTATAAAATCAGCCGTCGAACTTGTACTATCTACTGATGACGATTCAAACGTATCAGACAATCCAGTGGAGTATGACGGAGAATAAAAACAATTGAATGAAGTATTCCATAAGTGGGCTCCGTTTTGAGTGGTGCTTTGCCGTCTGCGGGGACTTGCTGTGTTTCTTTTCACTCAGCTCGGTTTGGCAGCGACGTTGTTTATTACGTCATATCATATATCTTTCATTGCTCTGTTACGTCAGAAACAGTTTCAGTCGAAAACATCTCTTTCGTCTTAATTCCTGATGACGTCATGAAATAAATGTTAATGACGTAAGCGCTTAGAATGATTATTACATCACAAAGGTTAGGAGAAGCAGTCCTGTCGTATTAGCATTCCAGCAGAACCTTTGGTCCCAGGGGTAAACACAACCTCCCCCGTTATTAGCGATCCAGAATTCAGATAAAACGCTTTTCGATGCACCGCAGACGCGATTGTTATGTATTGTAACGTCACAGGGGAACCGCGGAATGTAGTTTTCTGTAAAGTTGATATATTCAACAAAGAATTATCCCGATCGCACTTTAGTTTATTAGTTTAGTTTTTGTCCACTCATATACGGTAAGTCTTCATTATTATTGTAATAGAAGATACCGGAGAATGGCAAGCTACAGTTGGTAAAACTCGTCAATAAATTCATTGGGAAAAAATATACAAATACCTGCTGTACGAGGCTGTAGAACCTAATTTTAACATTACAAATAACGTTACTAGTGGCGTATAACGCTGTATTAAAGTAATACTAATTAATATAAATGTCTTGCAAGTATAACTGATGTAGAAATACGAAATATGAAGTAATACTAATCATTATAAATATCTTGCAAGTATAACTGGTTCAGAAATACGAAATGTGAAGTAATACTAATCATTAGAGATGCTTAAATTGATTGAGTTAAATTACATCCGGTCGCCTAGCATTAAGCAGCGAAGCAAGTAGTACATGCAGCATATGGAATCAGCATTGCTTGTAGTTGGGTTATTTCGCTGGTTGGAATGAGATGATTTAAGATCAAATTAAAATGAGAGAAATGTGTAAGGCGGGAAAATGCACACAAAAATAAAGATTAGTTAGAATTTTATGGTTGAGAGATTAGTGTTTGAGGTAAGATTGGAGATAGTGTTTCTAGTTTAAGTGATCAGAGTCCCTCCTTTCCTTTTCCCGCCTTTTAGTGTTGCCGCTTGTTTTTTTGTCTGTAATATTATGACTATAAATGCAAACGCGAAATTGTAGACATATTTTCGTTACAAACGTTGGATTTTCCTTTTTTTGGATGTAAAAATCCTAATTTGCCTCAAAGCACATATAAAGTAGGTCATAGCCTAGTTTATATTCATTTTGCTAAGTCACCCATTAAATCGCGTTATACCGGTAGCTTAAGTTATCCAGTATTATAGAAGTTAATACGTTGTTTGTATGCACAGGTAGATCGATGTAAACCGGTGAAATGATTAATTTCTTTAGTTAAATACAGCGTATACAACAAGCACGCATACTATAGGGAATGCTAATCTAGTTAAGACGAATGGTAAATGGAATAGTACAGGTATTAATTTAAAACCCGACACGGGCAAAGACAGCATATACAGCTAACTAATATACCAGTTTAAAGGAATGTTACAGAAATTCGTTTACGTTTCGATTCAAATCGATTAACCAATCGAAACCATTCGGGTTTAATTATCTGCCAACAATTCGAATCGAATTTAATCACAAACCCACATAGCGGGTAGGTGGGGTGTGTAGGTGGGAAGTGAATCTAATCGGCACCCACGGGATTACTGTACATTAAATTAATTCACACAGCTCACAGCTAGATGACTATTACATTATCCTGTGTGAAAAAAATACTTACAGCTGGTATTAGGGAAATAGTAGCCTATATTGCAGTTGTTAGTTTATAAAAGATGGCAGAGAAAGAAAACTTTACAGTTGTTGCTTATTAATACAGAAACGGTGCTTTAAACTCGAGTTGGTGACCTTTAAAACCCTTTCTTGCAAATTAGTTTGACATTTCTATTTGCTAGAAAACTATATAGTTACCTGTGTGAAATATATTTTTTAAATTCCAATCTTAATCGTACAGTCCTAGCAAGTCTAAAGTACTATAATCGTATATCGATAAGGCTTAGCGATTCTCAAACACTACCAGCCTCTAAAACTTTCACATAGTTTGGTTCTCAGTTATTTCAACGCTATTGTTGACCGGGGGTCGGCTTTCCTTTCAAAACAGCACGGGCGAATCAAGTTTGCGTCCCATTAGTCCAGTATATAGGTAGCCGTTAACAGTTAGGCTATGCACTTGCCTAAATTTGCAGTTCATAAGATGAGCAAAGTTTAATTGCATGTCATTACGATTAAAATCGCTACACCCAGTCCGATAATGTTTTTGTTGACGACCGTATTATGACGTCATAAAACCGATTGTGTTACAGTAAAGACGCAGGGCTAAGGGCGGTAGGGAATCAGTAGAATGACTTGTACTTGTGTAGGGGCGTACAGTATCTTGTTTTTTGAACTTTAACTGGTAAAGTACAGTCGCTGTAAAAGTACAGATAGTGTCAAGTGTCTGTACTATGTGTTAGTGCGTATATAGTTCAGGTATATTTAAAAATCGAGGCGTAAATTAATCAAGTATTGTAAGCATTGGTTTGTACAGCAAAAGTAAATAGGAAATTCAGGTGAATAGAAGACGTGTTATCACTACTAAGCCTTAAATTAAGTTCAATTGCGCTAAAGTACCGTAACCTATACAAGCCATTCAGATAAATAAGTTTGTTAATTACTGATTATGGTTTGTTTTTCTATTCTATAAATGCCATGTGAACGGTTACTATGAATGTTAATAATAAAAGGACAGAAGGAAAACGCAGCAAAACTGCGCATCGCAGATTATTGACACATTGTTGTTATGATTGATAATAAAATATTGGTGGTTTATAAATAAGAAAAATTGCAAATACTTCATTTCGGATTTGCTGACTGGCAAAAAGTTCTTTGAGTAATAAACAAAATGTCGTCCATTTTAGCTTCGTGCCTAAACGACCGTTGCCAAGATTAGGCGTTGTAACCTACCACTTGACAGACATATATGGGGAAAGGTCAATGGTTTTAGATTTCACGATTCAAGCGTAGGTTATGTGCAAAACCGCAAAATTCTTGAAGCAATTTGCAACGTTATAGAGAGAAACGGGGTGCAATATTATATTAAAACGCCTGCTTAATGCACTGTTATTTATTATATTGTATTTAGTGTTCTTTTATTCATTCTATTTTTAAACTATCGTATATTTTTAATTTTATACTAGGTGCCGCTAACGAGCACGTTGTATTTTCGTATTTCCCTGATGAATAATTCATTATTACGTCACTGAGAAGACTAATATAGAAGCGCTGATTGGATAAGTTCTCGAACGACTACGTCATGAATACAAACAAAACCTAATTATTTTGCAATTGCGAAACATCGAAACCGCCGCGCGTAACAACCTTTGTTTTTTTATGACGTCATAATATATTAACGTTGCATTACACCACGCTGCTAAGCAACACGTTTCCCGCCTTCGCCCCTTTTACGTCATAAAGAGTCTTGTTTAAAAACAAATCGAATGTGAGGTCATAATAGTGCTTGTGATAACAAGTCCATTGTCAAAAGCGTTGAATTCGTGTTCCCATTGGTTTAGATACGTTCGACATTGATATTCTAGAACGTTATATCAACATAGGCTCGTTTTCATCGCTTTCATAGAAATAACATTAATTTGCGTCACTTGCGATAAAATAACAGATCCATGTATTTTGTGATGTCAAAATAACACTAATTCGTCAAGAACGCTATTTTTATCGTCATTATGCCGATACAGCTAGCGTACCTGTGAATAAACACATTATGTCCAACAGTTGATAGATTGATTGTTAAGCCAGGTCTTCGCCGGTCCAAACATTTTAACGCTAAAGCACCTGGTTTTACTTTAAACCAAGTCTATCACGGTACATGTTGTTTGACATGCCGTAGCCATTGTATTGCAATCACCCTTATCCTTGTAAATGCTCGTTACCCCCAATGACCCTTACTTTCATGGCAAGGTCCTTTAAGATGTGGCTTACTATATCAAGAATGTTGTTTTATATCCCTCTTTATGTAGTTATGGTGTTTATACTATGCACAAATATGTCTAAATTATATAGCGGCTACGATCAAGTACAGCCCAGTGCTTTTAACCAAATTGTATAAATATAAGGAACATTATCAAGCCCCTTTCTTCCTTAGAATTTGTGCGTTTCTCTTTTCGCTAATTCGCTGTCGCATTTTTGAACTTCTGACAGCATTTGCGACGTTCAATTAAAATCACGACATTCAAATTGCTAATGGACTTGACATACTAGAACGATCGTGACTTACCATTGTTTTTATCATACACTTAACCGCCGGATTTTCGCCTTTTGTGACGTAATAGTACGGATTACGGTTTTCAATTCAATGTGGCAGTGACGTTGCAAAGGATATTGTTTTCAGCGAAATTGATTCCTTCGGCTGTATGACGAAAGGTCTTCGGGTTTTGTCTCTGACCTGATGACAATGTTATCTAAACGTAGATGTCTCAAACCCACCCCTAAAAACAATGACTCGTGAAATAATCAAAACATCTATGTTTTTCCCCATTGATTCAAGAAAAACACAGTTGACACTTTCGATTTTTTCACCCTGCGTAGAAAATCATCGTAGCAACCGCTTATAAGCGATGGTCTAACCAAACAAAACATTTAGAGACAGATAGCGTTGCAGACCATAACATTGAAAGGTCGTATACCTCGTATTATGGCTTGGGGCAAGTTTTTAACCTTTGTCACGATGTTAAATTAGATGATGACATAACAGTTGCCAATGTAACGTCACAGTCGGTCGAGCAGTCATGCTTCACTGCGCAACGAGGGGTTGCAAAGTTAGCCGACTCGATTCTTATCCATATGTTACAAGCTTGTATAAACTTACTCGTCTATGTCTACATATCTGACAGTGAGCGATTCTGGCGTAGGTATTTAGCCATTAAATGCCTCTTAGCGGTAGATTATATCGTACCGGTTATTTTTAGAACGGAAAGTGGAACAAATGTTGCTGTTTTAATTGGGCGCTGGAATTTAAATAGGATACAGCGTGCAAAAAGGGCTTATTAAACTAAAAAATATCGTTATTTTGATACATAGTTTTTCGTGATATTTTTGTACAGTATTTAATTTAAAATGGTTTAGACTCCCTTCAAATACAAGCATATCGTGCAAAATCCACTACCAATCATTGCATATTACTTCAGCCAGCATTGCTTAGTGTCCGGAGAAAAAGGCGACCGAACCGCTTAGAAGGTTTCAATTTCCTTTGCGCATTTCAGTGAATAAAATGGGTTAGGGTAATAGCTCGTATGCTGTGTTGTAGACAGTCCACAGCGTTTGTTGACCAGACGGTGTTAATTAGTAACGTAGTTATACAGCATGATTATTTATTAAGTGCCGCGACATAGGAGTTAGTAGTTGTCAGCTGCTTGTACTATTTGCTTTGTAACTTTAGAGTGATTCGTCTGGCATGTCGTGCTACACACAATACGTACTTGAATAAGGTTAAGAATATAATTTTGTCGACTACTTTTTATTGATTAATTTCAATGCTAGTTTAGCGACTTAAAAGAAAAGTTCGCTCGACGAGTTTGCCAAACGCTGATTTTCTACGAAACGGAGTTCAAGTTTAGTAATCAGTGCGCAGCGCATGTTGGTTAATTTGTTTAACACGGTCTGTGGCATAACTCAGATAGCTTATACGCGAATAATTCTTTGACTTTTCATGGTCTAGTTATAAGCGGTTGACTGTTTGAATGTCAATTTCAGAATCAAGATTTGAATTCGATTCAAATAGGAAATAGTTCAGAAATATAATTCGATTTCAGCAATTCGAAGTTAAATGCGCATAGTGGGACAAAATGAGTTAAAGTTTTAGCACAGAAGTAAAAAATTGTCAGATCAAAGCATGTATCTTTCTGCATTTATTAATGTTAAGGATTTTATTTAAAACCGCAATTACTCAACAAACACTATAATTGTAGTGTAAAAGCTCGCCATAGCTTTCTATATAAATTTTAAATCATATTTCAAAATCATTTGATATCCCAAATATGAAATAACAAATTCTAGAATCCAGTATAATAATTTCACCGTCTTACAGTGTTGTGTGTTAATTATGGATTTGTTTTTCTTTATCCCATTACCTCCAGGCCAAGGTTATCGATTAGTTCCCTATAATCTCTCCCCGTTTGTCTTAATTAGATTGATCCCTGTCAAACGACTTTTATCCACGTTTATCTTTTAAATTCAATGGCATATTCGTGCAAAGGCAAATTAAACCACCCAAAATTAACTAAACAGAAAGCGAATCAACCAACCCAATTCCTTAAATTAGTGGTCGATGTATAAAGTAAAGCAGTGTCACCTCATATAACCCTTGACCCCTGAAACAATCACTCGAATAGCTTTTAACGAAAATGAAAATTTCCTTAATTGCGCATCTAGTTTTTAATCCTCTTATCCTCCCAAGGCGACAATAGCAATGAAATATTAACCTTCTTATTTTGCATACTTTATATTTCGTCCTGCCGATTAGCTTGGTGGGTTAGTGCGACGCCCGACGCATTTCAATTGAATGGTTTCAGGTTCGAAACTAGTCGCTTGCTAGTCAGTTGTGTCCTTGAGCAAGGCGGTAACGGACATTGCTTAAACCCAGCGAAATAATGGGTTTGTTACAATTAAAGGATTGTAATCGCTCTGGTAACTCGACGATGGGCGCGAGGGGGCGATTTCCCGTGTGTTAACCCCCTTGGTTTTGCCCTCCACGGGGATAAACATGAATATTCTATGTCCTCTTCCATACAGAACCAAGCAACATTATGTTGGACCAACATTAGGCTTTTCTCTGAAACTTTAAAATCGATCATTATGACGTCGAAATAGAATCAAGAATGAATTACAGTGACGTCACAGAGCCTAATGACGTCATAAACGCGAGAGGTATCGGTCACCTGGTGGCAACAACAGCAGAGACGATAGGGACTTCCCCGATTTCGAGAATACTTGCTCTAAATTCGTCCGACATTGTAGAAGATGGATTGATCGGCGGACACACCATCCCGCAGGTACTTTCAATTCTATTACGTCATTTCCGTATTAGTATGAAGGAGATTGCACAAAGACGAACGATTTTAATTTCGCAAAAGCCCGACGACCCGGCTTATCCTTTATGCATTATTAACCGAGCGTATTATTACAGAGTTCCGAAGAGATTTTAATCCTAAGTTTAAACGCATACACACATGTCATGTGCCAAGTATAGCGTTGTCACGAAATGTAACTTCCTGTGTTTTAATGCGTTTGAATGATAATACAGTTTCTTTTTTGGTCACGATTTTTATTCACTTTTTGGTTCAAAATTTAGTTTTGGTAACTTTTTAGTAATTTAACTTTATTATGGTTATTTTTTTGGTCATTTAAATTTTGTATTGGTTTCTTCTTGGTTCTTGGTTATCAAGTTTTGGTTTGGTTACTTTTTGGTCACAAAGAATAGCTATCCATGTTTTTTACTGGAAAAACAGTCAGTCTTAAGTAGCAGTGTGGTATTCCTGTAGCTTTTAATATTAAATTTAGTTCAAACGCACCAGGTTTGAAGGATTTACGATAATCCCTGGAATAACGGTTCAACGCGTTATGATGTGAAATATTCATACAATCGCACGCGTACGAGTGAAAATAGTAGTCCCAGATTCGCACGAGATATTTATTTCTATAGATTGGCCTCACAAATTAGATTAGATTGCACTAACAAGCGATGGTAGCGGGCTGCGGTGTTCTGTCTTTCAACTGAAGTAATGATTAACGACGTGCTGTATACGCCTGGTCACATTCAAACAGTAAAACAGTCCCAAGGTAGTTTATACGACGTTGCATATATCGCATCTGTGGGCAGGGTTGAAGGGTTCGTTACCACAATTCTTTCTCCTAATGCTTATCCTACAAAGTGAGAATAAGCGAAATACTTGTGCATATATCTAAGGTTTAGATAACACTGTAAGTGTAATATGCAAACACATATGTTATAAACCGTTTAACGTGGAAACTTATGTTAAATTTCGATAAAGAAAACCGCAAATCGACAATTTAACACGATCAGTAAATAGTCGAAACTCGATCAATTCATTTGCTAAACGTTTTCAAATCCGTATTTATAAACATTGCTGTGAAACCTAGCACATGCTGCTTTCGTCTATGCTTACGTAGCCAGTACTTACTCAGCAAAATCTAATTAACCTGACTAAGTCCACTATCTATACGGCTCTTAAATAAAAACGGGCAGACAAAAAACACGGTTGAAAATTATGAGGTTTTGTATGTTTACATCGAATGTGGTTATAATTAACCAACTTTGTTTGTTAAATTTCCTTTATAACGATTAGATACCATTACAAGTGTGATTATTACGTAATAAGACACGCCGAAAGGTGCCTATTAGAGTCGCTAAGATATTAATGGAATGAGTTTTACCGTGTTAATCATGGAAATATATATCAATGATCGAATAGAAGAGATTTTAGTAACTAGGTATGCCCTTTTAGGAACTCAGGTATTCCCTATTATTTTAAAACTACTCTGTTGTGGCTTATGATAATATTAAGCTCCATTTTCATGTGATGCTAATAAAACCAGTTGAATCAAAACTAGGTATTCCCTATTAGGTACCACATAATGGTGGTCGGGTTGTGGTTGTGGGTATTGATTATAGCAGACGTCGTAAGAGACGGAGAAA
>CH001357.1:33718-46565 GCA_000149265.1 Ciona savignyi | reverse complement strand
GGGGGGGGGGGTAAATTAGTTTCCGGGGGTTTAGTGAGCAGTTTCCCTCCTTCCCTCTTTCCCTCCTTTTAGTGTTGCCCGCAAGAGACTGCACGAAACTCAATGGTGCATTCAAATAGCTCCTACAACTGCGACGTTTTCGTGACGTTGACTAATCGTTCGTTCGATGGTTGTGTGTGGTTGAGGATTAGGACAAATATTTCAACAATTTAAATGATAACGATGATCTATTACAAGTTTATAACCTTCATAAACACCATTATTCGTCACAAACATAACGACATTGACGTAATACTGTATACGTCACATTACCCAGTACTGGTCGCGCTTTACCGCACACTCTTCTTAAGGGCTCTATATCGTTTGGTCTTAATTAAATTTTGTTTGCTTAATATTGTTCTTTCGCCTAGGTTTGGCGGTCGTGTCCGCTATATTTAATTAGTTATATCCTTTTTTAAAGACGTTTTTTAACAACTGTTCGTTTGCCGTCTTTTTCTGTTCCTATGCCACGATTTGCTTGATTTGCCATTATTTAATACCGGTACAGAAAAACTAAATAAACTAAACTTATTAATTTTATTCAATATTTAAATGTTATTTAAGCTTTTGTCTAAGCCCTTCCGTAGAATACGTACGCTCCCGTTTCCTGGAATTTTTAAATTATTTATATTTTCATTTTGTTACTTAGTTAACTGGGTATTGAACTAAGGAGAATTTCACTCTAAACCAGAGCTTTGCAATTAGTGTGCCGCTACACACTACTGTATTGTGCCGTGCCGCCATACACTACACTATACTATGCCGCAATACAATGCTAGGTGCACCACGGTAAAATAATAATATTTTTTAAACACAATTTTTTTCCAAATAAAAAGGATTTTAGTTTTTGTAAATTTAAACATTAAGGCTTTCACACACTTCAGTTCACTAATATAATATCAAATGTTTATAGCTTGTCAGAAAACTTTCCATTGTACATATTTGACTGCAATGTGCTGTCAAATTTAATAAGTTTCTAAATGTGTCTTAAGTAAAAAAAGGTGCGGAACACTGGGTTACATCGTCAATAATTCTCTCGACCAGTTAATACCCGAAAGGGCCCCAAATTACTAGTTAAACTCAGTAACACAATCTATGGGAGAATTTTAATTTCATCTGCGAACATTACAACTTGTTAAAAAATTATTTTACAAAAAAAACTTATGTTAGGGTGACGTGTATGTTTCATTCATTGATGTATTAGGCATAATAAACGTACCAAAGTCGCAAACTAAAAAATCTTTATTGAAGTATAATGGATTTGTTATTAAGTATTAAATAGTGATACATGTATTGGGATATATTATTGCGATTTGGTAAAGTGTTTCACGATGGTCAAGTAAGTGTTAAACCACTGTGGTTTTATAGCCACGAGTAGAAATACATTGCGCAACACTGGCGAAATTTAGCACACACGTTAATTGGTTTCAGCCACTGACTGATACATGGTTTATATACCACAAACCTATATACAATTCCAGTGGTTTTGGATTCGAAACCAGTCATTTTACCCATATCTTAGGTATAAATCAGTTTGTTTTACGACCGGCATGTTTTAAAATTTCTTTCGCTTGGATTTGGCGGCCGCGTCCGCTATATCTATTTAATTATACGCTTTTTAAATGACGTGTTTTAACTACTGTTCGTTTTGCCGTCTTTTTCTGTTCCTGTGTCGTGATTGATCTGTTTGCAATGTTTTAATACTGGGGCAAAAATTTGTAAACTAAACTAAACTAAAATAATTTCCAACCATTAATAAAACGGTGGGTAATAGGATTCAGTGACATATTGATTCATAAGAGGCCAATATGTGCCGGGGTGTTAATGAATCTGGACTTACTGCCAGTCGACCCATTAGTAAATGGGGAATATGTTACAACATTAGGAACATCACGTTATTATTTATAATCCGATTAAAATAAACAATAAACGCGAATAAGAACTCGGATTACAGTTAATAAAATAAAAACAATTGCGCTTTGCTATATATTCAGTCTACGATCTAATCTATTACACCGACTAGACTGGGATCGGCAACCTGCAGCTCTTTCATCCTTCTGATGCGGCTCTTATTAATTTTATTGCTACTGTAGCGAGCACTTAATACGTTTAATACCAATGCATAGGATAAGTGAAACAAACAGAAGAATACTCTCGTCTTTATCTCACACAGTGTTGTTTTCTTTTTATTCGGAAAATTTTATTAGTTTTGCGGCTCCCAGTGATTTTTATTTTGTGGAATATCGGTTAAAATGGCTCTGTAAGTGCAAAAGGTTGCCGACCTCAGGCAAAGTACAGTTTATTAAGATGGTCATGCTGTACTACCTCGGTTTTGGGGCGCAAAATAATTAAAATGAACCGGAAATGTGGTTTAATATACCCCCAGTGGTTCTGTGATATTAAAATACTCCACTATAATAAAGAATATTCGCGAGGGTTCGTGAGAAACCACTGAAAACGTTTAGTCGGATTTAATTATCGATTTAATGGCTCTGTAAGTGCAGAAGGTTGCCTCAAATGGTTAGCGCGACCGATACATATACCTACTCCTATACGAAAACGGCCCGAGTAACGAGCCCACCATGGGTTCGAAACTTGGCTCGGTAAAAAAAATCGATTTAAAACACCACAGAATCGAAATTTACATGTTGATTAAACAAAATTGACAAGTAATTAGCAAATTATAAGTGCAACCATTTCTTTATCATACCCAACACCAGTTTCAGCATTAAAAATCAATTCGCAATTACTACAGGTTAAAGTAAAATTTTGGGAATTTCACCGACTAAAATATGGGAATTTATACTCATCCCTACCCTGTCATAACAGCTTTTAAAACCACGGGAGTGCAGAAAATACCCCTAAGTGCCCTAATTGTAATGTGGTTTACGGTCTATTTGAACTTTTTTGTGTTTAATTTACGTGTTTTATACACTGTCTTTTAGGTTTAACTACTACACCCAAACACTTTACCTTATTAATTCCAGTTTAAAAAGTAAATTTTGTCGCCTAGAAACTGTCAAGTATTTTTCGAGATATTTAACGCAGGAATTCGTGTCCTAGTTACGTCGATAAGGCTTAGTAAAATGTAGTCGAAACAAAATCCTTATACGGAGCGACCGTATAACCGCCCTACCTATGCATAGCAGTTTACTTGTAGGCTTACATATGCACAGCTTACTTGAATTCTCACAGTATGTTGTTCCCGTGTATAGAACGTGTGTTATTCAATAATATTGAGTTTTTTGTTTTAATTATATTGGATTTATCGTTACCATTTCGGTTTAATTTTAAAAAGCTATACTTATGCCGCAGAAACGTCTATGCACAACGTTTTTTTTTATTATATTGGATTTGTTGTTTTAATTAAAACCAAGTTATCTAATGAATTGTGTACAATATTCTGAACATTCTAAAGCAGAGCACTAAAATACGCTGTCAAGTTTGTCTACCATGGTTAAGTTTCGAACCCATAATGTTCTTGTTACCAAAACCATTTTCGATATAAAATTGGGTATAAGACCATTTGGTTAACTACCCGGTTTCACATGAAACATTTTGAACCTTTACCCGAATACGAGGTTTATTTTGAATATTTCAAAACAACTTGGCGCAAAAACCGTCATCTCACGCGCTACCTATGTCACTTCCGGTTCGTAATCACTGGAATAAATTCCCCATTGTGACTCAACAAACAAATATTTTTGCTGTGTGTGCCATTCGTCACTTCCGGAAAATGGTTTTTAAAATGAATCAGGTATTTTGCGGTTTATGAAATGGGGGAAATGAACCGTATGCGACCCCATAATAATAAAGGGAGGGGGTGGGACGGCGGCTAAATGAACCTTCTGCGACCCTTGTAGAGAACAATTTTGAACTGCGAATTTAAATAAAACCGCAAGTTCGGGTAAACTAAAAGGAGTAAAAGCGGAAAAGAGGGAAACTGCTCACTGACATGAAGATTTAGAGTTAGTTTTAAACATGTGGTTGGAGTTAATGTTAATTCTGGGGTTAATTATTGTTTAGGACAGGGTTAGAATTAGTTTGCATAGTTTTAGTGAGCAGTTTCCCTCCTCTTTCTTTAAGTGTTGCCCCGTAACTTTCATTCCTTTGAGACGAAATTTCTATGAATCGGTTAAAATATTTTCGAATTTATTTTCAGTTCCGCCGGTTTCCTGTTTGTAGCATTGCGCCAGGGGGTTATCTAATGGGATATCTATATCATTATAATAGACGCAACCTTTGGCGATCATCGAAAATTGGATAAACTTGGTGAATTTGTCGCGTTTAACTGGGTTGCACGTGTGTTAACGACTTTTCGTCGAAAATTATAAGAAGGAAAATTGGTCAAGAAAAGGGATATTTTGACATTTCCCAGCGGATTGATGGGCCCAAGTAATTTGAAGGAACGTGTGGATCATACGCAACACACTGCAATAGCTCTGGTAACCTGACGGTGGGCGCGAGGTGATCTGAAGATTGCCCATGTGTTAACCCCCTTGGTTTTCCCATTCACTGGTAACATAAAATAAACATAAATATCCTATCATTTACGTGTTAAGTATAACGACTTGGGTTAGTTCTAAGGTTGAGATTAGTGTTGCGGGCAGGGTTAGTGTTAATTTCCATGGTTTTAATGAGTAGTTTCCCTCCTTCCCTCCTAATAGGGTTTACCCGTTTGGTCGAAAATATTTTTCTTCCCAAGTGTCAACCCTCTTTCTGTTCCTACGTCATCCTTTATTAACGAACAATCACAAAACTACGTTGTTGACTCATTCGTCACCGTGAACTCGTTTGACCTTTCATAACTCACTTGTGTTACTTCATTTAATTCGGTTCAATACACATTACCCGAAACACGTATATCTCCGAGAAATTAAGGTTCCAAAATATCTAATAGAAATTTTATACCTAAATATGTTATTATAAATAAATATAATCCATTTACTGCGCAAAAATTATAGATAATTATAATAACTTTAGTGTACAAAAATTATAAATAAAAGTAATAACTTTAGTGTACAAAAGTGATAAATAAATGTAATGACTTTAGTGTACAAAATTTATAAATAAATGTAATTACTTTAGTGTAGACCAGGGGTGGGCAACATACGGCCCGCGGGCCGGGTCCGGCCCGTGAAGGGATTTTGACCGGCCCCCAGACTGTATCTAACAATAACCTGTAATGTGGCCCAGGTCCGGCCCGCTGTCTGTATCCAACCACACTCTGTAATGTGGTCCGACGCATCATTCCTAATAGATGCCTATCGCTCTACTCTTACTGCACTGTTAGTGCGAGCTGGTGAAATAAACAATTGCCTTAGTGAACAAACAATTGTGTTTAGCACACTTTTTTAACAAACAGTATAAGGTCAAAGCAGAGAGCGTTGTAAACATCCCCGACAACTGGGTGCTTGACTGTTAGTTTTTCTTTAGCTGTTATCAGTTATATTTAAATTCTAAATATAAATGGATTTTATAATTTATTAAGGATTATTAACCATGGAATATCCTAAGTGTAAAGTTGACAGAGAGTGTCGAGCATTTAAAAAAGATTGGATACCAAAGTATGTTTTACAAAGGTTTGCAACAAAGCAGTATGTTTACTGTGGTTAGAGTGTTGCGTTAGTAAAAGAGTACAACATTAGTCGTCATTATTTGACGAAACATAAAAACCATGGCAATAATTTGGTAAATTAATACGTGGTTAAGATATTGAATATTATTCATGTAATAATCCGGCCCAACAAGAAATTCATTTTCCCACATCTGGCCCGCCGACTAGAGAAGTCGCCCACCCCTGGTGTAGACAAATTATAAATAAAAGTAATAACTTTAGTGTACGAAAATTATAAATAAATTAAAAAAACTTTAGTGTACGAAAATGATAAATAAATTTAAAAAACTTTAGTGTACAAAAATTATAAATAATTATAATACCTCGAGTAAATCCCGATTAACATACCTTTTCTCAACTGCGGCCGAAAATAGTTCAGCTTCTTTAAGATTGATGGCGGATCAGCTAAATTTGTAACATTGTACTTTTACGTTGAAATTCTGGGAATTTTGTAAATCAAATACTTGCAGGTTAAGACATTTCTGTCGACGTTATTGCTATTTTGTTCATAGATTTGATATTGGTTGGAGTTTGTCGTTATAATTTGAAATCCACTTAGCTCATTTGATTTATTCAATACCCATGATGCTCGCTACTAGAAACGTTTTGGTTTAAAACGGTATTATGTATCAGTCGTTCGTTAACCAATTCGGCCCACACGACCGTAACAATTGTCGGCAATATCAAACATTGAACGCATCCATACAATTCGATTATTGAGATTTTTTACCGGGCTCAGTTGCTAATACCGTTTATTTGGTATGTAAGTCGATATATGATATCGTTCGCGTTAACCATTTGGCCACACGTTCATGCAATTCGTTATTAAGATCAGGTGCCCCCCACCGCCAGATCCTTGATTGCGACCCCTAATGAAAGTTGCTTGAATAAGAAACGTGTCTATCCTATACAAGACACTGCAATAGCTCCGGTAACCGGACGGTGGGTGCGAGGTAATCTGACGATTGCCGTGTGTTAACCCCCTTGGTTTTCCCATTCACGGAGATAAACATGAATATCGTACTGTCGTGTGACCAACTGGTTAAATTCATCGATACATATACAAACTGTGTAAAAAAACATAAACCAACTCTGTAAAAAACGGTCTTACGGGCGAACACCATGGGTTCGACCCTTGGTCCTGTAAAAAACACTTGAATATCCAAGTATCATGCCAAACCATCCAAATATAGTACGGTCGTGTGGCCGAATGATTAATGCCACCGATACATATACAGATTCTTACAGTAAAAAAACGGTCCTAGTGACGAGCCTATCATGGGATCGAAACTTGAATCAGTAAAAAAAAAGAAAAAAGTTATTCAAATATCTAACATCAACATTTCCCAGGTGATTGCGATATCCATCATGGCCGTCATATTGATGGTTGTCACGGTAACCGGCAATTTCCTCGTGATCGCCTCCTACCGGTCAAACCGCAACCTCCGCACCATCAACAACATGTTCCTCGTGAGCCTAGCCTGCTCCGACCTTGTGATAGGCGTCGTCTCTATGACGTTGTACCCCATTTATATGATTTCCCGGAAATGGATGTTGGGTCCCATTCTATGCGATATCTGGTTGTGCATTGATTATACGCTAAGTATGGCGTCCGTCGCCAATTTGATGCTCATCTGCCTCGACCGGTACTTCTCCGTCACGCGACCTTTCACCTACAGAGACAGTCGGACGAGGTATAAAACCCGCGTGTTCATCCTTATGGCGTGGGTGTTCTCAATGCTTCTATGGTCGCCTGCCATCGTGATATGGCCGATCGTACGTGGTCGGACGGTGCCCGACGATCAGTGTCAAATTCAGTTCTTTGAAGACGCAACCATAACCCTTGTGACCGCAATTCTCGCGTTTTACCTACCAGTCCTTGTAATGACGGTGCTATACGCGCTGATATACAGGGAGACGCGAAAATGTTCGCAGTATCTCGAATATTTAAGGAATTATGGAAAATCGAGGTCTAATACGTCATCCTCCCCGTTTTTGAACCTCCGCCGACGTAGCGAGCGATCAGGGATGCCAAACGGGTCGTTCAAGAATAACCCCGACGAGGTACCGAGATCGAGACTCGGGTCGCTCAGTTCGTTGCCCATTTTCCGTAGAACAAGCCGACCGTCGAGTCAGTTGGATCATAATCCTACCAACGAGAGTCATACGAGGACACGAGCGAATTCGACGGCACCGAGGATCAGTCTAAGCCCGCTGGTGCAACCACAAATCCCCGATGTCGGCGACGACCATAATTCTTCAGAAGTATTTGAAGTTCCAGTAAAACGGAGGTCAAAAAGCGTGGTTGGGCGACTCCGTTTTTGGGAGAATCCCACTACGTCAAGTCCTCCGCCCAAGCCCTCTTCCGGCCAGGCTTTCACCACAAAACCCGCCGCTAGAAGGAGCAAGAGCGAACCGGAATCGCTGACACAGAGTGACCCTCCGTCCAGAGTCCGGTTAGTGACACCTAGTGTGCAGGTGACCGATAATAGCAACGTGACGTGCGCACGACAACACAATCGACCCAGCGTCAGAATGCCGTCATCGGAAAGAAAAGCGGCGCGGACATTAAGCGCGATATTACTCGCGTTTATTGTGACGTGGCTCCCATACAACGTATGCGCCGTTTACAAGTCATTCTGCGGGGAAGAGTGCGTGCCAAGCGCGGCATGGGACGCCGCTTACTATCTTTGTTATATTAACTCGACAGTCAACCCGTTCTGCTTCGCGCTCTGCAACAAAACATTCAGGGAAACCTTCGTGAAGCTGCTATGTGGCCGGAAACGGGGCAAACTGGACGATCTACCACGCTCGAAGCGAAAATGTAAGTCGATGAAACTTCAACCTTCGACGTCATCATCCAGAAGCACGTGACGCATGTGCAGTGGTGCGTGACGCGGTATTTAGTTCGAAAATAGATGTGACGTATCTGCGTCGGTAATGTCCCAAAATATTCGCGAATTACCTAAATGTTCCACGAGGTTTAAACTAATTTTAGAAAAACACAAATATGTTAATCACAGTTTCTATATGCGTAACATATCCAATGTTTCCATACTTGTCCTGTATCCACCCTCAAGCAGGCCGATTATATAAGTTCGAAGCAAAAGTATAAGTCCACCGTATATAAACGCGACAACGTTAAGTGAAACCCTTGTCCAAGCAATAACATTTTGTGCTGTATCGGACACATTATTCTATGCACTTTCCCAACATAAGCTTCATTTGCGTGTTCTTTACAACGATGTTCTATTTATTATCAATAAAACCATTTCGTTAATTTTGTGGTTTCTTTTTTAATATGAAACCTCTATTTGAACGTGGCCCTCTAATAGAGCGCCACTATATAGGGAAAGAGTTGATAAATTGAGGACAGCGGCGTTGGAATAGAGCTTTGAAGGTATATTGTCTTAATGACCAGGCTTAAATTGACAGAAAAGGGTGAAAATTAACAACAAATTTGACCAAAGCCAAGTTTTTACTGTAAAAGTATCTATTTATACCGTGTCGTTAAAAAACGATCTGATAAAGTTTAAACCAATTTCCCTCTTAATAACAGGAATATAGTTATTGTTGATACACAGTCATAAAATTAAATGAAGAAACAAATTCTGCAAAAGCTGTATATACTTGAATGGGCCTAACGCATTTACACCTGCGATTCGCGATTAATACCTCACGTGTAGTGTCGCTCGTACGGACAGCAGAAATTTAATTTACGGATTCTATGAACTGAATCTGGCGATAATTCGTCCCAAAATGTCATGTTTGTTATTGATACTCACAATTCTACGCTATATGCATATCCAGCACCTTAAATGCCATGCTTGCAGTGTGTTCGCCGCGAACGGAAATATTTCGAAGAAGCTCATTTCAAGATAACGCGAATGTGGTTATGACGTCATAAATGGCATTATCATCCTGGCGACACCTGCAGATCCAAGTATAATGGAACGCATTGAATTCGAATCGCTATTAAGGTTAATCCGTGCGGTGAAGAGCCAAGCGTACCTACCTATACACATGGCATTTAATGCTAAATGTCAGAGCCATAAAGGTCTGCTTTACGGATCACTGGTTGTAGGGGTTAGAGTTATTTCTATTAAAGCACCGGGGTAACTGTGTCCCCATTTAGTGAAAACAGCAGCAGAAAAAACAAAACAAGATTCAAGCAAACGGTCAGGTTTTTAAATAAAACCAACAAATGGGACTAAAACAACAATATTAATGAACCGCGAAAAACGTATTTGAATAAAGACCGCGTGTTTTCGATTAAAGAATTAATTAAATTATTCTATGATTTTAACCTTTGAATAAACTAGAAAAACAAATTATTTTTTGTTCCCGCCATTTGGTTTTGAAATTAATTAGCAAACAACAATTGATTCTGACGTCACAATATGACCTTTCTACGTATTATTAAGTTCACTGAAGCGTGAAGGGCCGAGGTAATGATTATATTGGGTTGTTTATTGAAATCAAAATATTTATTTCGGGACTTACAATAGATCCTTTCATTAAAACTTAAAGGTTATGCATTTTAATGATTATAGTGTGGGAATGTTGTTATTTTGGACCTGATACTGAGTTTTGTTCTATCAAGCGTGTGAATGATTTTATATTTTTCACCAGATTATTTGGTTTAATTCTGTTTAATGTTTATTTTTTTAGTAAAATAAACGATTGTGTGACCGAAGGGTTAACGCGACCGGATTATATACTGTTCTATGGCAATTTCTACTTAAAACGGTTTCGGAGACGAGCCCATGATGGATTCAAAACCTAGCCAGGTTAAAACTTTTTCCAGTAAAATTATAAAAATAAGAATGATTACTTATGGTTAGAAAACCGAAAAACTGGCAAAAATATACAGCAGTTAAAACACATCAATATAAATTCATACGACACACTAGGACTAGGGGTATAGCAATACAGATGTTTATTTTAAATTGGACAATGGTATCATACGGGCAATCTTCAGCTTACTTCATGTGTGCAATTAGGATACTAGATCTTGCAATATGTTGTGTATGATTGAGACGTACTTTCAGTTAAGTAGAACCCATTTATCCGTTGGATTCAGGCAAGGTTCGTTAAGTGCCTTGGTAGAACCCATTATTTGACTGGGTTCAGGAAATGTCCGTTAAGTGTCTTGCCCATGGACACAACAGACCAGTTTTGATTCGGCCAAGTCGCCTTTCAGCCGAAAGGTGTAAGTTTCGAAACTGGCCGCTAGCTAGTCGGTTGTGATAAAACGCCTCAATCATACACAACACTCTGCAAAAGCTCCGGTGACCTGACGGAGGGCGCGAGATGATCTGACGATTGCCAGTATGATAACGGTCCTTTTGTTTTCGCATTAACGGGGATAAACATGAATATTCTATCCTATCTTTGCAATCGACTGAAAGGCGACGCACCAAACCACAAACTGTTCAAACAGCAAAACAGTGCTGTCATTTTCAAATAAGTTTAACCACATTAATCAACTGGGTTTCCGGCCAAGTAAATTATTCATAGAATATCCTGGCTTATTTTCATCGAGGAAACAAATAACAAAGCAAACTAAACGAATTGCTCAAAGCCAGTTTCGATCTTACAACCATTGTAGCCGGTAAGCTTAGCCGAAATGTATAGTTTTAAATCCGGCCGCTAGCTGATCGGTCATGGACAAGGCGCTTTGTGGACATTACCTAACACCAGTAAATGTCCGCTTAAGTTCAACGTGCTAACAAATCAATAATAAAACGCTAACCGACCGACAGTTATAAAATACAATCAGATATGGCCGAGTTTTTCAATCAACACAATTGCACATGTGGCTAGCAAATTAGTTTTGACCGTCGTAGAGTAGTTTGTCTGTTATTTTTTTACCCAGTTATGTGTGGAACCCATAATGGATTCGTAAGACTATTTTTGTATAGAAGTCGGTGTATGTATCAGTCCACCTATCATTTCGGCCACACGACCAGACCTAGTTTCAAACCTAGAACCTCTGTTTGGTACACCACCATGCGGATGGTTCTCAACTTCCGCGCCATCTACCCACCAACAAAACGGTGGACCAAGAATTGGTTAGGTGTCCGAATGGTCAACGCGATGTATACAACGACTCCTTACGGACATCATCCACCCAGCGGATTAATAGGTTCTACCAAAAGAACGTGTCTATCATATACAACACATTGCAATGGCTCCGGTAACCCAACGATGGGCGCGAGGTGATCTGACGATTGCCCGTGTGTTAACACTCCTTGGTTTTTCACTAAAGGGGATAAACATGAATATAATATTAATAACTCCGGTCACGTGGTTTCAACTTCGTTTGAAAGAAAAACGACTTTTTTTCTTCTATATTTATTAGAACAATTATGGCGTCACAAACGCAGAGAAAGGGCACGAAGTTGACATCATAATCAAACAATTGTTACCAAGGCAAAAGACAAACAGAATTGTGGCCAAACAAAGGAAAAGTCAGTTTTGAAAACAAACTAATTGTGTAGTATTATATTGTGTATTAAAGTTTGGTAAAAACGTCGTAAAAACTTGAGTAAAAATGGCCGGTAGACGTCAGGCTAGAGCTTGATAATGGCGGTCCTTGATTGGCCAACTCCGATCCATTTCACTGGGGATTAAATGGGGTTAGAAGGTTGTAATAGGATATTTATGTTTATCCCCGTGAATGGGAAAACCAAGGGGGGTTAACACACGGGGCAATCGTCAGATTACCTTCGCGCCCCATTTTGCGTCGGGTTACCGGAGCTATTGCGGTGTGTGCCTAGGATGGGGTTAGAAGGTTGGATTTATTTCGCCAAGATTTATCCGGTTAAGCGTGAAGTAGTCTTTGCTGTTTGATGCTTGTTATTTGCGAAAGTGGGTGTTGATTGTATTAGAAGTCCTCATAAGAAGTTATTAGGGATAGAATATACATGTTTATGATGTATGATAGACACGTTCCTTCAATTTAGAACCCATTAATCCGCTGGGTTTAGGCAATGTCCGTTAAGTGCCTTGCCCAAGGACACAACCGACTAGCTAGGGACCAGTTTCGAATCAACAACCTATTTATCAGGGAACCGTTTTAATTTAAATAAACTGGGTTTGTGATGTCCGTTATTAAACTCCCCAAGGACAAAACCATTAAGAAAGTGGTCAGGGTGAAGATCAAACTGACTCAATGGGTTGGGGGGC
>CH001357.1:12324-22355 GCA_000149265.1 Ciona savignyi | reverse complement strand
TCGGCTGATTATATCCAACGTTAGACTTGTATTGGCTGCTAAAACATCAGCTAATTTGCATTTCCTATCTATTTTCGCCTTTACAGTTCTCTATACTATGTTTAGGGCCAAAAACATTTCTTTTACATACCGGTATCAAGATTTTGTTTATTTAAGTAATTTAATTCGGTTTGCTTTAATTAATAAAGGGGAATTTTAAATTCATATAATCGTCTAATGTCTAATATAAGTCTCGTCTAATTTATATGCACTAACCCTGCCCTAAACACTAATCTTAGCCCCAGAACTAACTCCAACCCCATGTTTTAAAACTAACGTAATGTCGTAACGGTAATCTTCATTTTAATGTGTTTCCTTCTTGTTGCCCCAGTAACTCGAAACCAACAAAAGAATATTTCATATTAATTCATTTTGTTGGAAGTTTCAATTTCTTTTCAACATATCGGGAAAACTAAAAGAAGGGAAATAGGAAGGAGGTAAACTGCATACTAAAATAAAGATTATGACAATAGAATTAATTTTAAACATGGGTTTAGAGTTAGGGTTATTTCTGGGGTTGAATTTGGTGTTTGGGGAAGGGTTAAAATTAATTTCCATAAGTCCAACAATGAAAAAAATTAAATAAAATCGGACCAACTTACCTGAACCCTGCACACAATATCAGCTTCAGTAGCGAGCAAGTCAACCACTTTCCCTTTTCCCTCGTCGCCCCATTGCGTACCTAAAACAACCGTAACTTTGTTCTGAACTGGAACTCGACGAATTTTAGGCAATGGCCCATTTTCTCCGTTTGTTATACTACAACTTACAGACATATTGACTTAGATACTACACACCACAAGACAAATGACTGATACTTTGAAGTTAGCAGCAAGACATTATATAGTTCTCATGCCGGGGAATCCACGCGTCATTTAACCCGAGGTGCGACGGTATATTATTTAGTTTAGTTTTTTGTTTCCACGATGAAAACACGATGCAGGACCTTTGTTGAAAAATTGTTTTTTTTGCTGTGTTTGGATCTTTCTTTGATCCCGTGTTTGTAATTTGTTTCATTTGCTATTGTTTATTACCAGGGCAAAAAAACAAGCGCAGCGTAATAAAAAAGAAAATCAATTTTTTAAGCAAAATTAAATAAAAAAAAACTAGAGAGTGTCAACCACATGTTTAGCCACCAATATTTGTAAAATTCCACGAGGTAGTTCGGTCACATCCGCCCTTGTGTCGAAGGGTTGTGGGTTCAAACTGGTTACCAGCTAGCTTTGTTGTGTCCTTTAGAAAAATATATTAGATGACATTTGGAGGGTTTTTTAATTCTTGCGAATTAATGAAATTGAAGAAACATCTCAATTATAACACACACTGAAATATCTCTGGTAACCCGACGGTGGGCGCGAGGTGATCTGACGAGTGCCCGTGTGTTAACCCCCTTGGTTTCCCCATTCGCAGGGATAAAATTATTCCGCTGTGATCTATTCCGTACCCGAATTTACGCAAAATATTACAAATCCGTCATAATTAATAAGTGCAAAGCATTATAATTTAAGAACGATTAAACAATAGAGCGACTGTGACGCAACATAACAATACTAGAATGCAGGATACCGCCGTCCAATGAATCAGTTTATTACGTCGAACGATCCCGTACACACGGTAGTAGCGGGTTACAGCAAAAATATGAGGTTTTTCATTGTTTTATTATTACTTGCAAGCGAATTGGTTCCACATTGTAAAGGTGAGAGCGCTTTGAAAATATTATTTTAAATTTTACGATATAAAGGTATGATTGTAGATAGAAATAACTTAGTATAAGAGTTAATATTGGTTTTCAATTATAGCTTGATGGTAATTATAAAAAGGCGCTAATATCGCTTAGATTAGGCGGCGCGAATTAGTGTCGTGTGCTCTTGTAGATCTAAAAGGGAATAATATGCATAATAAAATATAGATTAGGGTGTTAATGTTGGTGTCAGGGCTGGGGTTAGAGTAAGGGTTAGGGTTTAGATTATTGTTTGGAGCAGAGTTAGAATAAGGCTGGATTCACACCAGAAAGACGGTTCGTTGTAATCGTGTTTTTTCGTTTTTCCATTTTGGTCGATTGACACCAACAAAATGTTTTTCGTTTATATATGAAAATATAGGTGAAGAAATCATATTTTATGGGTATTTTTGTCGTTTCGGTGTGAACACCGCCTAATTTTCCCAGTTTTTAAAAAAAGGAGGGAAAGCAGAAATATGGGGAAGCGGTAAACTACACAATAAAATAAAGATTAAATGGTTAAGGTTGATGTTAGTGCTTGGGTTGGGTTGAAATTAGTGTTAGGTTTTTTTTAAGTTAGGTTAATTATTGTGTTGAAATTACTCTTGGTTAGAATAAGTTTTCGTAGTTTTAGTAAGCAGTCCTCCCGTGGCTTATAAAATCCGTGGAATTTCGTTTTATTTCTTCATTTTATGCCCTCGTATTAATTATTGGAAAAGCTTTTGTTAATACTTTGGCGAATTTATTCATGTTTATTCCCGTAAATGAAAAAAACCAAGGGGGTTAACACACGGGCAATCGTCACCGGAGCTATTGCAGTGTGTTGGATATGATATATATGTTCCTTTAATATAGTGGAACCCATTAATACGCTGGGATCGAGCAATGTCCGTTAAGTGCCGCCCAAGGACACATTGTTTATCACTCGCCGGAGATTTCAACTCCTCAAAATGACGTCATCCACATGGTGACCGGAATCTCATTTCCGTGTCGTCGCGATTTGTTATTGTTCTCGCATAATCGTCCATTACGTCACCACAAAACACATAACATTGTTTTCGTCACAGTCGAGATTTTTCAGCGGAAATGACATAAACGAGATTAAAATGCGCATTACGAATACATGACTTATATCATCGAAAAATCAACATGTTATTTGTCATTTTTATCAAAATTGACACCAAATGATGTTTTTATTCGGCTTGTCATCGTCAAAACATAAATATTTTAATTTTTTTAACTGGAGTTTCGAACCCAATATATGTTGAAAATTATTAACCATTATGCTGCTCTACTAACTTTTAAATCTGCTCACCAGTTACTTTAACACTGCATAAGACTGTAGATCGGAGAAGATAATCATGTTTATCCCCGTAAATGGGAAAACCAAGGGGATTAACACACGGGCAATCGTCAGATTACCTCATGCCCATCGTCGGGTTACCGGATTTATTGCAGTATGTTGTGTTTGATTCACACGTTCCTTCAATTTGGTAGAACCCATTAATCCGGTGATGGGTAAATGCCGTGTACAATTGATTCCAACCTTACAACCTTTTTAGTGTGACAGATTAGCGTGGTAGGTTATTGCGTCGCTTTTCAGCCGAAAGGTTGCAGATTCTAAACTGTTCGATAACTGGTCGGTTATGTCCTTGAGTAAAGCGCTAGGTAGAAATTTTCTAAACCCAGTGAAATGATGGGTTCTTCTAAATCAAAGGAACGTGTGAATCATACACAACACACTGCAATAGCTCCGGTAACCCGACGATGGGCGCAAGGGGATCTGACGATTGCCCGTGTGTTAACCCCCTTGGTTTTCCCATTCACAAGGATAAACATGATTATCCTATACTATATATAATCTTTCCACCACCAACCACCACATTCCAGGCTGCCACGCGGGTGAAGGATTAGGAAGGAAGAAACGTAGCATCGCAGGTCTTCGATCCTCCATAGGAACATGCATGCAAAACCAGGGGATTAGATCCTCACTAAGATGGCAGGGACCAGTTGATTACATCATCTACCATTCAAGCTGGTTCACCGATAATGAGAATGTTTGTTCGTAAGTTATCATATTCATGTTTATACCCGTGGATGGCGAAACCAAGGGGCTTAACACACGGGCACTCGTTAGATCACCTCGCGCCCATCGTCGGGTTACTAGAGCTATTGCAGTGTGTTGTGTATAAATAAGACGTTCCCAGAGTTTTCAGAGCTGCTGTTAAAAAACTGCAGAAAAATTCGAAAACCGTAAAACTTTCCAGGGTATCGAACAATCAAGATACAGCTGAATGTTGGCTTGAAAGAGTTAACTCTCTAATCGGAAGATCGTCCAATATATTCGACGCTGTGAAAGATTGTATTATAGCGTACGCAAATACAGCCACTGGAACCAACTATACAGGTACTATACAGCTCGTCCGACCGGTAAGTCTGGTGGTTTAGTGCGACGCCTTTCAACCGAAAGGTTGCAGGTTCAAACTGGTCACTAGCTAGTCGGTTGTGTCCTTGGGCAAGCCACTTAACGGCTTTTGCCTGAACCCGTCGGTTAATGGGTTCTACTAAATTGAAGAAATGTGTGAATCATACGCAACACACTGCAATAGCTGCGATAACCCGACGTTGGGCGCCAGGTGATCTGACGATTGCCCGTGTGTTAACCCCCTTTGGTTTTCCCATCCACGGGTATAAACATGAATATCCCATTCTGTCCTACAATTGGTATTGATTTTGTTTAAATAACTTATTAATAGGGCTAAATAGCAAATCAATGGTTGTAAAACCGTTTATATGTAGAGTTGAAATAGAAACCTAGAGAGTTAATGGGTTCTACTTAAACTGAAGGAACGTTACAATCATATACAACATACTGCAAATACTTTGGTAGCCCGACGGTGGGTACAAGGTAATTTAACCTGTGTGATAACTCCCATTCCGTTTTCCCATTCGGTAACAAAAACTAACACCCAATCTCATTTTAACCAAAGAGATGGTGCTTGCTCACTCTATTCAAGATTTAAATTGGTTTAATTCCGATTTAAAGTTTTGTTGCCGTAATTTGTTTTTTTTTGACAAATGTAAGCTTTAACGGCCACGTCATTTTTATTTGTCTGTCATACCGTGTCTAGTTACTAACGTGTTTTAACTATAGTTTTGCCAAAAATAACTGTGCCTTTCTTCTTTAATGTAGTGAAGGAGCGAAAAACATTTCCCCCCAAACTTCCAGGGTCTAGATTCGAAAAAGAGGCGAAAAAAACTACAATTTTTTTATCAAAACTCACAGGGTCGAGATTCGAATCAAATGAAACGGCGACACCAGCCGACAACTCCACTTGTCCCACAGTGGATCGAACGTCTTTCACCACCGAAGTTGTCGCGTTAGCTGCCTCCGCCATCCAAGTCAACCCTGATGACGTAACACAGACCGATATCGACAGCGTCGTCGATTTCATACAGGAGGACGTTATTTGCACGTAGGTCATATCTTAGGAGGATGTTCATGTTTATCCCCGTGAATAGGAAAACCAAGGGGGTTAACACACGGGCAATCGTCAGATCACCTCGCGCTGCTGTCGGGTTACCGGAGCTATTGCAGTGTGTTGTATATGATAGACACGTTCCTTCAATTTGGTAGAACCCATTATTCCGCTGGTTTTATGCAATTTTCGTAAAGTGCCTTACCCAAGGACACATCAGACTAGTTAGCGACCAGTTTCGAACCTAAACCCCTTCGGCTGAAAGGTGACGCACTTAACCATGGACTAACCTACCAGACAAACCTTTTATAAAACCTTTGTATTACAAAACTTTAAACTTAGTGTATGAAAGTAAAAATGACCCAAGAAGTAATACGAAATTACTATTATAATGACCGCATACCGTTTCTTTCTTTCTTTCTTTCTTTCTTTCTTTCTTTCTTTCTTTCTTTAAAAGGAACGTCTCAATCTTACACAACACTGTGGGCTCGCGCTTTTTTAAAGCTGATTGCTTGTAGTTGGCTGAGCTTGGTTCGATAGGCTGCCTTACGGTCTCTGGCGAGCTGCGCAGCGGAAAGTCTATAAATTCCCTCTCCACAGATCGCCTACAAATAATTATTGTAGGCACGATTTGTACTGTCTTAATCTCAAACTCGAAGTCTATAACTCTTGCTTCACTTTAGTTATATTCTGCGTATCATTCGATATACGGTTTATTCACGACTCAAGTTACTTAGTACGTCATTCAACATGACGCCAGTTGTATAGTCTAAGGTACGTTATACAGCATGACGCAAGTTATCTCAAGTACGTTATTGTAGGTTATTATTGTAGGTTATATAAATTTCCAGATTATATAGGGAATTTACAAGGTGCGAAAAGTTTACGTGCCAGACGTTTCACATCTGCACGTTTGACTAACTGTGGGAATTGGGTGAAAAAACTATGTTAATGATTTAAACGGCAAAAATACAAAAGGCCCGTACAAGGTGATAATTACGTACAAAGTAATAAAACGTGAAAGTCGGTAAACTTGAAACGCAAAGAAACGACGTTAAAACACAAAATATTTTAGACATAAATTAAAACAAATATATACTATACGAAATGCTACAACACACTGTAATAACTCCGGTAACTCTGCCGTGGAAGCGAGGTAATCTGCCGGTGGCCTCTAAGATAACATGACTCTTGGTTTTTCCTTTCACAGCGATAAACATAAATATTCTATTCTCTCATACAACATATCTAACCCTACCCCATTCCACCACAGAAACTGCAATTGCACCACGTTATCCCAGAACTTGGGAGTATTGGAAGAGTTCGAGTTTGATTCCGGTTTATCCTGTGGTCAATGCTGGTCAACAAAGCTTGCTTCTCTTACTCGAAATGATTCCGAAATCGCGGAGCCTCTTGGGCTCGCTGCTGTCAGTCAAGCTAATCTCAGAAAAGGTTAGTTTATTTTTGGTTTTCACCATAAAAACGCAAGGATTTTTATGTTTATCCTCGTGAATGGGAAAACCAAGGGGGTTAACGCACAAGCAATCTTCAGATCACCTCGTGCCCACCGTCGGGTTACCAGAGCTACTGCAGTTTGTTGTGTATGATTCACACATTCATTTAATTTAGTAGAACCCATTAATCCGCTTGGTTCAGGCAATGTCCGTTAAGTGCCTTTTCCAAGGACACAACCGACTAGCTAGCGACCAGTTTCGAGTCTACAACCCTTTGGCTGAAAGGTGATGCACTCATTTACTAAGCTAATGGGTCGGATCAAAGCTAATAGTCGGATGGCTACCTATCAAGCTAACCAACTGAATAAATAAATGATGCACACAACAACATTGCAGTCCAGACGTGCAACACCTCCCTAGGACTGGTAGACACAACAGACACGGTGGAGTTGTTAAAACTTTACAATTTAAGAGTCACGTGCAAACATCGAAAAGTGGTCGCAAGGTAAAATGTCTATAAAATATCCTATATGCTATGCCATGTCTTATAAATGTTTCATATCCTATGCCATGTCTTATAAATGTCCCATATCCTATGCCATGTCTTATAAATGTCCTATATCCTATTCCATATCTTATGAATGTCCTATATGTCCTATTTCTAATTATTAATGGGTTTTACCAAATTGAAGGAACGTGTCTGTAATACACAATACACTACAATAGCTCCGATAACCCGACAGTGGGTGCGAGGTAATCTGACGATTGCCCGTGTGTTAACCCCTTTGGTTTTCCCATTCACGGGGATAAACATGACTATCCTATCCTATCCAAATCCATATCTTATAAATGTCCTATACATTCTATACCATACCAGGATAAACCGCTGCACACTTGTGGGCTTGGGGCTGGAGTTGCTACAAGAGTTGGTGATAACAAACGCGACTGGTGAAGTTAATCGGTTTGAAGTTCCACGGAGATGCATCCCGAATCTTTACACCGAGACAAACCGAAGTGATCTGGTCTACAGGATAACTGGGGACTTGGATGTTTGTGGAGCTGAAACAATGGTACGACCTTCAGTGTGGTTTATTTATTTTGATCGCATGTGAATCATACACAACACACTATAATAGCTCCGGTAACCCGACGGTGGGCGCGAGGTGATCTGACGATTGCCCGTGTGTTAACCCCCTTGGTTTCCCCATTCCTGGAGATGAATATCCTATTAATTATCCTACAGCGGATTAATGGGTTCTACTAAAATTGAAGAAACGTGTAAATCATACACAACACATTGCAATAGCTCCGGTATCCCGATGGTGGGCGCAAGATAATCTGACTATTGCCCGTGTGTTGACCGTCTTGGTTTTCCCGTTTAAAGGACAAACATAAATAGCTTATCCTATCATATTATATAATCAGGGGTGAACACACGATTGCCTGTGTTCTATTGCCCCTAGCGTTTTCCAATCCGAAGGGATAAACTTTCTAATCCTATCTAAAACAAAAGGTATTTTTCAGTCAAATTCGACCCACATTGACTACACCTACACAATAAGAACTCTGCCGAACTACAGGATATCTGGTTCAAGGATCCATTATGTGGACGATATACGTGTGGCGTTTACATGTTCGTACCCGCCTGGATTCACGAGCTGTTAGCCGGTCTAACCAGATTACAGCCAGTTGCGAGGTAAGTCATAGGATATTCATGTTTATCCTCGTGAATGGGAAAACCAAGGGGGTTAACACACGAGCAATCGTCAGATCACCTCGCGCCCATCATCGGGTTACCGGAGCTATTGCAGTTGTTGTGTACCATTTACACTTTCTATTAATTAAATAGAACCCATTAATTTGCTGGGTTCAGGCGATATCCGTTAAGTGGCTTAAAAGGACACAACCGACAAGCAAGCGACTAGTTAATTGTCTAATTAGATGTTTTATAACATGTGTTGCGTGTTTTCATAATGGAAACAAAAAAATTAACTAAACTGTTTACAATTCTCTCAATTCCGGTTCTAGTGCTGTGAGAATAAGCACTGGCCACCAGACGGGGGTGTTTAATGTTGGAATCAAACTTTATTCCGACCATAACTACACCGCTGTACACTCACCCGGTGCTGTCATCAACGTGCCAGATAAGGTGTATGTGGGGTTGGAGATATTGGCAAATATCGTCAATTATCGAGTCGATGTAAGTGGAAACGATGTTCGTATTTTGTCAACGTAAATGGGAAAATGCAACGGGCATTAACACACAGGCAATCATCAGATCAACTCGCGTCCACCGTCGGGTTACCGGAGCTATTGCAGTGTGTTGTGTACAATTCACACCTTTCTTCAATTTAGTAGAACCCATTAATCCGCTGGGTTCAGGCAATTTCCGTTAAGTGCCTTGCCTAAGGACACAACTGACCAGTTTTAAACTTGCAAATCCTTCCGACTGAAAGGAGACGCACTAATCCACACACACTGATCAATCAACCTAATCACGAATGATATAATTTCTCTAATATACCAAATTAATTTCATTTTAAACAGTTGAACAATAAAATGTATTTTACTCATACAGGCGGTGAAATGTTGGCTGTCCAATACTGCACCAGTCAACCCAGATATCAAGGAAAGGATAATACTGGATGGGTAATTACGTTGAAATGTCACATTTTTGTCTTGACTCGAGTTAGAATATATGAATGACTTGACTTGACTCGAGTCAGAATATTTGAATGACTTGATTTGACTCGAGTCACAATATATGAATGACTCGACTTTACTCGAGTATACTAACTAACCGACTATATAACGACTAACCTACTATCCAACTAACCAAACGCTCTAACTAACAATATAACGACTAACCTACTATCCATCTAACCAAACGCTTTAACTAACTATCTAACGACTAACCTACTATCCAACTAACCAAACGCTCTAACTAACTATCTAACGACTAACCTACTATCCAACTAACCAAACGCTCTAACTAACTATCTAACGACTAACCTACCATCCAACTAACCAAACGCTCTAACTAACTATCTAACGACTAACCTACTATCCAACTAACCAAACGCTCTAACTAACTATCTAACGACTAACCTACTATCCAACTAACCAAACGCTCTAACTAACTATCTAACGACTAACCTACTATCCAACTAACCAAACGCTCTAACTAACTATCTAACAACTAACCTACTATCCATCTAACCAAACGCTTTAACTAACTATCTAACGACTAACCTACTATCCAACTAACCAAACGCTCTAACTAACTATCTAACGACTAACCTACCACCCAACTAACCAAACGCTCGAATTCATCCACCA
>CH001359.1:60134-70902 GCA_000149265.1 Ciona savignyi | reverse complement strand
ATACAAGCCCCATACACCCCATACCTCCATGATCAAGCCCCATATACCCCATACCTCCATGATACAAGACCCCATATACCCCATACCTCCATGATACAAGCCCCATATACCCCATACCTCCATGATACAAGCCCCATATACCCCATACCTCCATTATACAAGCCCCATACACCACATACCTCCATGATACAAGCCCCATACACCCCATACCTCCATGATACAAGCCCCATATACCCCATACCTCCATGATACAAGCCCCATATACCCCATACCTCCATTATACAAGCCCCATACACCCCATACCTCCATTATACAAGCCCCATATACACCACATACCTCCATTATACAAGCCCCATATACCCCATACCTCCATTATACAAGCCCCATATACCCCATACCTCCATTATACAAGCCCCATACACCCCATACCTCCATTATACAAGCCCCATATACCCCATACCTCCATTATACAAGCCCCATATACACCATACCTCCATTATACAAGCCCCATACACCCCATACCTCCATTATACAAGCCCCATACACCACATATACCCCATATACCCCATATACCCCCACCTACAAGCCCCATACACCCCATACCTCCATGATACAAGCAAGTTGTTCCACTTCATTCTCCCCAGGAAAGAGCGGGTACCCAGTGTAGAGTTCAGCCAGAATGCAACCGAAACTCCACATGTCTATAGCCATGCTGTACTGGTGACCCAGTATCACCTCTGGCGAGCGATAGAACCGACTTTGGATGTACGTGTACACTGTGAACCGAACATAAGAGCCGATAGTATTCAGTACATTGTTGTGCAAAATAAATATCATAATGACTATTATGATGTCATACCACGTTGGTGTTCATAACAACTTGATCCAAAGTCGATGACTTTAATTGAACTTTGACCTTTCTGGCGGATTAATATATTCTCCTGCAAGTGGCTGCGTGTTAGAATCTATATGGCGTGGATATCATTGTGTGGGTAAGCTGACATAACTTTTAATTTAAATTCTTAAGTCGCCTTGTAATAACCCCATGCCATTAGTTGTATTATTTTAAATACAAGTACAGGATAGGATAGGATATGATATTCAGGTTTATCTCCGTGAATGGGAAAACTAAGGGGGTTGGCCTATTGCCTCGCGCCCACCGTTGGGTTTCCGAAGCTATTGCAGTGTGTTGTGTATAATTCACACGTTCATTCAATTTGGTAAAGCACATTAATTCGCTGGATTCAGGCAATGTTCGTAAAGTGCCTTGCCCTAGGACACAACCGACTAACTATCGACCAGTTTCGAACCTGCAACCTTTCGATTAAAATGCGACGCACTTAACCGCCAGACTAACCGGCCGTCGCACGCTATTCTGCTATGACGTGTTACTTTGCACTCACGGGTTTCATGTCGCAATGAATGATTCTCTCCTTGTATATGAGACACAAGCACTTCAGCAGTGCGTGAGCTATTCTTCGTATAAGTGGGAGACTGAAGCCTTGAAAGTTGTTCTTTTTGATCAGCTCGTACAGGTTCATACTGTAGGAACAAGTGGTTATAGTGAGGTAATACTTGGCAGTGAGTTCTTTTGTTGTGGTTAATAACAGGCCCGACTGATTAGTCTGGTGCTTAAGTGCGCTGTTTTTCAGCCCAAGGGTTGAGAGTACAAAACTGGTCGCAAGCTGACGGGGCTAAATTAAGGGAATGTGTGAATCATACATAACACACTGCAATAGCTCCGATAACCCGACAGTGGGGGTGAGGTGATCTGACGATTGCCCGTGTGTTAACCCCCTTGGTTTTGCCATTCACGGGGATAAACATGAACATTCTATCTTATCCTAACACAGGTAAAACAGCATGATAACTAGCATAAAATGGAGTCCAATGTCAAGTACCATGGCCATGCAATTGCTTATCTAAGCTTCCACTTAGCGCCCACATGTACAAATCAATGATAATTGTGGCGTCATAGTATGGGAGGCTTGCGTAGTGAGATTCGTGTTTAAATACTTTCCCACGTGCGGTGCATCTCGGGTTAAAGCACAAATTGTATTGTCCACAAAGCGGTGCTTACCCGAGTAACTCGAAGGTTATGCACAAATGATTTCTAAAGTAAAATGACTCCAACATATGAATGACGTTGTGGGCGCCATCTTTATCATTCCTACGTAATGCGTCCAGTATTCTCACTTCGACCAGTGCTTGGTGGTGGAATCTGCAAACCAACCCAGTTATACCCATCGTTTAACCGGTTAGTCTGGTGGTTTAGTGCGACGGCTTTCAAACGAAAGGTTGCAGGTACGAAACTGGTCGCTAGCTATAGTCGGCTGTGTCCTTGGGCACTTAACAGACATTGCCTGAACTCAGCGGATTAATGGGTTGTACCAAATTGAAGAAACGTGTGAATCATACACAACACACTGCAATAGCTCCGGTAACCCGACGGTGGGCACGAGGTTATCTGACGATTGCCCGTGTGTTAACCTCCTTGGTTTTCCCATTTACGGGGATAAACATGAATATCCTGTCTTATACTTAATATCCTATGTATCACAGCAATAATATACAACAAAATTCGTAATTCGTAGAGATTTCGTACAGATTCGTAAAACATAAATTGACTTTACCACGACCAATGTCTATAAACACGATGTGCATGTGAACAATTTACGAGCTTAGTTTCCTATCGCAACACAAATTTAACAAATTGGTTATAATATTTCTGCAACATACGTTTTTACATAATTTGTAAAATAACTAAAATAATAATAGAAATAAAAAGATATGACGCATAAAGAAGACAGACAATGTTGTGTGTGATGTCAATAATAGGCAGGTTCGGGCCAGTTTAAACTGGTTTTATCCGGTTATTTGCAGGAGTCTTAACTTATAAGAGGAATTGTGTGGTTTGAACTTGACTGAATATATGGGTGGGGTTGTACACATGGACATTTAAATCGTGAATAGAATTTAAAATATTAAGTAAATCTGACTCTCGTCTATGCACACATACTTGGCAAGGGTAATATATCAATATGACAATATCTCTTGACATGTATTTATTGTTGTTTATATGAATTAGGATAGAATATTCATTTTTATTCCCGTGAATGAGAAAACCAAGGGAGTTAACACACGGGCAATCGTCAGATTACCTCGCGCCCACCGTCGGGTTATCGGAGCTATTGCAGCGTGTTGTATATGATTCACACGTTCCTTCAATTTGGTAGAACCCATTAATCCGCTGGATTCAGGCAATGTCCGTAAAGTGCCTTGCCCAAGGACACAGTCGACTAGCTATCAACCAGTTTCGCACCTGCAACCTTTCGATTGAAAGGCGACGCAGTTAACTGCTGGAATTTTAAATTTTACCGACATAATTTAAAATTGATAACAGGAAATCAAATAAACTTACCGTTTTTTGTTCCTAATTATCTTAATGGCCACCAAAGTGTTGGTTTTGTGGTCAATTGCTTTCACCACTTGTCCGAATGAACCTTTCCCGATTACTTCCAACACTTCGTATCGATATATCATGTGGTCATGCAGAACCTGGTGCATATGTGTGGGTGAATACCCATGAATGAGAATGTGGGTTACTGGGTCAATAGTTAGTCCGGTCGTTTAGTCTGGCGGTTAAGTGCGTTGCCTTTCAATCGAAAGTTGCAGGTCGAAAACTGGTCGCTAGCTAGTCGGTTGTGTCCTTGGGCAAGGCACCTTACGGACATTGCCTGAACCCAGCGGATTAATGGGTTCTACCAAATTGAAGGAACGTGTGAATCATACACAACACACTGCAATAGCTCCGGTAACGCGACGATGGGCGCGAGGTGATCTGACGATTGTCCGTGTGTTTAGCCCCTGTTTTTCCATTCACAGGGATAAACATGAATATCCTATCCTAGTCCATTCGATTTCCATAAATCAGTTATTAAATGCATCAGAAAACCGTATATAGTTTTTTGGTTATATGCTTCCTATATCTTTATGTATATTTTGTAATGCAGTTTAAAATCGTATAAAGTATCCCACTAATAGTGACGTAACAACCAATATTGAACCTTAATATAAGACCCGTTCTCGTCATCGTATCCGCAGTTCTGTGACGCTCCTTGTACTCCCTGCACTTTCTTCCCATCCAATCCCAGGAACCAAATATCATTGTAATCCAATATCTCACTCAACTCGAATGTGGTCAATCGGGAGCCGAACGCTTTCACCGATTCTATATTGGGGGGCATATATGAATGAATAATGTAGAATAACTTATCTCGATATTTCTCATTCTGTCGTAGACATCGAACATCTATTTTGTGCTATTTATTGTGACGTACAAAGATCTTTACCGCATTTAAAGCGTGTTGTATATGAATCACATGTTCCTTCAATTTGGTAGAACCCATTAATCCGCTGGGTTTAAGCAATGCCTGTTAAGTGCCTTGCACAAGGACACAACCGACTAGTTAGCGACCAGTTTAGATCCTGCAACGGTTCGGTGGAAAAGCGACGCACTAACCCACCACGCTATTCGATCAGACTAGACCAGTGTTTCCCAACCCGAGTCCGCGGTCTCAAATGAGTCCGTGGAAGGTTTAAATGAGTCTGCAAGCTCATCAACAATTTGCAAAACTTTTTTTTGTTTTTGATCTTTATAAACAGTAGTGATATGTTTTTATCAACGAGACATTGTATAACTCAATTCAATTTTAAGTTTGTAGTAGTGTAGGCCTAATGTATGCACATAGTCCAGTTACCCTACACTTTTCACTTGCGCTAATTGAAAATTAATACACTTTGAGTCCGCAACGACTTTCGCTAAATAGTCCGCGACCAAAAAAGGTTGGGAAACGCTGGACTAGACACAGCTTAATATGGAAGGTTGCTGTAAAAGTGCGGAATCACGAAGCCAATAGTTGATCAGTGCTTCGTGGAATAGCTTATCGCGTGAGAGCCGATACGACACACAATGATAATCACACGACACCATCTATACATGTGATGCAATATACCTTCATGGGACATCGGTAGTTTGTGACCCTCGTATACTCGCCCAACCACATTTTCCCGGGGATTCCCCGCTTCAGAGAACCCCACTTCGTACGAATTACTCTGTGTCGCCCCTTGGTGCCGATTGTGACGTGACTTGCCGAATAAACTCGGATGACCTTTGGAGGTAAACACGTTGAGTATCATGATACCAGACCATCAACCAAGTATTTACTTCCAAACGTATTGCTTCGGTTCAATCCGTTTCCCGCTTCAGGGAAAGCCCCTGCATGACGATTCCCGCTTCCTCCGTGCAAGGGAATTCCCCCTCCCATGGATTTGTACCCGAGCGCTTTAGCTGAGGGTAGTTTGGTGGGCGGAAGTTGGACCTGGCTGACCCCGGATATGACGTTGCTTCCATGTGAGTGGGTGTGGTCCACCAGGTGGGGTAGGTGAGTCACCCCAGAGGAATAGTTCTGGGGAGGAAAAGGGGGGGATTATTGGAGGCATTCCTGACTCGTGGTTATAGCAAGAATATGGGAGATTTCGTGTCGCATTTGGGACGCCAAAATCTCTATTATCCCACCATCAAAAGGCGCAAATCGATTTCAAAAACTTTGTATTTAAAACTTTGTAAAAGCTTTCCTTGTTTATTATTCGTGTGTTTATTATTTGTATATTAAAAACTATTTAATTTTATAATAACAATCCCACCATATAGGTTCGAAAGACCGGTTAAAAAATCATCCGCGTTTATGACGTAGTAAATAAAAGTTACGTCACACATACCAACCTCATGGGAATGATGCACCAAGTTCTTGACCAAGTTTCGCTTCGAACCCGATCCATACTAGAAGATATTACGCGTTAATGGTGTTTCTATGGGGGTACTGATATATCCCAAGAAAAACCAAGAATGGAAAAACCAAGGGGGTTAACACACGGGCAATCGTCAGATCACCTCGCGCCCATCGTCGGTTACCGGAGCTAGTGCAGTGTGTTGTGTATGATTAAGACATTCCTTTTATTTGATAGAACCCATTTATCCGCTGGGTTCAGGAATCATCTAACGCATATTTCTCATTCATCGGTCTCAGTTTCGAAACTTGATGGACTCGCCACTAAGACTACTTTTTATAAAGAAATTAGTCCGTTCGATTCTATAATTTCGTTTTTACTTATGAATTTCTTCTATTTTGCCAGACTAAGTGTCAAACCCATGATGGACTCAACACCACGAAGATAAGTCGCGTTAACCATTGACCCACACAGCCCTACTTTTATGATTTTCTTACTTGTTGATAAGCTTTGTTGGATGGTAGAGCGCCCTCATTCGACGAGAAATGACTTTTGCCAAAGTTGGTAGGATTCTGCAAAAATGTTGGATATTTTTATAAAAATCGTATTAATATTACCCCGTGAGTCGTGCCCATTACATCCCTGCTATTCCAATCCATTCACATGTTTCTACGAATCTTATATCAGGAGAATCCGATTGTTTGCAAACATGTGATTCGCTTGGCGTTTTGTGATGCAACAATTAGAAATGACTACAACCGAATGAGCAGGCGCGAGCGCTCACGCAAGGTTGCGAAGTGAACAGATTTCAAACTGAGCTCGTAGGATCGCGCGATATATAAACCTGCGAATAATTTCGCTACAGCTCCCATACCTGGTATCGACTCATGGGCCTCATGCCAAATATTTCCTCCAGAGTTATCTGCTGCGTTTTGGCGGGAGCCTGGTCGCCATGGATACGAGCCTGTCTTTCTCGGAGGCCATGTGACACATTTGCCATAGCAACCGTTGCTAGGTACGATTTCTTTGGTTTTAGACCTCGGCGCTTTCGAGCGGGTTGGCTGGCCCCTGTTGTTGGTCTGTTACGTAACAATAGTGGCCCATCGGGGCGATGGGGGGTCGAAGGGGGGGTGGTGGGGAACTCATCGTAATTGATGGGGCTGCCACGGATGTTTGATGCTTCGATTTTCGGGGTCACGTACGTTGGGGGTGGTTGGGGGTTCTTTGGGGCCGAGTGCGCCGTTTTAGGGGTCATGTGGGTGATTTCAACCGGGGTTATACGACAACCTTGTACAATAAATGGCACAACACAGGCGGACACGTCCATACAGATTCAGCTGGAATATATTGTCGTCAACCTCTCCTACCTGTGCACACGACATACATATGACACTGCATTGGTGCTGCACACGACACACATCTAGCACTGGTCCTGCCTGCTACACACAGCGACTAACAAACCATCTGTGCTGCTCTGGCGAGACAAGGACTTACATCGACGGGCGGTCTATACGTCACAATGCTCGTATTTATACGACATAGTTTACGACATAGACTACACGGGCGGTATAATTAGACGAAAGTAGTGGGAGTTACTAGCTCTGGTACGAAACACTGGGTATAAAGCTGTTCTGGGTTCTGCTGTACTTGTGGAATTTTTCACATCTCCTCTAACACGAATAGTTCTGGGAAACCACCACCGCAGGCTACGTTATGCTGGGCTTTCTGCTGTCTGTTGGTAACTAATCCTCCACGCACGGGGAAAACTTAAGTAGAGAAAGCGGGAAGGCGGGAGGGAGGGAAACTGCTCACTAAAATGAATATTAAGGCGTAAGGGTTAGTTTTAAACATGGGGTTGGAGTTAGGGTTAGTTCTGGGGTTTAAATTAATGTTTAGGCAAGGGTTCAAATTAATTTCCATAGTTTGGTTAGCAGTTTCCCTCCTTCCCGCTTTCCCTCCCTTTAGCGTTGCCCTACACACACTTCTAACTGTCCCTCAAATATATCTTATGTAGTTCGGAATTTGCTCTGCACTTGGACTCCATTAAACACTACACTGCATTAGTTGGGCAAAGATAACTTCATTTAAATCCTGTGGTGTTTGCCAAGACAAGCTGTGAGCGATAGATCCATTGAAATCGCTGAGTAAACATCGACTCGTGTTATACAGCTGACTGACAGCCGCGAAATACTTTCAGGGTCCGATGGATTCCATCAAAGCAATTCATTGTTTAATTATTATCACGTGGAAAACTATAAGTATAACTTGATAATCCATATTAACAAACAAGAGCTAATTTTGTATTAATATTAAAAGGTATTTGATTAAAGTTTAAACGCTAAATAATCATCAGAATTGTAAATACATTTCATATTAAATTGTGTTGTGTTTATAATACTGAGCGTTAAGTACCAGCAATATGTACAGCCTGGCGATAACCTAATAAAGCTGATATTATTTGTTCAGCGGTTTCATCCGATCCCCTTTAGACGTGGCGAGACTTGTCGGATAACCGGTCCATTATCATTAACCTAGACCCTCCCTATTTAACTATTAACTTATCACGCCAAACTAAATCAATATATATGTATATCTCTATATACATGACATTAATTATTGTACCACACGACCTAGAGGTTACTTCGGGTCATCGAATCTAGGTTCAATGGGTAGTGTTGTGTCATACAACAATGTTTAAATGAAATGTTTTGCAGTTTAGTCTGCATGCTTCGTGATTAATTTGTGTGTAGTCGTGTTTAAGTAACTTGCTTATCTTGATTAGTATCGCCATTAATACACTCCTTGAGTAAAAAGCATTTTTAAGCGCAAAGTGCATTGTCGGGGACATACCCGACCACCCAGCGTCCAATTTCGAACCCACAACCGTCGGGTTAATGAACGATACGCTAACCATAAGGCAAACCTGCTTCACGCATCAATATTGTGGTAAATCCTAATAAACCACCCCACTCGAAATAAGTTTACCTGATTCGTTGATATCTATGTTAATTCATTTACGTCGCACGTGTCGAAGTGACGATGGATTGTAAGTCATAGTTATCAAACAAAACAATTTGTTTTGTTGTCTTACCTTAGCAAGACGGTTTTTGCACAAAATTATATATGTATGTATTGGTCGTGTTTTTCATCGGCTTTACTTTCGAGCCCAGGATGGTCTAATTGCTAAGACCGTTTTTTATATGTAAGTCTGTATGTGTATTGGTCGCGATAACCATATGAATGAAGTAATAAGCGCAGCGCCATCTTGCGACCATTAAATCCTAATAGAGTCAACACACAATTAACGTGGAACATACATATTTATTCTGTATATTTGCCTTGGCTAATTCGGCATGTTACGTAGGTACGTTATAATTGTTATCTACATTTGCATGCGGTATACTTTTGTCTCCCAATTGTATTCCAATATTCTCTTGAAACATTCGTACAATACAATAAGGTGTTGTATAGTTATCTACACGTTATTATGCGTGTTTGTTGTGGAAACGGCTGCGGAAACAAAATTGTAATCCAACGATTTATCGAATTTAATACTTTGTTTTACTGGATAGATTTCGGACTGACGATTTTTATTGAATTTGTTTTACCGAGCCAAGTTTCGAACCCATGATGGGCTCGTCACTTGGACCGTTTTTTTTTTATATAAGAGTCGGTATATGTATCGGTCGCGTTAACCATTTGGCCACACGGCCGTATCCATATTATGAAAACTTTTTTTTTACCGAGCCAAGTTTCGAACCCATAATGGGCTCGTCACCAGGACCGTTTTTGTATAGTAGTCGGTATATGTATCGGTCACGTTAACCATTATTTTGCTCATCTTATGCTACTGAATGTTGTTTTCTGGCTTTAGTTTCGAGCCTAGGATGAGCTCATTGCTAAGACCTTTTTTGTATAAGAGTCGGTATATGTATCGGTCGCGTTAACCATTATTTTGCTCATCTTATGCTACTAAATGTTGTTTTCTGGCTTTAGGTTCGAGCCTAATATGAGCTAATTGCTAAGACCTTTTTGTTGTATAGGATACGGTATATGTATCGGTCGCATTAACCATTCGTCCACACGGCTGTTCCATTTTATGAAAAATAATATTAAAATATGTAAAACTCTAATATAGCGACACCTGGTGTTTGTCGAGTTCCTTGAGAGGGTGCAGCGCCGGTAAGTGGTTGTTTTTCTTCTCCCGACGATGACGTTCCGACTTCTTATAACTGGAATGACTGGAAGAATACGGTGTGAGTGGGGGTGGATTGGGGTGAGTGGTGGTTGGTTGGGGTGGGTGGGGGTTAATTGGAGTGAGTGGTGGGTTGGTTGGTTGGGGTGGGTACCGAACCTTGTACCCGGTTAGTGCGTTGTTTCATTATGTTATTTTTATTGAGTTAGCCCGGGGATATTAAGACCGACCGTTTACACGGCACTTGTCAGAAGTCACACAAAATCAGTTGATCAAAGGTCAATAGTAAAACTAAATAAACACAACAAATACAACACACTGCGAAGCCCGACGGTGGATACAAGGTTAGCTGACTGTGTAAGATAAGATATTCATGTTTATCCCCGTGAATGGGATAACTAAGGGGGTTATCACACGGGCAATCATCCGAACACCTCGCGTCCACCGTCGGGTTACCGGAGCTATTGCAGTGTGTTGTATGATAGACACGTTCCTTTCATTTGATAGAACCTATTAATCCGCTGGATTCAGGCAATGTCCGTAAAGTGCCTTGCCCAAGAACACAACCGACTAGCTAGCGACCAGTTTCGAACCTGAAACCTTTCGGTCGAAAGGCGTCGCACTAAACCACCAGACTAACCGGTCGGATAAATGCTTTCTGCGCGTGTTTTTTGCCCAGCCAAGTTTCCAGACCTCGATGGGTCCGTCTCCACGACGTTTTTTAATATATAATCCTTTATCTGAATCGGCCGGGCTAACCATTCGGGCACACGACCATACATC
>CH001359.1:41548-52722 GCA_000149265.1 Ciona savignyi | reverse complement strand
GTCCATAAATGAATGGGGGAGATGTGGTGGCATATTCACCCCTTGCTATTAGTTTGCGGCCACACAACCCCATTCACCCACACACTCTCACACAACCGCATCTACACATCTGTATTGCATATCCACAATTGCTGACCTTTGCGAGTTCATTCTGCAGGTCCTTGATCTTCCTCTTGTATCTCTGTATTTCCCCTTTCAACTGACGGTTGTGGTTCTGCAAACTATTGATGAGGTGTCTCATCTCCCGATTCACCGGGCCAGCTTGCTCAGAAGCCGCCAGGTTTTGCTCGAGCTCAGTGTGCAATGCTTCGTAGTCGTGTCGCACCTGGTGTTGTGGGGTGATGTGGTATGTGGAGACATTAAGGCAGGGGGGGGAGTTGGTAGGGATACATTGGGTTAAGCATTAGAACAGCGGTTCCCAAACTTTTTTTGTTGGCGGCGCCTTTTGTAAACTTATTAAACCTTGCGGCTCCCTTATAAATCCAAAATTTTCAAACTGCATGTATTGTATATTGTATATCCAGACTATAGCATGCATTTGGATAAAACCATTTAAACTCTTTAAATCTATTCACTAAACTACTAAAGTGACGAACAGTTAATTAATGCAAAGCAGTTATTTGACAAACCATTATTCAAAAACAATGCCATGTTAGTTAACAAATAGTGGCAGATAACACTGAACAATGGATTTAAGTAAAACGAATACTGTATGCCAGTGTATGGGGTTTCACACCAGGCTCAAACATCTCCAATTAACGTTTTACTGGTGTAACGCACATGCACTGTTTTTTTTTGTGTGAAAAACAATAAATGCAGTAACTTCCGCATGCTTTTACGGCGCCTCTGGCAAAGTCTCGCGGCTCCCCAGGGCGCCGCGGCGCCCAGTTTGGGAACCGCTGCATTAGAAGGATAATATTCCAAGCAAGTACTCCAGTGTTGGGTTTTCTATCCAGATATGAGGATGGAATACTGATATCCACCACAAACTCATCATTCATACCTTGGCCAATGTGTCCTCCAGTTGGATGAGCTCGTTGCGGAGTTTGGTTTGCGTCTGCAGTTCGTCACACTAGGAAGAGGGTGTTAATAGTGTGCTCTATGTTGGGTGTTCCACAGGATATATATCAATTAACCTATACAACACAATATAGCTCGACAGCGAGCACGCGGTATGTAGCAGCTCGACAGCGAGCACGCGGTATGTAGCAACTCGACAGCGAGCACGAGGTATGTAGCAGCTCGACAGCGAGCACGCGGTATGTAGCAACTCGACAGCGAGCACGTGGTATGTAGCAGCTCGACAGCGAGCACACGGTATGTAGCAACTCGACAGCGAGCACGTGGTATGTAGCAACTCGACAGCGAGCACGTGGTATGTAGCAACTCGACAGCGAGCACGTGGTATGTAGCAACTCGACAGCGAGCACGCGGTATGTAGCAGCTCGACAGCGAGCACGCGGTATGTAGCAACTCGACAGCGAGCACGTGGTATGTAGCAGCTCGACAGCGAGCACACGGTACCTCCATTTGTTCGATCCTCCTCAGATTAGCGTTCCTCGTCTGCTGAATGAGGAGCCTCGATTCGTCCATCATGGCCTTCATCTGCACACTCTCGTGATACAACACCGAGAATTGCGACTTGAGCGTCCGATACTCGGCCGATTGAATGATCAGGGACTCAGGAATATTCTGCAACTGTGGGTACAGGTAGAGTGATTCTATTATGCAATAATCGGTTAAATATACAAATTTATTTATTGAGAAGTATGTTTGAAGAACTATCTAGTATAGAATAGGATATTCATGTTTATCCCCGTGAATGGGAAAACAAAGGAGGTTAACACAGGGGCAATCGCCAGATCACCTCGCGCCCACCGTCAGGTCACTGGTGCTATTGCAGTGTGTTGTATATGGTTCACATGTTCCTTCGATTTAGTAGAACCCATTAATCCGCTTGCTTCAGGCAATGTCCGTTAAGTGCCTTCCCAAGGACACAACTGACTAGCTAGCGACCAGTTTTGAATCTACAACCTTTTGGTTGAAAGGCGTTGCACTAAACCACTAGACCAACTGGTCGGACAAGTAATGAATGTGGGAGATGTGGTGGCATATAAACCCTTTGCTATTAGCTTGCAACCACACAACCCCCACCCCATACCCCTTACCCCTCCCCCCACTTACATCGAACTTGGTTCTCTCCAAATCCTTTAAAGCGTCCACATTTTGCTTCTTCATTGTCTCAAGCTCCACCAATCGGCTTTCAGCAAGCTGAATCGACTCTTCTGATTGGTCGTTCACCGGTTGCTAGGGAAACAAACAAAAGCCAATGAAATATCATCCACCCACACATTGCATGGCTACGTACCATAGCAACTTTGTTAATACTGTGATTAACATTTAAACTCAAATTAACTCAGATCTTAATTAAATTTTGTTTCCTTAATATTGTTCTTTCACTTAGGTTTGGCCGCCGCGTCCGCTATATTTATTAAATTATATCCTTTTTTATGACGTGTTTTAACGACTGTCTTTTCCTGTTCCTGTGTCCTGATTTGATTTGTTTGCCATTTTTAAATACTAGGGCAAAAAATAAATAAACTAAACTAAAACACAACCATATATTATTTGTTGCAAATAATTTGATCACTTCACAAATGTGAATGAACACAATGCATGCAACGAAGGAATAACGGATGAAACAAACCTTGCTGAGAGTATCAGCCTCTGCGGTGGTAGTGGTGGTAGTAGCTTCTGTGATCGCTCCTTTGTTTATCTTGTCCAACGCTTCGGCCAAGTGACGAGTCAATCTGTGTACAGGGGGTGTAAATAAGGAAAGTGGTAACAAGGGTTCATGCGACAAGATTTAAACAGCCGACAGATTAGTCCAGTGGCTTATCCTTTACAGGTGCGAAACTGGTCGCTAGCTAGTCGGTTGTGTCCTTGGGCAAGGCACTTTACGTACATTGCCTGAACTCAGTGGATTAATGGGTTCTACCAAATTGAAGGAACGTGTCTATCATATACAACAGACTGCAATAGCTCCGGTAACCCGACGATGGGCGCGAGGTGATCTGACGATTGCCCGTGTGTTAACCCCCTTGGTTTTCCCAATAACGGGGATAAACATGAATATGATGGCATAAACAAACATAAAAAGCATATCATCCCAACCACCAGGTGGACAGCATCACCTGTCCTCCCGCAGTCTGATCTTCTTCAAATCCCAGCGAGCATTCTCAGCCGTCTCCTGCAGTTCTTCCACCCTCTCCTCCAGCAATCCAATCTTCTCCTCCAGGTTTGTTCGATCGAGATAGTACTTGTGGTGCTCAGCCTGAAATGTTCACAACTTGTTGCATTTTCAACACAATTTGTTGCATTTTCAACAAAACTTGTTGCATTTTCAACACAATTTGTTGCATTTTCAACAAAACTTGTTGTATTGAACCATTCAATACTGTGACTGTGATGATTTGACATCAGCATGTCTGACCTGCACTGCGGTGGTGAGTTCTTGCAAATTGTTGTTTTCACTTTCAAGCCTCGAAACTTCGGACTTCAGGTTGATATCAATGTTTTCATTTTCGCTTATTGCTCTGGAGGAAGTTATGAATACAGATGGTGGTTGTATGTTATATCTGTTACTAAAGTCCGACAGATTAGTCTGGTGGTTTAGTGCGAGGCCCATCAGCTGAAAGGAATGCAGATTCGAAACAGGTGGCTAGACTAGTTGGTTGTGTCCTTGGGCAAGGTACTTTACAAACATTGTCTGAACCCAGCGGGAATTAATGGGTTCTACTAAATTGATGAAACATGTCTATCATACACAACACACTGAAATAGCTCCGGTAACCCGACGGTGGGCACGAGGTGATCTGACGATTGGCTGTGTGTTAACACCCTTGGTTTCCGTATTCACGGGGATAAACATGAATGTCCTATCCTAATTAAAAATTGTCTTAGGTTAACTGACACAAGACTCAGCCTAGGGTATTGAACAATGCACGAGAAAACAAATCAAATGAACGAACTTATGCAGGGCCGTCTGGCTCTTCTTCTGTTCCACAATCACATCAACTACTTTGGCGAAAGCCTTCCGAGAGAAATCCAATCTTCCCGCCACGTTTTCCTTTATCACCGGGAATTCACTGTCACTTAGCAACCGGTGAAACGCTGGGTATAAGATGTCTATGATTAGTTGTCACTTGTGTAGGGAGCATGGGATGGACTTGGAGTGTGATATGATAGGGGTTGGAAGTCAACATGATGAACACAGTAGTAAAAAGCTTCAGAAATTCTAGTCTAATTGAATTGAAACTGTAAAAAAGCATAACTTTGCACAGTGGGCCGGGGAAATATGAATGGGGGAAGCATAACCAATATTTATGTTTCTCCACAGATAACTTTGAGGTAGGCGATAAGTTCATTAGTTTCTTATGGATAGGAGCAATATTTAGTACGCAACACATGCTATGTCACGCATGCCATGCCACACATTCTCACATTTCTTCTTCAAATCATCTTCATCCTGCGTCGAGTTTTCCTCGATTTCTTCCATCGTTTCTTCCCCCAACCTCTGCAGCGTAATCTTTATATTCTCATCCAACTGCAGCACAATTGTGATAACATTACATTAGGATATTCATGTTTATTCCAGTGAATGGAAAAACCCAAGGGGGTTAAATACACTGGGCAATCGTCAGATCATCTCGCGCCCACCGTCGGGTTACCAGAGCTATTGCAGTGTGTTGTGTATTGAGACGTTCTTTCAATTTGGTAGAACCCATTAATTCGCTGGGTTTAGGCAATTTCCATTAAGTGCCTTGTCCAAGAACACAACTGACCATGCTACCGACCAGTTTCGCACCTGCAACCCTTTCGATTGAAAGGCAACGCACTTAACCGCCAGACTAACCGGCCGAACAAATATAATTTGGAGGTGCCAGTGATTAAACCTCACACATGCAAAGCGTGCGCTCTACCACTGAGCTACATCCCCAATAACATTTCAACCATGGTGTTTATTCCATCCTTCCCACCTGGTCCCAGTACCGGTTGACGAGGCTGAGTGTGGCATCCGTAGCGGTTTGCTTCGCCTGCATAGTTTCAATCTGCGCCTCCAGCTCCCGCTCAACCTGCCGCCTCACCTCGATCCGCTCGGAGAGCTTCTTGTTCTGGAACTTGAGAGTCTTCAAGTCCATCTCCTCCTGCATGATACAAGCTGATGTAATGTCAGGTTAGCATCTGTAGTTAGTCTGGTGGATTAGTTCGACGCCTTTCAACCGAAGGGTTTAAGGTTCGAAACTGGTCGCTAGCTAGTCGGTTTTGTCACACTATTCTGCAGGATGGTGGGAAGAGGGGTTGATGGAAGGGTAATTTCTCCACTAACATGAGAGAGGGTATATCATAAGGGGTTAGGGTTATATTATAATATAACCTTCACCCCGTCCAGCTCATTTTGGTAAAAATAGTTCGTTCCGTTCATGATATAACCCGTCCCGCTCAAGTTAGTCTAAAATTACTTTGTCCCGTTGTGTGTAGTGTATTGTTCTATCCCGCAGATTATTAAAGCCCATTTGAATCAATCTGTCTCATTAAAATATATTAACCAGGACATAATTTAAACATGGATTCGATTCTGCTGGGTCAAGGCAACTAAAATATTGATTGGTCAAACACTGTAGCATTCTGTCATGACGCTTGTTAAGCTCCAGTTGCTACAGGGCCGGAGAAAACTAAAACGAGGGAAAGCAGAAGGAGGGAAACTGCTCACTAAAATGAAGATTAGGTTAGTATTAAACATGTGGTTAGAGGTATGGTTACTTCTGGGGTCGAGATTAGTGTTGAGAAAAGGGTTAAAATTAGTTTCCATAGTTTTAGTGAGCAGTTTTCCTCCTTCCCTACTTTTAGATTGGCCCAACAGGGCTGCAGCAGATTTGATTAAATATTTGTTGAATAAATTACCAGCGATGATATTGGGCCAATGCTGACTGGAGGAAGAATCGTGGTTGGACGTTTCGGCTGAGGTTCATCGCTGTCGGAGTTAGTTGGTGCGTCGAGTTGTCGTTTGCTCGCCATAACTAAACTACACACGAAACAAACAATCGACTTCAGCTAACTTGTGCTGCGCTTGATCAATACGGGATATTTTCTTTAACCCGAGTAGCGGTATATGTTCTTTAACCCGAGTAGCGGTATATGTTCTTTAACCCGAGTACCGGTTTAAGTTTAAAAGAAAAAATTTATTTATTATTAAAAATTACCCCTTTATAATTTGCAAAATATATATTTAACCCTAACATCCAATTGAAAGTAACAATTCATTTTTTATTATGTTATATTGTGTAGTTTTGCTGTTTTATCATGTCGGTTCCCCAGCCGAAAGGTTACGGATTCAAAACCAGCCGCTCACTAGTGGTGGTATTCAGGAGAATAACATTGAGCCCGTTGGACAGACAGCCGATCAAAACCTAAAGCAACGATTTCACTGTACACCTAGTATGTTAGCGCATATCGACCTCCACCTGTTATTACGATGGGCGCGAGGTGATCTGACGATTATCCGTGTGTTAACCCCCTTGGATAAACATGAACATCGTATCCTATTATCCCTTTTCGATATTATTAACCACTGGAGCCGTATGTTTCACGTTTGGACAACCAACCTAACCGCGGGACACATGCTTAGTGTCGCACCACAACATTCACAAGATAGATAGAAAGGTTATAGATGTTTATTCATAATCACCCTGACGATCAAAGTGGAAGTGCAACCGGATTGTCCGCAAGGTGGCGTGCACGGGCGGCAAGCAATAGTTACGCAGCGAAATAAATAAAGTTCAACAAATCACACCGGTTCACTTTATACCGGGTATGGCTTGGCACATGGAGCCATAGACCAACTTGATCAGTTTGTATTTACAGCTGATTGAATGTTGGGCGACATAGGTTTGGTGGTGTATAGTGCACATTGCATTGTATTAAAGCACAAAGTATAAGAAAAGTAGGATTGTTCAAACAATTAAAAGGAAGGAAGATCTACTTAGTGAAAATGCTCATAATAGAAATATTGCACGAGGATATATTTTGATGTGCAATCAAATCATTTAATACTGTTGATCGGAGTTTAAATTTAATTGCTCAGCAACTTTTGAGCTTTCATCTGTCAAAAGTGATGAGTCATGTGACGTCAAAATTGATGAGTCATGTGACGTCACAGTGGCGTCGAACACAAGTTCTGCATCGTCATCAGAGCTTGATGACGTCATGGAATTAGAACGCAGCCGATCGATAACTCGCTGTTGTTTCAAAACTTTACGTTGTAATTGGTTGATGATCACGCTCGAATCGGGGGAATCCCCATGGCAGCTGGGGTTGGTTGTGTGTGGCCCAACATGGGCTGCCACCTAGCGAAAGTAATGGACGGAATTAGTTTCAATAAAACTTGATGAATTCGCTTTTTCACCGAAATATGGGATTAACACACGGGCAACCGTCAGATCACCTCGCGCCCATCGTCGGGTTACCGGAGCTATTGCAGCATGTTGTGTATGATTCACACGTTTCTTTAATTTGGTAGAACCCATTAATCCACTGGGTTCAGGTGATGTTTCCAAGGATACAAATGTCTAGCTAGCAGGGGGTTTTGATCCAACAACCTTTTGGCTGAAAATCCAACTAACACATTGCTCGACTAAGCTATGCAACCAAAAAAATATGTTTCAAATCATACAACGGGTGAAACATATATAGACAGATCGATGCCATAGGATATCACATTTGCTTGAATCTATGATTGGCTGGTTTGTAGATTAGCCAATATTAGTCCGACAGTTTAGTCCAGTGGTTTAGTGTGACGCCTTTCAGCCGAAAGGATAACGGTTCGAAGCTGGTCGCTAACTAGTCTGTTGTGTCCTTGCTTGCCATGTGTTAACCCTCTTGGTTTTCCCATTCACGGGGATAAACATAAAATATCTATCCTATCCACCACCTTGGTTTGCAGACTTGATATTCTTTGCTTCAACTCAGCAATCTCCATCGAGCTCTCAGCTTCGCGCAATCGAAGCGTCATCAATGCCTCCTGGTTCTGCAACGTTTAGAAATTCAATACTGGACACAATACAAGCATGACCGCCATAACGAGTGTTCCAATATAGACACATGCTTAGATGTGTCAAGAACTCACAAGATATATAGATAGAGTCAAGAACTCATATTAACTCTTTCCGTCCCAACTCGCCATATATCGCGAAATGGTGGGAAAACATGGTATCCCGCCTGTACATAAATGGGTGCAAATCTAAAAAACGATTTCTCCGCAATGCGTAATGGTAGAGACCTCAGCTATGGCTCAAGGAAACCCTATATTTTATTCTCTGTAATTTTCGTGGAGAAATATTAAAAATGCGAGGAGTGATAGCCTTTCTTTTTCAAGGCTTCGCCTCTTATTTCTATCGATTTTACACGAATTTACAAGTGACTAACTCAGCCAATAGGAGTCGCGTTAACTTGCGGAGAAGCTCTTTTTGTCAAGCAAGTCTTTCTTTACATTCTCTGTGAATTTCGTGCCGTTGAGAAAAAAAGGAGAGCGTTGGTGACGTTTTCTCAGCAGGCGTTTATGCTTCGTGTTCACCAAAGCATGAATCCAGCTGGGCCTGCTGAGCGCACGATAAAGAAAAAGGCGGCGAGACTAGCTAGTTCGGTGTGCCCTGCTTTGAAGAATATTGGATATAGTATTTGTGTTTGTTTGCATTTGTATGCCCTTTTTACACTTCCTTCACTGTTCTTATTTATACTTTTTACTATTTTAGTTCTACAAAACTAAAAACTTCAATGCGTTTTAGTTCAATTTTTCATAATATAGTTAGAATAAAGGAAAATTTCAATTAGGAATAGTAAAAAAAACTACTGTAGATACAAATACAGTTCAAATTTTCCTGAGTACAAAAACTATTAGACAATCTACATTCCAATTTTCATATCATTTGGGCATACCAATAATTAGTGAGTATTTCGTTTGTCAGTGCACCTCAAAATTTTCAAAGTCGAGCAGAATTTTCTTTACATAAAAAGTGGTGTTCACTAAAGTTTACATAATATATTCTTTATTGGAGGTAGATTCTAGGTGTGCAGTTCGTTTAAAAGAGGGATAAATTATCTTTCCAACCATACTAAATATTAAATCATAGCATAAATTTGAGAAAAACTGTGCTAATTTGAAAATGACCAAAAATTGTAAAAAAACACTGCGGGACAGCATGTTTAAATTAATGCATTTGGCCGGGAGTGAAAGAGTTAAGTTAATGTGATGAGCGCATTATAACAAACAACACATGGTTATGGTGAAGGTTGCACTGGGTATTATTATTAAGCACCAAGGTCGTTTTTATTTCAACTATAAAGAACTTAGACCGTCCCAACCACTTAATAATGATGTCTAATTGATAGTCAGTTGTGTTCTTGAGCAAGGTACTAAAACTGAAATAACATAAGAAGTCAAGTCATTCCAACCAACCGATTAGACTGATGGTTTATTGCGTCGCCTTTCAGCCGAAGGGTTTAAGATTCAAAACTGGTCTCTAGCTAGTCATTTGTGTCCTTGGGCAAGACAATTAACGGACATTGCTTGAACCCAGTGGATTAATGGGTTCTACCAAATTGAAGGAACGTGTCTATCATACACAACACACTGCAATAGCTCCGATAACCCGACGATGGGCGCGAGGTGATCTGACGATTGCCCGTGTGTTAACTCCCTTGGTTTTCCCATTTACGGCTTAAACATGAATATCCTATCCTATTTCATTTTCATTTCAACTAGTAGGAACTTAGGTCTTCCCACTTAATAATCTTGTAGAATCAACAGTCGGTTGTATTCTTGAGCAAGGTACTTTACGGGACCCAGTGGATTATTGGGCTATAAGAACATCTCAACCACATAAGAGCTCAAGCCATCCAACCTTGCTCTCAGTATGAGCGAGTCGAGCAGTTGCCTCATTGAGTTCCTGTCTCAATATCTTCTCGTTATCGATCGCCACTCGACTTCGTTCCTTCAACAAGGAGCTATCGTCCGCCGCTCGATGCAACTTCGACATGCAGATCTGGTTCTGGGGGGCGAATAATGGCAAGGCAGTTATAATTAGGGCTGAAACGATACTTATAAAAAACTATCAATAATCGCAGTTGACATATCGTTAGTAAACCCAGGGAATTCCCATATTCTTAACTAAATGGCTTTAACGAACTGAAATGCGTTTCTTGGTGATAATAAAACTATAGTTTGTCTTTAAATAAGGCGTGTAAGTAAAATTAACCTTATTTATAAATATTGCAATAAACTTACAAACCGATGTGTAAAACCTAACAACGTTTTATACCTACTGAAGAAATAAGCCAGGTATATTTTTATTTTGGCAAGACAAGTTTCGAACTCATGGGCTAGTCACTTGACGATTGTGTGTCGGTCGGTACATGTATCAGTCGCGTTAACCATTCGGCCACACGACTGTACGCCAGGTATTTGCGTAAGTAACGAATAGTTTGCGCTTTAGTCCGGCGTCATAAAGATAAGCCTGCTCGGCTGAAAAGTTGGATAAATCGGGTTATTTGGTCCAATTGTGGCTTACGAATTGATTTTCTATATCTACAAATGCTTTCACTCTGTTTCCTTTCAACCCAAGCCCGCCACCCCAAACACTGGGGCGGTATTGACTCCAACTATGTGCAAAGTGAAAAGCTAAAATCAATAACCACTTAAGGAACAAGCCACGTATTTGCGTAAGAAATGCAAGTGTTGTTATCGCGCTACGGAAAAAATTAAAATAAAAGCAAATTAAAAAAATATACACATATGGCCAAAGAAGCCTAATAAAGTGAAAATAATAGCGGTGCCTGCATCGATTCTTTTAAAAAACAATAATCAAGAAGCAACGAACCGAGGTCTCGAGTTCCATGATCCGATGTCGAGCTTCCGTGACCTCCGTGAACATCTTCGCCTCGCGGAACCTGGAGGAGAGGACTTCCTCCTGCAGCTCCTGCATCGCCACCTTGTGGTGTTTCGTGTTGTTGCTGCGTCGTGATGTCGCCATGCGGGACATGTGTTTCTGCGGGGGAGAGGGGGGTTATATGGGGGGTGGGGGAATACCCACTACAGGTGGGGGGTGGGGTTATATGGG
>CH001359.1:17782-31336 GCA_000149265.1 Ciona savignyi | reverse complement strand
CTTAAGTGGTCAATTACCTTTATGCTACCTTAAATCTATTTTAAGCAATGACTGCTTGAATCATATTGACCTGTTGCATTGGTAGTTGATATTACTATTACCGCATGTGTCAGAATGTAACTACTACACTGATATATTTAATAAGAGTGTTATTTCAATGCATAATAATATTACCGTTGAGTGATATGAGTCAAAACTAACCTTTCTACGGCACCTTATGTAAATAAAGATAAAACATTCAGGTCTCATTGATATATGTGTTATTATGGTAAAGTGAGCATATATTTCAAGAGTTTATTTAAAGGATTGAATTTTAATATCTCTGTCTCACTTTACACTTGTAAGGATTATTATGATCATTTAACACAGTTGCTTCAAATATACTTTATTTGAATGTTTAGTTACAAAAGCTAGATTGAAATGTTGATTATTGTGATGATAACTACAATATGACATCATAATTCATTTTGTACACGGTATTAAAACAATGGACAGAAGGATTGTGATTCAAAGTTGCCATAAACTTGATAACATCACCTTGTCCGACTGGTTAGTCTGGTAGTTATGTGCGTCGCCTTTCAATCGAAAGGTTGCAGATGCGAAACTGGTCGCTAACTAGTCGGTTGTGTCCTTAGATCATTGCCTGAATCCAGCGGATTAATGGGTTCTACCAAATTGAAGGAAAGTGTGAATCATACACAACAAACTGCAATATCTCCGGTAACCCGACGATGGGCGTGAGGTGATCTGACGATTGCCCGTGTGTTAACCCCCTTGGTTTTCCCATTCAAGGGGATAAACATGAATATCCTATCCTACCTGTTCTGCTGCTCTATCTTCTCCAGAATCGCTATTTCATCTTTGTTCAATTGTTCTAGGGCGTGGTTGATTGCGTTGGATGAGTTGCTGGCGACATCGTGTGGATGGTCTGCAACATCAGCAAGATAGTTGGTTGATATCCCAGTGAATATTGGAATGAAGATAAACTTGGAACCCAGCATTTAGGAGTAACAGCCCGGTATTGTGTTTATATTGTGTTATTCACAGATAGTTAAATACTCCCATTTATGTTATTTTTAAGGTTGCGCGTCGAAACCAGACATAGACTGGATAGTTGTGTGAAAAAAGCAGTAACATTTTATAAAAATAATAATATTTATTTCAGTATTATAATTATTTACTTTGAAAACATTGTGTTTTATTGTTCAATGATAATCACCTTTAACCCCAGGCTTGCTATGCAGCATGACTGGCTTCGATACAACACTTATCGACATGACATCACTACTTGGGGAAATCCCCTCCATCCTATTGGTCGGTGCTGTCGCGGGTGATCGCACAAGCTCTCTCATTCGCTGACGGAATTGTTCTGTTTTTGTTAAATTTTGTTAAATATTTTTAATCTCAATTTTTGTTCAATTTTGTTAAATATTATTAAACTTAATTTTTGTTAAATTTTGTTAAATATTTTTAAACTCAATTTTTGTTACATTTTGTTAAATATTTTTAAACTCAATTTTTGTTAAATTTTGTTAAATATTATTAAACTTAATTTTAGTTAAATTTTGTTAAATATTTTTAAACTTAATTTTTGTTACATTTTGTTAAATATTTTAAACTCAATTTTTGTTAAATTTTGTTAAATATTATTAAACTTAATTTTTGTTAAATTTTGTTAAATATTTTTAAACTCAATTTTTGTTAAATTTTGTTTTAAAACTCAATATTATTATAATGTATTTCGATTGTTGTAACGTGATTCAGATTATTGTACAATAAACCAAATTATTTATAAATAATAAAGAATAATAATAATAAATTTGAAAACTGTAACCATAGCCAGTTGTGCCCTTGGGCAACAAAGTTAAATGATATCAGCCGAACACAGTGGACTAATGGGTTAAACCAAGATGTCTGTTATATACAAAACACTACAATAGCTTGGGTAACTAATGGTTGAAGATGGGAGCAATATAATTTTGGCTACTAGGTGTTTAATCTTAACAAATACAAATCCATTGAACATTGGGTGATTAAAACCTATTTTTTTATTTAATTCTTTAATATAAAACCAAATTCCCAGTAAAACAGACACAAAAGTCAAATAATTATAAAAATAAAATAAAACAGTCTTCTGTCATCTGAAAACAACTTTTCTACAGAAGATTTACAGGCATCATTTATTTGCAAAGATTGCAAAGCAAGTATAAAGTGCTGTAAAGATGCTGAAAGCATAACCGATAACACTAAAACATTTTCCTTCTTCTTACCTAATTACAAATTTTTGATTTTAAAACAAAACATCCAGTGATTTTAACTTTATGATAGATTTAAATTATACTGTACTTGCTACCTGTTGGTTTTACATTGTTGGTCAACAAATATTAAATAGGCTATTGGACAAAACAAACAATAAGTCGGGCCCGTTGGTCTAGCGGTTAAGTGCGTCGCCTTTCAACCGAAAGGCTGCAGGTGTGAAACTGGTCGCTAGCTAGTCGGTTGTGTCCTTGGGCAAGGTACTTTACGGACACTGCCTAAACCCAGCGGATTAATGGGTTCTACTAAATTAAAGGAACGTGTCTATCATATACAACACACTGCAATAGCTCCGGTAACCCGACGATGGGCGCGAGGTGATCTGACGATTGCCCGTGTGTTAACCTCCTTGGTTTTTCCATTCACGGGGATAAAGATGAATATCCTATCCTATAAGCTATTTTAAAACAGACAATTAAGATCATTCCCCTTCAACATTAGGCATGGGGTAATCTGGTACCTTTTCTTTGTATTCCAATCCACGAAATAAACTTGAATATCCGGAACTTATATAATTAGATAATCAAACTTTAACTATATTTAATATTTCTAGACTACTCGTTTTTTCTTTTTCCTGATCCTGTGTGGTGATTTGTTTGATTTTCTGTTTTTCAATACTAGGGCAAAATATAAATAAACTGAACCAAACAATATAACTGTGAACAGTGAATAATTTAAATACTTTAAGCTTTATCCTATTGCGATATGCAAACTAAGATGTTGCAGGTATTATGACCTTTGACCACAATATGTCTTTGAGCATGGAAAGCAACAATGTAAGAGTAACAGGTTTGTCATTGGAGATACCGTGATAATGTTGAAGTATTGAAGCGTTTTAGACATGCTATTCGTGTTGTGTACTTGACGCAAAATTTATGTCAAAAAAGCACAATGCACTGTAAACAATTATTATGAGATTAGGGACAATTCATATTCTAAATGGGGAAAACTAAGTGGGAAGGGGGAAACTACCTACTAAAATGGATTAGGGCTTTAAAGTTTTACTTTAAAACATGGGGTTAGAGTAATGATTAGTTATGGGCTTGAGATTAGTGTTTATGGTAGGGTTAAAATTAGTTTCCATAGTTTTAGTAAGTAGTTTCCCTCCTTCCCTTCTTTTGGTGTTGCCATTCCAAATGGCCGGATATCTTACTAATATAACCTTTGTCGTTTGTCATACACTATATTATACAGCCTCTCTTCAAATCTGCACCACACTTAATAAGCCAACATAACATTGGTCAACTGGCTTATCTGTTAAATCAACATTGAGACACTTTGCTTTGTTTGTTATTTTAAAACCAAGAAGAGTTTATGCTTACCTAGTTGAGCCATGTCAACGTTGAGTAATTATATCTTGGAAAGCATTTTATTGTAATGCTGTAAGACTATTCTTTTAGTCCTCAGTAAAATGTAGATTTAACCACCGTCATACTATTTGTCCGATGGTCCAGCAGGTTATACTACTCATAAAAATCTGCGTAAAAAGTTACGAAAGAGTTGGAAAACTAAAGTATATAGCCGTTGTTACAATCACACAAAACAACCACTAAATATTATAAAATCAAACTTTCACTTCTTCAGAATTATTCTAACATTCATACTCACATCCCGATTCACGATTCATTGTCATTGTTTCTATATGACGTCATATTTGGTCACGCATGAGCACTTTACTTATACGATGTGTTTTTTTCACCGTACGTCAAGTTTATACGACTGTAATTATTACAATAGATAATCGTACAGATGGATTATATTTTTGAGCTTGTAGAGTGTAGACAGAATATTCATGTTTATCCCCGTGAATGAAAACCAAGGAGGTTAACACACGGGCAATCGTTAGATCACTTCGAGCTAACCGCATGGGGTTACCGGAGCTATTGCAGTGTATTGTGTATGATTCCCTTGGTAGAACTCATTATTTTGCTGGGTTCACGCAATGTCCGTTAAGTGCCTTGCCCAAGAACACAACCGACTAGATAGCGAATAGTTTCGTATCTGCAAGTTTTCGGTTGAAAGGCGCCGCACTAAACCAGCAGACTAACCGGTCGGACATATAAAACGCACATGTAGCCCAACACAGATAATTTCTAAAACTTTCAACCTAGTTAAAAGTCTAAAAACTAATTACATACTCTTTTCAATAAAAAATATCGGCACAGTAAATGGCGAAAACGAAGGGATTATTTTTAATTCTTGGTTCTAAAGCTCGAGTAAGAAATGCTTTTAAATATTTGGATCAAATCCTTAAATTTTCTCTTACAGTTATTAAAGTTTCAATTGAATTATACAACTGAAGAATGTCCAGAAGACGGACGGCAAAACCCATTGTATTCGCGTGGCAATCATGATTCGGGGACAAATCTTAATTTATATATAGGATATTTTCCAAGATTACTTTCTGGTCTTTAAAACATTAAATGTCGACAAACTAACTTTCTACCACCAGTGATATTAATAGGAACTAGACCTGGTAAAAGGGACACATGGACTCTATTTGCCACAGAAATTCATTATATGTATAAAATACATAAGCAAATAAAAAACACTATTGCCACGTATATGAAAAAGCTTAATACATAAAACTATTACACATCTATAGTGAACTTCACTGCAAACAACAAAATTAAGATACCCCACACCACAATAAACCAATTTTCCGGAAACCCCACGAAAACTTTACCTCATTGAAATTGAAACCAGTGATCCGTCTGCGAGCACTCAAAAGTGATTGTTAAAAATAGTTGTGGTTAACACGTGGTTGACACTCTCTAGTTACCTTTGTATTTTATATTTTGGGGTATTTCTATGGGTAATTTGGGCTATATTTAATCTATTAGTGTTTTCTAAATTTAGTTTATACATCTTGAGCTTGCTTTAAAATTTGAAGTGAATAATCCATATCAGTGCACTCTTATCAGCTGTAAAATAATATTGCCACCGAGAACTAGATCCTTTTACACTCTGCGATATGACGAAAATTCCCCGAGTTATTTTGCAAAATAATTAATCGTTTTGAACAACCCCGATGTCAATAAGAGCTACTGAATGTTTCAAACTTATTAATCGGGCTTAATTTCGAACCCATGATGGGCTCGTCACTTGGACCGTTTTTGTATTGTAGTAATAGAAGTAGGTATATGTATCGGTCGCGTTACCATTTGGCCACACGATCGTACAAACGTGTTAACCGTATGTGGATTGAAGTAATACCGGCTGATCAGCGCCACCTTGCGACCATCAAATCCTAATACAGCCAACACACAGGTAACGTGGAACATAAACATATCCATTCTATATATTTGCCTTGACTATTTTGGCATATTACGTTGGTACGTTATAAATGTTATCTGCATTTGCATGCTGTATACTTTTGTTCCCCAATTGGTTTTCAACCTGATCGGTCAATCCTTATTTATCGAATAGCTGGCTGCCACGAGCGTGTGGCTGAAAAATGAGTAAAAAATAATTTCGTTAAGAAACCATAATAAGCAATATTCAATATGGTTAATGTTTACACATATGTACAGTGTTCGTGCTCTGTTGACCGGAATATGCAGTCGGTTGTGTTGACGAGCGGTTAGCGCGTACGATACATATATATCATGCCATTTGAAAACAAACTAAGTTAGATCACGGGTTTAATACTTTAATGGAATAGGTAATTCATGTTTATCCCATATGAATGAGAAAGCGCAAGGTGGTTAACACACGAGCAATCGTCAGATCACCTCGCGCCCATCGTCGGGTTACCGGATCTATTGCAGTGTGTTGTATATGATAGATCGTTCCTTCAATTTAGTAGAACCCATTAATCCGCTGGGTTCAGGCAATGTCCGTAAAGTGCCTTGCCCAAGGACACAACCGACTAGCTAGCGACCAGTTTCGCACCTGCAATCTTCCGATTGAAAATGTTCAATAAGTAGCCTACCTTGCCAAAGGACACAATCGACCAGACTCGAATTCATAACAATTTGTTTAAAAAGCGACGAACTAACCCACCAAGCCCTAGTAGCCTACTGAAGCGAAAAACATTCCTGTATGACGTGTGTGGTTCATTTAGATGAACATTTGAGACGTTAGTTCTACGCACACGCCAAAACCATCCGTCGGCTAGACCAGTGGTTCCCAACCTTTTTTAGTGTCGGGGCCAAATTTCAAATTTTTGAATACGTATAGAGCCGCATGAAAACACTCATGAAAACATGAAAACACACTGCTTTAAGAAAACAGTGACGTAACAATAGCAGCCTTTTCACTACTTTCTTTGCCTCTAATCTTAACTATGAAGTAAAAACTCTTTTCACAGCCTTCAAACTAAGCAAGGGTAAGTTTAGAATACTAATTATATTTTTTTATTATTAGAATCAGATTCTAATATTTTTTAGGGGATTTTTCAAAGGTCAATGAGAGCCGCAAGAAGGCTAGCTGGGAGCCGAATGGGAATCACTGGGCTAGACGGTTGTCTTGTGGGCAAGTCATTTACAGGACTTCACCTAAAACTAATGGTATTAATGGGTTCTACTAAAACTAAAAAAAATTATAAACAACACTCTACAATAGCCCCAGTAACCTGACCTTGGGTGCGAGGTGATCTGACGATTGCCCGTGTGGTTACACTTCTTGAGTTATGCCATTAACATAAATATCTTATCATGTTTATATACGTGTTTGTGTCACTACTGCTAATGTGCATAATTAGCAGTACTACGTCAGCAATTTGCCTACATGCACTAAATATACAATCTGCCAGTGAAATGACTATATTTGTATTTAAATTAGCAACACGTAATTGACCGGGGCGACCGTTATTATAGTTTATTTTCCCGCGTGAGAGGTATAACAGATTCTTCAAATACTATGGATATTCAGGGTGATGAAAATAACTGAAAAAAGGTTGAAATCTCATACAACACACAACCGCTTCGGTTCAAATATAGCTTGGCGAGTCATAATCATAATCAACTACAATAAGCTTGGGAGTTTCCACAATATTTCGTTGTGACTTATATTCGTAACTTTACACAATCGACTTTCTCAAGTAACCCCACGACACAGCGTGCATGCTGATCTGTTGTTTGTTTATTAAGTAACAATGGACAACGACATCAACAATGGAAGATAACCATGGACACGTCACAGAGGTGTTTGTTGAAGAACAGATGTGCAAAAGTGACGACACAAAGTGAGAGATAAAATGGCAGGAACAACAATACGTGCAGCACGACGGACAATGCACCAAGCTCTCACAGTTGCGAGTAACACTGGCAAGTATAACCGGGGAATCCCCCAACACAGTAATCGTACACACCACGCTAAACAGTGAGGGAATAAAAAATTTGCTAAAATTGCACACGAGTCGTCGGAATGATTGACAGCAGAGTATTGACGTATGTGACGTCATCAGTTATGTGACGTCATCACTTGTGTATGACGTCATTATTATGTAGATTAGCAGCGGAAGTACACAGCTGTTGCAGCTCACGAGAATACGCACTAATGTCACCTGTGGGCGAGGTCGGGTTAGAATCATATTGTTCTACGTGGGTTTCGACTATGTCGTTACAATGGGAGGCTATGTGACGTAACAAACGTGGTGTTGTGACATCAATCGCGGAATAAATAGCGCTACAGGAATAGATACCTTCAGGTTTGCTTTGTGGTACGAAGGGGTGTGCGGCAAGTTGAATCTGGATGAGTTCCAATACTCGCTTGAAGCGGCGGTTCGGACCTGTGATGTGGGGTTGGTAATATATATGGACACAGAACACAGTGTCACAGCCAATAACTGTGGCTTTAAATAAATGATTTAAATAAAACTGTACGGTCGTGTAGCCGAATGGTTAGCGGGACCGATACATATACCGACTCATATATATAAAAACGGCCCAAGTGACGTACCCACCCTGGGCTCGAAACTTGTGTTAGTAAAATAATAATTAAAACTGGAATTGATTGAAGGAAATTACTGATAATTACTGTGGAAATGTAGTTTCCTTTTCTATTATGACCACACAATCGCTTTTGTTTGCAGTAAATACAATCTAAACAGTATTTCTGTTACATCATAATAATGTTTCATACAGTCATAATATTGTAAACTTTAAATGAAAGTGACATAATAATTAATTTCGTTGTTACGTATAAGCATTGTGACGTGTGTTGTTGTGGTTTGAATTGCTTCCAGCAGGAAGTGCATGGAACGCTATCGATGGCGGCACGACGTGTGGCTGGGTGGTCGAAATAGATGTGCTTGTGACCAGATAATGAGCGCTTTGTATATTGGATGTTACGTCATATCCTCAGTCTAAATGGTGATTGTGATTACACAGTGGAAGCACACACATAGGGCAAGCAGACTGCTGTAGGGTAAGTGCTAATATTTATTCACTTGTTGTGTATTGTGTTGTTTAGTGGATTCATATTGTGGAACGCGTAGCCACGACGCCAAGCTAATTTACAACAGTGTTGGTTGTAATAGAGTTAAATCTGCAGGTAATTAGTGCTTATTGTGGTAAAGTCGTCCTTAATTTGTTTATATCTGTTTATGATACTATTATCATTGTGAGATAATACTAGCGGTTGTAGTAGGTAGCAGTAGGGCTATTTACTTGGTTTCCATGAAATTTAAGAGTAAGTTAGTCATATAACTCGTTAATTATTATGCTGTAACGTTTACATCTGTTTATAATAATATTATCTATCATTATGGCGTAATTCTAGCGTTTGTGGTAAGTAGCAATAGGGTTATTTACTTAGTGTTAATAAAAATTAAGAGTAAGTAATGTAAGTCGTTAACATATTAGTATGGTGTGAGGTGTAAGGTTTTCCAAGTCGCCAAACACGGGCTTTACATTTATTTCGTCATCGATATTCATGTAACATTTGCCAAGGAGTCAGCAATCTGTGGTTCTTTTATCCTTCTGATGCGGCTCTTATTAACTTTATTGCTACTGTAAAGAGCACTTAATAAGTTTAACACCCATGCATAAGTGAAACAAACAGAAGAACACTCGCATCTTTATCTCACACAGTGTTGTTTTCTTTTTATTGCGGAAATATTATTAGTTTCACGGCTCCCAGTGATTATTATTTTGTAAAAAATTAGTTCAAATGTCTTTAAGTGTTTTAGTTTGCGACCACTGTCCTGTACCATGTACTATCCTTGGTGAAATGCACGATTATATGCTAGAATAGGTGGGGGTCGTGTGGGGGCTGCTATTGTATTTAAGATGGCAATTATATTTATGGTATGACGTAGGCCGGACAGACGGTAGGTGAACTATTACGTCACATACTATTGTGTGACTAAAAAGCGATTCTTTATCGGTAAGGTCGATTAGCTGACGCCAATGTATTCAACACGCAATATCTTAAAATTTATAAAAATCGTTTGCAACTCTTGTACTTCTTTGGCAGTTTAGTTAATTCGGTCTTAGATAATGCTTATGCGCTTAATGATAAATAAACTTAACTTTAAAACTAATGGTTGGCCACCAAACCACTTTTGCCGATCCGCTAATCTTTTTTTACAGCCAATCGGCAAAACTTTTTGTAAATCGCAATTTAATTTAATGGAAACACTATATGTCATTAACACATAATACCCACCTGATAATAATATGAAAGATACGTGGTAGTTGCCGTATGACCTGGGTTTGTGGTCCCCATTCCCTGTCACTGCAACAGATGCCATCTATTGAATAACATCATTGTTATGTCATACTTACATTGATTACAAGAGCAAACAATTATGACGTCACAAGTTGCACATAACAGTAAACAATAGTCGAGAAAGGAAACACAATAATAGTGAATTCGACAGTCCAAGTTGTAACATCCCCAGTAAATAGCATGAAGTACTAACTTTATCTATAACCATGATTACTGAAGAATTGATGTAATTATTTATGAGCGTTTTCTGCCAAAAGGTTACAGAATCGAAACTAGCCACTAGCTACTTATTGGGGAAGGTGCATAACATTGCTTGAACCAAGAGATGCGGGAATAGGTTGTAACATCACCCAGTATATAGCATGGAGATATGTAGCATATAACACCTACCTTTATAATGTCGGCCTGGAACTTGACTAGCTTCCCATGAAACATAGAATGAGCCCCACCCCCCTGTGCTCGGTATTCACACTGGAATCGCATGGGACCAGATACGTTGTGCGTGAGATTCGCAATCTGGGGGTTATTAAAGGTCATTTGGGGTTGTATTGAATTAGAGGTCATATTGTATTAGAGGTTATTGGGGTTTGTATGAGAGGTCATTCGGAGTCATTTGGGGTTGTATTAGAGGTCATTTGGGGTTATTTGTGGTTGCATTAAAGGTCATTTGGGGTTAAATCAGAGGTCATTTGGGGACATTTTTGGTTGTATTAGACGTCATTCGGAGTAATATTGTATTAAAGGTTATTGGGGGTCATTTGTGGTTGTATTAGATGTCATTTGATGAGTATATTAGGTTTCCAATGCCAATAATGAGTGTAGATGATTAAACTCAGGGATAATGATAATGTGTGGACAAAGATATCCACCAAAGTATCTCCCACTCACAGTTAGGAAGGTGTGGATGAGGTCAGCTTTGACGTTGTTTAAAGTTCGGTTGTTCATAACAAGAGTGAGAGGAGCGTCCTCTCTTTCCCGCGAAACTACGTTGGACGACGAACCACTGATAAACTGGCCGAACCACGATCGCTTTGATAACCTACAAAGTTCGTTTGTGTTACAGTTGAGATTATGATGTGGTCCCAGTGCAACTCACTCCATAGATGGGGACATGTGTGAAGGGTTGTTAACATCTTCAGACGAAGGAGCTGTAAAAATAAGTTGTTATTTAAATTGTGGCAACTGCCATTAAAATGTGACAACTCCTAGTAAATTGTGGCAACTGCCATTAAATTATGGCAACTCCTATTAAATTGTGGCAACTCCTATTAAATTGTGGCAACTGCCATTAAATTATGGCAAATGTCATTAAATTGTGGCAACTGCCATTAAATTGTGGCAACTGCCATTAAATTGTGGCAAATGTCATTAAATTATGGCAACTCCTATTAAATTGTGGCAACTGTCATTAAATTGTGACCACTCTTATTAAATTGTGGCAACTGCCATTAAATTATGGCAACTCCTATTAAATTGTGGCAACTGTCATTAAATTATGGCAACTCCTATTAAATTGTGGCAACTGTCATTAAATTGTGACCACTCTTATTAAATTGTGGCAACTGCCATTAAATTATGGCAACTCCTATTAAATTGTGGCAACTGCCATTAAATTGTGGCAAATGTCATTAAATTGTGGCAACTGCCATTAAATTGTGGCAACTGCCATTAAATTGTGGCAAATGTCATTAAATTATGGCAACTCCTATTAAATTGTGGCAACTGTCATTAAATTATGGCAACTCCTATTAAATTGTGGCAACTGCCATTAAATTGTGGCAAATGTCATTAAATTGTGGCAACTGCCATTAAATTGTGGCAACTCATATTAAATTGTGGCAACTGCCATTAAATTATGGCAACTCCTATTAAATTGTGGCAACTGTCATTAAATTGTGACCACTCTTATTAAATTGTGGCAACTGCCATTAAATTATGGCAACTGCCATTAAAGTGTGGCAACTGCCATTAAATTGTGGCAAATGTCATTAAATTGTGGCAAATGCCATTAAATTGTGGCAACTCCTATTAAATTGTGGCAACTGCCTCTAAATTGTGACAACTGCCACTTAATTATGGCAACTGCCATTAAATTGTGACCACTCTTATTAAATTGTGACAACTGCCACTTAATTATGGCAAGAACCAGCCCCTGTAAGGTATACTGCGAGGTGTCATTACAGTAGTGCCACCAGACACCACAAAACCACAAACGCAGATTCGAACCCAGGAACTCACCGTGCATCTTGCGTCGATGGAACCTCGGCGACCCCATGAAGCTATTCTTAATGCTGTTCAACCTTTGTCTCCATGGATTGCTGGGTGAGGTGGGTGGGGTTTGGGAACCCGTGCGTGTGATGGCTTGTACAGGGGGTTGGCTGGGCTGGGTGTGTGGGTGGTGGGACGGGGTTTGACCCATCTGTCATACAGAGGTCATTGCTACAACATTTACATGGTTGGGCAGCTAGCCACATGACCATATATAAGATAGCAAGTCAACCTACCCGACTATGGGAGCTGCTTCCACTAGATGTCATGTGAGAGTCACGCTCTCCTGTGAGACTTCGAGACCTGGAGTGAGGTGGGGGTTAGTGGATCATTATGAGCACGCTGAATCGGATTATCCTTCCAGTTCTACACCACATGGTGGTATCTACATTGGGGATCTTCCCGCAACACATCCTCTTTCAAACATTGGGGATTCAAACAGAGTCGTGCTGTACAGCCCCAATACACCACCCTTGTATGAACACATATTTACAACTCATCATGACCCACCTCTGGTGAATGGGGTTCTTCCGCGGGGTTCCTGGTGTTCGCTCTGTGTTGCAGAGAGTTTCGGCCGATAATTTCCTTCGACCCTCCCGACCCCCCCCACTGCCCAGCGACCCCGCTGACCCCGTACGACCCCCCGACACCAAGCTCACGTCGCCGCTGCTGCTCGAGAGCGACGACCGAGACGACGTTGAATCCACTCGCTTCCGTGGCGCATCTATGATGTCATAATCGTAAGAATATGCAAATGAGGTCCAAAGGGGAATCACCTACCTGGGTGTTTGCATGGCAGCAAATCTGCGTCGTCATCGAAACTTGGATGACGTTTCTTCCTCCGCAGCAGCATGTAATACACAACCTTCTCCGTGTTCTGCCTGCGTGGATACATAGATTATCTCATCACAAATGGGTGGGAACCACACAATGGAAGCCACACAACCACATATTGGGACATTCTATGAATTTAACAATATTTCATCTGAATATAAACACTATTAACGCATAATACATGGCTTATCTTGCGGCGCCACAAATGGATTGGAACTTTACAACTGCAGCCTCACAACCACATAATGGGACATGCTATCAATTTATTTGACCAATATTTCATATGGATATAAACACTATCTGCCATCATATGACACAACATCGTACTCATCGGTCATCAAATCATGGATGAGTTTCGATCGATCACGAAAGCATCCCAGTGAGCTCATGGACACAAGGACATCCGGATCTGCATCCTCCTCTTCGCTTATCGGGAGGCATTCCACAGGGAGGGTGGTG
>CH001359.1:0-10342 GCA_000149265.1 Ciona savignyi | reverse complement strand
CAACAAGCGGAAATATTAGTGTTGTGGGTGGTGTGGATTATATTCTGATCATTAACCATGGGAACATGAACGTAACAAAGGTTATTATTACATCATAGTGTATGATGAAAGCTGTGATTAAATACGTTGAATAACTTTAACCACAGATCGTGATGAAGTCGCCAACAGAGCAAACTTGCCTGGCGTATGGGGTGAGTAGATATCATACGTCATGTTACGTACATTCACACGTCACAATCACAGAACAAAGACTGCCATAATTACGTGAGAGTGGTGGAAAAATGGGGTTCGAACAATTTCTTCCTGTGTGGAACGAACGCCCGATCGGAGAAGTGCTGGACGCTCGATGCACAGGTGGGTGACGTCATTTATAAATAAGTGCAATTATGACGTATTATTTGACATAAATATTACGATTGCAATGGCGTGTAACTGGATTATTGCGTCATAATCCATGGGCATTGTACCGAATAATCAAACGTGATTAATATACCATGAATTAAAACAACGCCTGGTCTAAATATAGCTCGCTTGAATACCAGATCGTTAAGTATTGTTGCTTTAATTTTAAATGGAACTTCAACAAAATAAAATTCTATCGTTTTTTTCTTGCTATGACATCATAAAAAACACGATATAGTCCATATACCATTGTTACGTAATAATGTCTGTGAATTGACTCACCGATGCACTACTAACCGACTGTGAATTTGAACGATTCCCAGTGACACATGGTTAGCGTGGTCTACTAACATATCGACCTATTGATCAATCAGCGATGATTTAGTGAAACCGGTGTTTCCGTCGCACAGTTTAAGCACTACGACACGCGCTTTATGAGTCACAATCGACGTTCTCTATGCGTTGTTGCGTCACTGAACACGTTGTTGATGTCATATACCCGGGAATCAAATTTGCAACATCGGCGAACACACTGCAATAGCTTCCCGCCCATTAGTTCAAATTTCCTGGCTATAATATCACCTACAAAGACCTAATGGTCCCTGAGGTCTTTAAAATGTCTCGATTTCCAGGCAACTTGATATTCGCTTTGTGCTTAATAGGATCTTAACATTTAAACCGTTCCCTTCGCGCCTTTCTATCGGATCATATGCTCGAAACAAAACAATGGTTTAATAGAATGTAACTACCGCAAAAACCCCTATTTAAGCAACCGCCATAAAAGCTACTGTTTGAGCGCCACGCTTTATTTTTCAACCCTTTCCCTATATTGGCGTCCCATTAAAAGTGTAATATAATTAGGGTTACGCTCAAATAGAAGTTATACAGTAACCACCCCCTATTTGAGATTTAATGTTAAAATCGATCTTGTAATAAATACAGGGAACGGGTTTAGCTAACAGCGTTTTGAGTTGTTGACATTTCAACTTCCAGCATAACATTAGCGACAGTAGCCGGTCGTGACGATCTGCTGGTAACAAACCAGACAGTGATGTCACAGTTCTGAATTATTCATTCTGTTTGGATTGCACTGCATGCATATAACCGCCATGTCTATACCAGTGCTCCGCAAAACTTTTTTTACCAAATATAATGGATTTTAGTTGCAAATTTTAATATACGGCTACTTCGCTAATATAATATCAAATGTATATAGCTGGTCGGAAGACTTCCCATTGTACAATTTTGACTGCAATGTGCCGTCAAATTTAATAAGTTTATAAATGTGCCTGAAGTGAAACAAGGTTGTGTAGTACTGGTCTATATGACGCCTCACTTATACACATGCTAGCTCAACTAATCATAATTCACTCAACAGACGAACCAACTGACCGTTTCACCACTGACCAACATCAGGCAGTGGTTGCCGACTGGACGGACCGAACTACTGGCGACGTTGATGATCCAAGACCCGGCAGGTTTCGCAACTTTTCTGGTCTTAAATATCATTCCTACTCGTTTGATATATGTGTGAGGTTCGCCCTATGGTGTGTCCGCCGGGGAAGTCCTTGTGTTGGTAATCCATATTAACCAGTACATCCATATTAACCAGTACCATCATATCCACCAGAACCATATTAACCAGGACCACACTACAACCATATATTAACCAGTACAACCATATTAACCAGTACAGCCATATTAACCAGAACCATATTAACCAGTACAACCATATTAACCAGTACAACCATATTAACCAGTACAACCATATTAACCAGTGCAACCATATATTAACCAGTACAACCATATTAACCAGTACAACCATATTAACCAGTGCAACCATATATTAACCAGTACAACCATATTAACCAGTACAACCATATTAACCAGTGCAACCATATTAACCAGTGCAACCATATTAACCAGTACAACCATATTAACCAGTACAACCATATTAACCAGTACAACCATATTAACCAGTACAACCATATTAACCAGTACAACCATATTAACCAGTACAACCATACAGGCGATGAGATGTTCACCAGTAGCTGTGTGGGAAGTACCTGTCTATCAACCAGGCAAATCAACAACTACTTAAAAACCTACGACTCAAATACGAATTGGTACAACAGTAAGTGGAATTGTGACTTTTAATTAAATTCCTCGTTTTATATTATTCATTTTAGTCGACCGGTTAGTCTGGTGGTTTAGTGCGACGCCTTTTAGCCGAAGGGTTACAGGTTCGAAACTGGTGGCTAACAAGTCGGTTGTGTTCTTGGGCAAGGCACTTAACTGACATTGCCTGAACCCAGCAGATAAATGGGTTCTACTAAATTGAAGGAACGTGTGAATCATACACAACACACTGCAATAGCTCCGGTAACCCGACGATGGGCGCGAGGTGATCTGACGATTGCCCGTGTGTTAACCTCCTTGGTTTTCCCATTCACAGGGATAAACATAAATATCCTATCCTATCCGGACCGAAGAACATAGCTTAACATACTTTGCACCACTTGCATTAAAAACCATTTCCGTAGAGGCGAAATTCTTGGCAACTTATTCATCGAACGATAACATCTACAACTTCTACCGAGACGAACGCAGTTATTTCGTCCATGATGGTTTCACATCCGGGGGTCCCCCTATGTCGTATGGGATGGTTTCAAGGATATGCAGGGTGAGTCCAATCATGAACTTGTGACTTGATACAATGCTTGTAGATAAAACCTGTCGTCCTATACAGTAGATAGTTACACCTTTCAACGCTAAGCACACATTAATTTCGTTTTCAAGTAATTGTCGTTTTTTTTATGAAAAAGCGATTTTTTTTATGAATAAGCGGACGCCTGAACATAATTTTCTATAATCGAATATATTTCGAATAATATGAGCCCCAAGAACCCACCGTCGGACACGGTTGATGTGATGCGGTGGTCACGTGATTGTCCGCCATGTTATCTATGAATTCACTCATGCAGAACGACCGGGGAGGTGGCGTGAGAATGAGCAATAACTTCATGACGTTCATGTCGGCGAGGTTACTGTGTCCATACCCTGGCGGTCCGAGCGATGGGCGACGAAGCACGTATTACAACTATCTGTGTAAGTTGGTTGTGGTTCCAGGTATATTGGGAGGTTGCAGCTATGTTTGGTGGAATGAAGGCTGCTTAACAATTTAACCACCATGTACGACAAGCTGCGCTTTCGTGTTAATCGTCCGTTCACCTTCTGTGTTGCACGATTCCGATTGCTGGGTAATGCTATCAATAAGATCGTCAGGTTAGTCTGGTGGTTTAGTGCGTCGCCTTTCAGCCGAACGGTTTAAGGTACGAAACTGATTGGTAGCTAGTCGGTTGTGTCCCTGGGCAAGAAACAACCTTTTTACAACGAAAGGTTGTACGATTGAAACCAGCGACTAAATAGATGGCTGTGTCTTTGATAAAGGAACTACCGAAGCTATTACGCAGTGTGTTAATTTACTTGGCCTAAACCTAGTAAAGTAATGGGCTGAATTAAATTAGTAACCAGGTCTTTATCATACACAACACATTGCAATATCTCCGGTAACCCGACAATGGGCGCGAGGTGATCTGACGATTGCCCGTGTGTTAACGCCGACTGCGTTTGCTAATTCACAAGGATAAAACATAAATATTCAATTTGACTAACTCAATTTTATGTTACAGTGGCCACGTACAAGATTGGAAACACAGTTTACGCTGTTTTCACATATCCAAGGTAATAAGTTCTTTTATGAGCAAACAAAAATATCTTGTAAAATTATCGTTTCCTTTGGAAAGCAGGACGAAAATGTTTTTTCCGTTTCTAAATGTTTATTTTCTACATATAAACCTTTAAACTCTTAAATGACCGACCTGTTAGATTAATATAAAGGAATTTATTCACGGTTATCGTTGGTTAAATTTCAAGGGAAATCCACATTAAAGGATTTATGCACGGTTATCGTCGGCTAACTCGTGCCAATGGTCAAGTTTATACCCAAGCTATTGCAATGGTGTGTAATATGATTAAAGAGTTGCTCATATGTAAGTTCAACAAATGAACCCAATGGATTCAGGCAATGTGTGGTGCCTTGCTTAAGGAAACACAGGACACGTTAAATCATCTTTCGGCTACGACGTGTTAATAGCGTAAGCTGTCCGATTTCTAATTCGTAACAGAATAGATATGATGATATAAACGTAGAAGTCCGCGTTACACGGCATAAGACATTGTGAATCTTGTAATAATCGTAAAAGAAAACAACATAAACGTATACAGAGCTACAAATTCCACTTCATCTATTTATGCAGCTCTTGGGGAATACCCTCAACCGCGATTTGTGCCTTCGACCTTGGAACCATAGACAGCCATATGGAAGGGACTGTGTTTGCAAACAATGTAACTTTGTATTACGATGCGACATCGGCGGCTCATACCAAGACCTTCACGGGATCTGAAGCGTTAAAGCCCGGCCAAGTGAGTTGAATCATGTCGGGGTTTCCATGGTTGCTATTCATTCGCCGTAACAATTAGTGAATTTGTAGCAAGTCATTTATTTGTACTTTAGTTTAGTTTAGTTTATAGGTTTATTCATTTTTTGCCCCAGTTTTCAAAAATGGCAAACGAATATAATCAAGACACATGAACGGGAAAAGACGGCAAAACGAACAGTCGTTAAAACACGTCATTAAAAAAGATATAAATTACTAAATATAGCGGACGGCCGCCATACCCTAAGAAATCTTGGGCATTTGGCGGCTGGTAGGGAGAAACATGCTAGATGTACTTTCCTTTTGTACCACTTGGGGTATATTTAGGATATTCATGTTCATCCCCGTGAATTGGAAAACCAAGGGGTATTATCTCGCGATTACGTAAGAGAGCGTTCTTACGCGGATAATCGTTAGATTTCGTTGCGCCCACTATTGATTACCGGAGATATTGCTGTGTGTTGTGTATGATAGAGACATTTCTTTAGTTTTAGTATAACCCATCATTCCACTGCATTCGGGCAATGTCTGATAAGTTTTTATTAATTTCTCCAACTGGGTAATTCTCACCCGAATGACTGACCGCGATGGTCTCGTTACGAAGGTTCATACATGATATCCCTGATGTTTGATTTAGGATAGGATATTCATGTTTATCCACGTAAATGGAAAAACCAAGAGGGTTAACACACGGGCAATCGTCAGATCACCTCGCACCCACCGTCGGGTTACCGGAGCTATTGCAGTGTGTTGTATATGATAGACACGTTCCTATAATTTAGTAAAACCCATTAACCCGCTGGGTTCAGAAAATGTCCGTAAAGTGCATTGCCCAAGGACACAGTTGTTTAGCTAGCGACCGCACCTGCAACCTTTTGATTAAAAGGCGACGCACTAAACCGCTGGACTAACCGGTCGGACAAATTTGGTGTACTAAATAATCAACGTCGCAACCCGTCTATAGTGTCCGAAGGGCGGTCAACGAACGACGACGGTATCTGGACCTTACCAGACCTTTCTACAATCATCTACCATCATCGGGAGAGCTGTGCTCCCTATTTCGGGGAAACCCCTTCTTCCATTCTTGACGAAGTTCGATTCACAACCGTGGCTCAATGGTTGGCCTCGGCGCGTTCGGCAAACTTATGACTGTCATAAAGCTGTATAAAGGTTTGATAACGTGAATATATTTAATTGCTGTAGTAGTAGAAGTCAATTAGAGTTTAGTTTAGTAAGTCAATTAGAGTTTAGTTTAGTAAGTCAATTAAGGTTTAGTAATTAAGGTTTATTTTTGCTCCTTCGTTACAATAAAGAAGATTAGAACAATTATTTCAAGTTAAGGAGAAAAACTACAAGTTTAACTAAAAACGGTATCAAAATTTTAATTAAATTAATGTAAGAACTTCGTACGATTGTCCGTGTGATAACGCCCTGCGTTAATAAAACGTGAATAACCATGTTAAAATTTTCACTTATTTCAGCCGATGGTTCGATGAGGAAAATACGGTTTACTGCAAGTGATCTCTCTGGCGCCACCAAACTGGCAGAAACCAAACTTAATGTAAATCATGTTTTTTTTTTATTTCCAATATAATTAAATACCAGCACGATCTGTTGGTGATGCTTCTTTAATGTGGGTTGAATGCTACTGTATAGATGTGGTAACTGTCAGAAGTTGTCAGAGCCACTGCAGTGTGGTCATTATTAACGCTCGTTTTCTAATTGTTATCAATCGCGTCCTGCTTTATGTTTTCATCATGGAAACAAAAAAATAAACTTAATCAAAACTGTTGGGTTAAACAAACACGTCAACATTGCTGATTACAGAGTGCAATCCACGATTCCGCAGTTGCTTTGCACACCAGGTTTCGCACAACAACCAACATATTTTGATTTCAATTTGTTTCCACAGATAACCCTTCCCGTGTTGAGCGTTACAGTGGCCGATGAGGTATGAACACTTTTCTTCGATGCCTAGTGTAATAGTGTAATTTTTTATTTTTTTTTATAAAAAATTATTTATTTTTTCAATTTTTTTTGTTTTTGTATTTGGGTTTAGCGCCACGTCTAATTATACCGAAATTTAATAATTTATTGCTTTTTTAGACGTGTTTTAACGACTCGTTTTTCCATTTTTTCTCGTTTTTCAAATTTTAATCAATAGTCCTGCTTTATGTTTTTATCATGCAAACCAAAAATAAACTAAACTAATCTACTAAACTAAAACTATGACTTGGTCACTTTGTCATTGAGCAGTTTCTAACAATTCCTTTTGTTACAGACAACCATGGTTGTGACATCACAAGAGGTTCTTCGAATCAAGCCGGGTGCTGATTGCTCGAGCTACAAGTCATGTGACCAATGCGAGCAGGACCCGGACTGTGATTGGCTGGTTGGAACCGCAGTGCATTGTGGGGCTGCCAGTATCGTTTCCGTGAGGTAGGGCGCCATCGTGTGGATGTAGAATTAACTTTGACATTCTGGGTTCCATGGGTTGGTTGATTGCGGTCTAAACCCCCATGGGTTAGTTGAAACCACCTTGTACAGCCTTCTGAGCTAAATTTGCTCCTGGTAGGCTCTCCTTTCAACTTTTTTTTACCGAGCCAAGTTTTGAACTCATGATAGGCTCGTCACTAGGACCGTTTTTGTATAAAAGCCGGTATATGTATCGGTTGCGTTAACCATTCGGCCACACGACCGTACCTCCTTAACCAACTTTTTTTTTTTTACTGAGCTAAGTTTCGAAGCCATGATGGCCTCGTTGCTAGGACCATTTTTGTAGTCAATATATGTATTAGTCGCGTTAACCATTCGGCCACACGACCGTACCTCCTCAACCAACTAATGTTTAGGGTTTGCCCTGCTGCACCACCCCCACCTAGTGATGCTGTTTCAAACACGTCATCAACGTCAATTGAGCTAACGTGGAGCGCCTCTAGTGGAGATTCTTATCTTGTCACCATCCACAAGAAGTCCAACGGAGATCAAGTGTATCAACATATCGTCCACACACCCCCACTGGTGGTAAGTTTCATTGTTTTTTATTTCTATGTTTTTATTTTGGTCCGGCCGGTTAGTCAGGCGGTTAAAGGCGTCGCGTTTTAATCGAAAGGTTGTAGATTCGAAACTGGTTGGTAGCTAGTCGGTTGTGTTCTTGGGCAAGGCACTTAATGGACATTGCCTGAACCCAGTGGATTAATGGGTTCTACCAAATTAGAGAAACATGCCAGTCTTACACAACACATTGCAATAGCTCCAGTAACCCGACGATGGGCGCGAGGTGATCTGACGATTGCCCGTGTGTTAACCCCCTTGGGTTTTCCCATTCATGGGAATTAACATGAATATCCTATCGTATGCCGAAGACCCCGACTTTAAAATATTTGTCCCCAGCTGAATTCTTCATCGCTGCCACAAGGACAATCTTACACAGCGTCGATCCAAACCATTCGGTCAGCCATCCTAAGCAACGCTACCACCATGGTCTTTAACATTGGTAAGTATATGTTTTCTTTTATTCGGGTGGATAAACATGAATATCCTATATATATTGGGTTAGAACAATAAAACACGAAGAACAATGCTATTTTTATATTGTGAACATAATTATTTTTATACACTAAAATGAATATTTTTAATATTTAAAAAAAAATATGTTTTTAAGATATAGTCTTGCTGCAAATATAGAAATTGGGTAAGAACTCATGGGTTAGAGATAATATGTATTGTGCTTGTTGTTATAGTTTTTGTTCGACCAAAAAATCCAGTGCTTTAAGCAACTCTTATAAAGACAAAACTGCACGCTTGGGTGCGAACCAATACCAGTTTGTGATAGTTCATATTGAAAATGCAACCAATTTAATTTATTAAAATATATATTTTGATGTTGAAAGGTGACGAACAAGTCAATGTAAAAGACGACCGAATCATTAGCCAATTTCTGCCTAAAATGATTAAAGTTACGAGAACATTATGTGTTCGAAACTTAGATGGGTATATAGAAATAAAACAGGACACTTAGCAGACGTTGGATGGTCACAATGAATTAATGGGTTGAAACCAAAACAGAAGAATGGTCTAAAGTAGATATAACACAATGTAACAGACCCTGTAACCAGACAGTGGGCGCGAATATTTTTAAGAAATTTGATGATTGTACATGTGAAAGCGACGCACCAAACCAATTGATCAGGAATACAAAATCCTCACCTCTATTTCTTAACCGGTGGTTGATCATGCAGCCATGCGAGCTCGTAACCACCCCCTTTCCCCACAGACCTCCCGTCGCCTGAGATCTCCTCTGTCATCCAAAGAAATGATGATGTCACAATCGCTTGGAATAGTGTCCCACACGCTGAGTCATACAGCGTTGACGTGTTTCGTGGTGACGCAACAATGCCCTTTCTTCGTTACATCATAATAGAAGTGACATCACAATCCCCATCACTTCGCGTCCACGGTCTCGAACCTTCAATTGTTTATCGCGCCACCATATCGACGACGTCATCTGCAGCTGTGACGTCACAACCGAGTGTCATCACCTTCCAAGTGACAGGTAAGCGGACGTGACGATTGCCACGTGTAGTAACACAACGGACGTGACGATTGCCACGTGTAGTAACACACCCCATAGTAGATCCTACTACCACTCACTCGACCGCCACAACACCGGTTGTCATGACAACCCACCCATCAACCACCACTCAAGCACAAACAACAGTGTTTGATGACGTCATCGTGACATCACAATCGTCCATGACAACCGAGTCAAAGTCCATGGTAACCAAGCACAGTGGGCGGGTCGATATAGGTTGGTGGTCATACCACGAGATTGCATGAACTTCACACACATACGTAGCCTCACTATAACACCCTTCAACACCATGTACTTATGTAACGCTTCTCCCATTAACCCCATACGTGATTTATTAACCTCGTGTGCTTGCAAGACTCATGTTGTTTGCACTTTACTGTTTTCCATTTGACATTGAGGAGCAATTGGGTTTAACCAATTTCAACATTATCTTGAAAAAGATTTCCTTGTGACCCTTATCATGCATGTCTTCTTGCCAATTCTTGCTTGTTGGTGTGTATAGTCTTAGTGGTGAACTTTAAACATGGGATCATAGGATATTCCTGTTTATCCCTATAAATGGGAAAACCAAGCGGGTTAGCACACGGGCAATCGTCAGATCACCTCGCGCCCATCGTCGGGTTGCCGAAGCTATTGCAGTGTGCTGTGTATGATTCACACGTTCCTTCAATTTAGTAGAACCCATTAATCCACTGGGTTCAGGCAATGTCCGTAAAGTGCCTTGCCCAAGGACACAACCCGTGGCACAATTCAGCCAAGGCAAACGGAAAATCATGTCAAATGAAATAGTTTGATTCATTAACTTATCCCACCGTCCAGTTTGCCAATAGTGCTCTAGCAACACGTT
>CH001360.1:209578-227051 GCA_000149265.1 Ciona savignyi | reverse complement strand
AATTTCCACAAATATCCACACAATTTCAACAAATATCCACCCAATTTCAACAAATATCAACACAATTTTCAACAAATATCCCCACAATTTCAACAAATATCAACACAATTTCAACAAATATAAACTAATATTAAAGTAGAGATCAAACCAGGAACCTGTATGGTTACCATAACAATAGGTATACATATAGGTTTTGCTCTTTCACGCATTAATTTGCTATGTGCAACAATTATATTCCTGTAAACAAACCCCCATTGCACGGGTCGCTTTACCGCACACTTTTCTTCGTGGCTTGGTATAATTTTTATAAACATTTTTTTTTTTTTTTTTTTATGTGGGTTTAGTGGCCACGTCTAATTATAACAAAACTCAATAATTAATTGGTTTTTAGCTGTGTTCTAACGACTGTTGTTTTGCTGTTTTTTTCCCGTTTTCCAAATTTATATCAAAGGTCCCGCTTCGTATTTTCATCATAAAAACAAAAAATAAACTAAACTAAAGCTGATGCTCACAGGATACTCTCGATCCAAGTCGAGCTTGCTCCAGCAAAAGTATCTGAGGATGCGGCAATCTTCTGATATGAACGGATGTTTTGTGGCTGTCCTGACCAGAGAAGTAAGTGCAAATTGAATCAATATTTTGGTGGAAGTTGCATCTGAGAACTGCAACTGATAAAGTTTTTTAGTGTTTAATTATTTTCTAAAAATGGGTAATGCTCAACTTATTACAAGTTTAAATTTTAAGTGTAAAAACATAACTAACAGTTCAGTTTAATGTATAAATGCATGTACTCTTCACATGTTTGCTAGTACATGGCTATATCCAATCTTTGCAAATTGGTCAGCATTTTCCCAGCTGGAACCTGCAGATCAATAATGGTTTTAAAGGATAGGATTTTCATGATTATTTCCGTAAATTAGAAACCAAGGTGGTTAACACACGGGCAATCGTCAGATCACCTCGAGCCCACCGTAGTGTTACCGGAGCTATTGCAGTGTGTTGTATATGATAGACTCGTTCCTTTAATTTGGTAGAACCCATTAATTCGCTGGGTTTAGCCAATGTCCATTAAGTGCCTTGCCCAAAGACACAACCGACTAGTTAGCGACCAGTTTCGTACCACCAATCTTTCGGTTGAAAAGCAACGCACTAAACCACCAGACTAATCTGTTGGTAATAATGGTTTAATCGTCTTCTCGACCCAAAGCATTTTTCAAAACTCAAATCCACTAACATCGAGCAAACTTTCCAAGGTTGATCCGATGGATTCGATGACAGTGAAGGAAATACTTAAGAAAGCTGCGCTCAAAGGTTTAATTGCCCCCACTTCCCCATCTACAAAGCCAAAAGAACAACATGAACCCGAGAAAGTTGAGAAGCCCGCCAGTCCACCTTCGTAAGGGATTCTATGTTTTATATGTAGATTTAAGAAGTAGATTTACTGATCGCTAGTTAGTCGGTTGTGTCCTTGGGCAAGGCACTTAACGAACATTGCCTGAACCCAGCGGATTATTGGGTTCTACTAAATTGTAGGAACGTGTGTTTCATATACAACACTTTGCAATGGGTAACCCAACGGTGGACGCGAGGCGATCTGACGTTTGCCTGTGTGTTAACCCCCTTGGTTTTTTCAATTCACGGGGATAAACATGAATATCCTATTCTATCTCAGGGACACAACCACTCAGAAAGTTCGCTGAGTGAAGATTTTTCAACGTTATTTTTAAAAGCATTAGTCAGCACCTTTGTACGTGGGGATCTCAAATTTTTAGTTATTGCATCATGTTTTGTGAATTAACTCGCGCGAGCACGTGTGTAAATTTCATTTTACTGAGCCAAGTTTTGAACCCAGGATGGGCTCATCACTTGGATCGTTTTTGTATAGGTCGGTATATGTTTCAGTTGTGCTAACCATTCGGCCACACCACCGTACAATGTACATATATTTTTTACCGAGCCAAGTTTCGAACCCATGAAGGCTCATCACTTGGACCGTATTTGTATTGGTCGGTATATGTTTCGGTTGTGCTAACCATTTGGCCACCCTACTGAAAATACGCAATTTTCTTTACATTTTATTTAATCCCGCAGAGAAGTAAAGCCTGCAAAGGAAGAAACTCACCACGTTGAAAAACTTAAAAAACACAAAAGCAAAGTGGCATTCGGCAAGAAAGTCAAACCGTCAAGTGGAACCAATATTGCTCGTTTGAAGAAAACCAACAGCAAAATCGTGGATTCGAATGATGTGGATAAAATGCTTAATCAATACAAGAATACAACCAAAGACCAACCAACTGGTATATTTATTTTAAGCGCATAAATTTTAACAACCCTGCGTGGTTGATATAAATTTCAATATATTTTTTGTGGATGTAAAAGTTTTTATCCAGTGATGGGATTCAAAATTTTAATACCAGTTTCTCTTTTGTATCGTAATTACTAACAAGAGGTTCCCTAATAGGTCTAATGTCTGTAAAAAAGCAAGAATCGGATCGGTGATTATCCGACGTTCCAAAAACGGGTTCGACCGAACCCATGCGAATCTCTTGAATCCCATCACTGGTTTTATCTCTTTTTATAAAGTATAAACCTTTAAATATCAGAAGTCTCTCATCCTTGTGGGGTTTATGGTTATTTATTTTATATTTGCGGCTATTGTTACAAACCGCAAATTTACTACATCCTTACCCACAGTAGCATTGCCAAGGCTATTGCAGTGTGATGGTAGTTTATAAAACTTAAACTTTCCAACTTGTGAAATATTAGACTACATGAGAGAACATACGCACAACTTAAATTGTATTGCATTTAGAGAAATATATTAATTTAAAACAAATAATTTTTACCCATTTCTAATTATTTAGATTGTAAAATGCGGCATGGTACGAAATCGTGTAATTTTTAGAAAGTATATAATTAACACTATGTCTAAAATTTTAATTTTGCAACTGCATGTTGTAACTTAACAGCGTTTTTTATTGGGTTAGGGTTCGAAGCCATGATGGGCCCGTCCCTCAGACCGTTTTTTTATATAGTTGGTATATGTATCGGTCACGTTAACCATTTGGCCACATGGCTGTACAAGACATCATTTTATCACTTTGCATGAGTACTGAGTAGTTGTATGTTGTTAGTTGCTGGCCAGCCGAGTGACGTGGCGCAAGCAAGCATCAATCTAGAATTCCATAATCCTGCTACACTGCGATGCAGCGAAAGTCAGAAGCATGATTCAGCAAAAATCTCGTCTACTTGCATGCAGGTATCTGATATTCGTAGTTTCTATAAATACCCAGTGTGGGCAGTATGTAGGCAGCTAATTGGCAGTGTGCCAGAGTTAGGGTTTCAAGTGTGCCCACACTTGGTATTTAGAGTCACCCGATATTCATAATAAATTCTTGGGGTTGTACAAGCATTGGTTGGTAGTCGTCATGTAACCATGCTGTTGACACTTTATCGATGTGTTCACTATGTTAGTAGAAAATAGTTAAATTGTCAACCGATCTCCTAAATCTAACAAAATAGTGGCTCAGAGCTCTTTTTGCTGGAGATCCAACAAGTTCATAATTATATGTGTCTGAGTTGAAGGTATGCAAGCAGCAGCCAAAAGGTTGGGCCATCAAAACCAGCTTCTGACTGTGTGCTGTGATAAGTCACTTTGCAGACATTGTATGAACCTGGTGGATGTAGGTTTTACTAAAACTGTAGGAATGTATTAAATCATACACAATACACTGCAATAACTCTGGTAACCAACACAATGGGCGTGAGGTAATCTGATGGTTACAAATGTCATTTTTCTTGTTTTCCCACTTACATTAAACATGAACAACCTATCCTATATATCAGGTTAATTTTATTGCAAGCGTTTTTTAACCTAGAATCAGATCAACTCTGATGTGGAGACAATCCTTACTCGACTGTCAAGCAGGGATGCAAGCAGAATGTAACCAGAACACAAGTTTGATTTTTAGTGTTTGTACATTTTAAGCTGTCAGTTCACCACCTATATATGCTTGGTATTTTTAAAGTGTTGCTTTTTAGTTCTTTTTGTTTAACCTGTTGCTTTTATACCACATAACAAGCAATCTAAGTGTCAGCTGCTTTACAAAGCTGCAACTGTGTCAACAACTGTTTCTTCCATGATACTTCCAGTTCCCTGATGCTATTTTTTATTAAAGTGGAGTTCACTGTAAATATATAAGTTCAATATATATATATATATTTTGGTTATCAATAAACCTTTGTGTTACCAAGTTGCGTATGTGTTTTTTTTATTTAAGCATTGGCTGGAATACAAAAGTTCTCATATGCATATGAAACACACCACATGTTGTACAACACAAAATGTATCACATGGGCAATTGTCAGATTACTTAGTGCTAGTGTGTACCGTTTGGTTACTAGATCTACTAGTGTGTTGTGGCATATGATTGAGACACTCCTTCAGTCTTAGAGGACTCCGGTTATTGATCTCAAATTGCTTAAAAAAAAGACAGGCCAAATTGATATCTAAATCAATTATCAACCTAGCCCTGTTCAACACATTATACAGTTGTGTTTTCAAGCAACAGCCATTGCCACAATTGCATGGAGTTATTTGGATGGATAATAATTAAGGGGGCATTTATACTGAGCCTATGCCGTTAGAGGTGAAAATCTTGAATCAGCGCATGACGAACAACTGCAAAAGCATTTGCCAAAAATGTTTTCTTTAATCAAGAGCAAAAGTCAAAGGTTATGCAGAAGTAGTTGTAACAGAGAATATTGTGCACTTTCAATCGAGTTGTATAGTACACGCAAAAGAGCTGTGTAACTAAACCAAGGGCACAAGGTTATTTGGCAATTGCATGTATTATAAAACAATTAAAAACAATTGTCATTGTTTTATGCAAACAAAGTTACATAGCCCATGCTATAACTTACCCTACGCTAATACAACCCAACAGGATTTATAAATTTTTGAAACAAAAGGTTAACCTAGTGCACTTTTCCAACTAAACATTGATATAGAAACTTCAAAGTATGCAAATATTTGAGGAATAGAAATTTTCCAATATCTTTATTTTATTATCAAATTAAAATCGACGTGGATTTTGCAGCATCCCATAATTTTTTATTGCATAAATTCGTGACACATAAAAGCAATAATAAAATTAATGTTTTTAACGCTTTTTCTTATACGTCATACGGTTCCAGTCATTTTCGCTTTGAAAAGAAATTAGCAGTGAGTACGGATTTGATGGGTCCGTGTCCAGGCTTTCCTGGTGAAAATTTATGTCTCGTCCATTCATTGTACACCAACATCCATGAGAATATACCGATGCTACCACCAAGCGCCTTGCTGAAGTAAGTGTGGAAAAATAAACACGTGAGGACTATCATCGTTTCCCAAAGCAAGCAGAGAATGCAATTAAACACAAATAAACACCGGACTAATAATAAAGTAACTTGATAGTTTGTCTTTAAATTAGTCAACGTTTTCGAACCAATGGGTACATGCTGGGCAGCGTCTAATGGTATATTGGACCAGTATCGCTGTATTTGTATCTCTGAGGTAATCACTAATGTACAAAACGAAAGTAAGAAACAGTGTCCTGAGATATCGAATGCTTCCCAAATGTGACCGTTTTTCAGACGGACGCAATCTAATTTTGTTGTAACATTAAACAGTGGAACCTTATCAGAGGTTAAACAAAGTCCAGTGATGTTTTCAATATAATGGAAAATAATGTTCACCCAAAAATACCAAACCAGTGTCCCTGCCGCAAGTCGAATAATCCCATAAAATGCTGATTTTTTCCAGTTTTCGCAGCCATAAACAAAGGAGGTCACCAGCATATATGAGCCTGTGCTTAATAAAGTCCATCCCCAGCTCAATTTTACGAAGTAAATGTTCAGAAAGTTCTTCTTGTTTGTAAAATAGTTTTCTGGTATTTTCACAAACATGGAAATACAAGATATGCTGAGAATTCCAAACCAAATTACTAGCACTCGAAATTGCGGCGAAATTAGATATACCTTCACGAGGAAACTGGAAATTAATTCAACCAGCTTGAAGAAAAAGCTCTTGGTTTCTGGCATGTCTTGTTTCGTTGAATTCCTGTGGCTACTTTCACTTTTCACCATAATGTGGCAAGCTTGTTTAACTATTTACCAGTGACTCAACGTTTTAGGGAGCTTTAACCCGAGTAAAATACGTAGTTTGGAAAGTTATGACGTAAAACCATTTTAAGTTTTTACCAAATTTCTCTTTTTCTGTTACGTTTAAAAAGCGTTATAATTATGCCGAGTGTGAAAGGCAAAAAAACTGCTTAAATACGTTTAAATTACTATATAAAATCGGCGATATGTACTTTCTTCACAGATTTCAAAATTAAACCTTTAGATCGCGGTATAAAGTGTCTGTCTACAACGAGTTTTATTTTCAGGGAATTCACCTAAAGTAATTTTTTATAAGAAAAAAAAAGTAAATTATGTGGGATGTGACACCGTACCAAATGGGTCATAATAAGCGGCTGGCCATATTATTCGTGGTCATAATAAGCGGCGCTTACTGTAGTTAGTTTTAAATGACCAAACACTTACTAACAAACATGTTTTTACTTCAGGTAGATATACCTATTTTGTTCCAAATCATCACCTTAAGTAGTAGATCATAAATTTTCTAAGGCTATTTTGTCGCCCGATATATTAAAAGCGTCAGACACAAAAAATAAATCTGTGTATGCCAGCTTAGCCATGTGTACGGATACTGCTTTCGGAATTAAGAAAAGTCTAATACAAATGACTTAATGCTTTTATAATCAGCAGAATTTTTTATTGTCAACAATAGGGTCACGACGAAGACCTAATATCGAATGCGATGTGTGCCAAGGCGATCTGTTTTCTCCAACTCTATTCGTTCGTTATCTGCATTAATCGTCTAACCACCGGCCGCACCTCGGAAAGTTCGTCTTACGATTGTAAACATCAACAAAAAAGAAGGCTCGACGACACACTGTAATGAGAAACGGTTTTTTAGAAAGTTTTAGGAATGAAGTTAGCAATTTACTTTAAGCCATTGCACGGGTCGCTTTATTGTACACTTTTTTTCGCGAGGCTTCAGTTTATTACTTTTAATATAAAACCTTTATCTAGTTATTTACTTGTATTCCTTAAGTTTGAAGGCCACGTCTGGCTATAGCCACATTAAACGATTGATTGTATTATAGACGTGTTTTACCGATTATCATTTTGCGTCTTCTTTCGTTTTCCATTTTTTTTTTATAGAAGGTCCTTTTATGTGTTTTAATGGCAAAAACAAAAAATAACCGAAACGAAATAACCGGGACGTAACGTGAACATATGCAAGTCCATTGTATTTTAATTGGTACAAAGCAATCCCATTGCAATTGACAAATGCCGCACTCGGGACAATAAATGTGAATAAGTGCTTGGCAGTGAACGGTAGTGCGGGCCAGTGGTTGACACTACCGATATATATATTTTTTTAAATCACAACGGTAGTTCGGCCAAATTTTTTAAGTGCTTTGTCGGTGGCATTGTAGATACGTTATAATACCGTGTCTTAACAAATCGGATAACGCGAAATGATCAAGTGGTTGCTATTTTAATCCAAGCTTCTAGGCTTCTTCTTCATTTCGTTTATAACGTCTAATTTTAACTACTCTAATCATGTATATCCACTATTAGTACACAATTACCACTTTCATAGCAGTGAATAATTATTTTGCTAAAGACGTGCTTGACCTCTAGATAAAAACCAATGTTAGATTAAGATTATCTCATAATTTTAAGCCAGGATTTTATATCCTATTTTATTTTCGCTTTTTTAAATGTAATAAAAGTGTTTTGAAGAAAAAGCAGCAGACAGCGCGAACGTTTATGTTAAATCTCATAATTAATGAGACAACTGGAACGGTCGTGTGGCCAAATGGTTAACGCGACCGATTCATATACCAAATACATAATAAAACGGACTGAGTGACGAGCCCACCATGGGATCGAACCTGAGCCTGGTAAAAAAATAATAAAAAATAAATTAATGAGACAACTTTCTGTCAACACCTATGTAAAAATAACCTACCTCTAGCAGTATAAAAAAACAAGAAATGGGGAGAAACGCCAATTATAATAAATTATATTGCTTTAGGAGTGTGCAGGTGCTTATGAAAGCATCAAAATTGTAAAGTAAATAAATAAGCTATCCGCTATCTGGCTACATCGCCTCATGACAAGCATAATATAGAGTTTACCCGAATAACGTAGTCATACTATGGTATTAATATCAATGTCGAAAATTCCAGATAGAAATGTTTGAAAATTTTCAGATAAAAATCGATTTGTGGTTTTACATCATTAGCCAGGTAAAAAGGGGGAAAATTGGGGCTTTTTAAATTTCAGTTTGGTTGCTATGTTACTATGTTACTACGACTAGCCTACTATAAATGTTCCTTTTATACTTCTTTTTATAAGTTAGGTTAAGTCTAATTTAATTTTCTCAGTAAAGAACCATCAAACAAACAGATTACGCCAATTTATATTTATAGGTTATTATTTGGCGTTTTCCACATAGTTTCGACTGTTATGTTTATCCGGCACGAGTTTACCAGAAACCACAGGTTGCGGTAATGCGGAGTTGTGGAGAATCTGCAACAACACGGATTAAACTTGGCTCAATGTCAACTTAAAACACAGAGGCATGAAACGTTTTTTAGTACCCGCGGGGTATTGCGATGCTCTTCGAGATAAAATCAAGTTTTTCGCTCAACATTCCTTTCCCATTAGTTAGAAAGGGTTGTAACAGGCGACGTTTAGGTGCATTAATATAATTGCTCTTTGCCCGGGAGACGTCGTGTTGCAGTTTACTTACCACATTACGAGTCGCTTGCGCTTAAAAACAATACTGTCCTGCGGAAATTGGCTTAATTGGACGGTTAAGAAGTCGTAAAATGTCGAAAAATGTCGGCGCCTGTGCCATGGTGGATGGTAAAGTTTGGGCGCTCGCACAAAACAAGGCGGAAAGAAAAATACAAGAAGAAGAAACGGTTTTAGTCAATTATGACTACTATTTAAACGAGGATGATACCTTGACTGAAGAAACTAGAAAGCAATCAATCTTAGATATGTCAGCGCGAAAACAACGGATAGCGTCCGACGATAGTGGGTGTTCAAGTCAATCGGATTCAATTCTAGAAGATAAAAGATGTTCTAGAAATGGAAGTCAGAACTCGACCCCTACAAAGAAATCAGAGAAAGTTCTGGAAATTGCATGGAGGAATGCCCCGGAAGAGCAAAGGAGAAGCTTTGAATCGGCGCTTGGTAAGAATAAAAAGACATTTATCTCCAAAACTGATAAACCTGTCGTGGTGAAGACACTTCAAGATCAAGGCCCCACTCTCAGAGGAAAAGTAAGGCAGGCGGCAAAACTCTGGTCGAATTACGTAAAGGAAGAGGATAGAAACGCAAGATACATTGACAGTCGGCTTGGACAATGTGTTCCCAAGGATATAAATACCGATTCTGATGAAAATGCTACCGAAGATGTTTCGGTTGGTTCTTATGGTGCAGCTGATACCTCCGTTGATGACATAACCCATGAGGTGGTTGATCAACTTTCCGATGACGTCACTGACGACAGTGATGACGTATTGTCCTCTTCAACCGAGGACGAAGACGACGGGATAATTATAAAGTACAAATATTTTCTAAGTCTCAGGAAAGACAAAAAAGGAAACCCAATTAAATGGAGGGAAAATAATTTGGGAGACAATTTCGATGCTTCGTATGAGTCGAACGTGAAAACGCAAAGTGAAGTAAACAACTCAAATGAGAAAGGAAGTATTGATAAGGATCTCGTTGTGCTGAAGTATCAATACGTCAAAGGTCGAGATGTGGCAAATACAAGGGACCATGTGAAGGTAAACACACATATATATGAATCTTTATTGAACAAGTGCTTGCCCTAATTATCATACAACAATCATTTTTTGCAAAGCATATTCCGTGTTAGATGAGTTCCTAAAAGTCATGCGATATGCCTTGATTGGCAAATCAACTTTTCTTTGTAAAAATCGAAAAGGTTTCAAAATAAAACGATAATTTCGTAGGTATGTCTGCACCCGCGGTGTATATAGTTTTCTTATCAATTAAATCATTGGACAATTGCCCATTTTCCACCCATTAACTGACCTTCCGACATTTGTCCATTTTCTCACCCGATATAGTAATTTTTATCCATTAACCGTTAAACTTTTCATAGCAATGCTACGATGGTTCTACATATGAGCTGAGATCAACCCAGACGACATTGTACTCGATGAAGTCGATTCAAGCTGACGGTGATCTGCGCAAAATTGTATCACCAGTTGAAGAGCTCGGCAGCGCCAGATCTCGGTCGGAAACAACACCAGAGAAATCACCGAGGTAGAATATGGTTGGTTGTATTTGTCCTAGCATGCGGTTACACCAAGAATCTTGGAACCCAGACATAAATTTATTTTTTTACCTGAAACACTCCGATCTATAGAACGTCTGTTCGTGTTGAAATGTTTTCAATATGCACTAAAAAATTGAAGACTCATATATACTGTTAACTTACAACAGACATTCTCCAAAAAAACTCTTGACCAAAAAATAATCGAGTTTCTGTCATTCGACTGAATGGTAGAAATTCTATCGCACATTTTGTAAATTTTCACGTTTCAGATCCCCAGTCGGTTCTCCGACTCGTCGAAGCTTTCCCAGTCCCCAAAACAAGTCGCCATCTTATTACCACAAAGAAAACGTCAGAAGATACGTCAGCAATTACGTCACTCCTGTGAAGCCGAGGAGACCGGAAACGACATCGAAACGAAGAAAAGTGAAAGCAAACCTGTCGTGTGTGTTTTCGCAGCCAGGTATGACCGGCGAGAATGAAATTTACATAGAGGTTTATTTCATTTGCGAAATTAGGACAACTCCCCCTATATTATAAAGTTTAGTTGTGTAGAGATATTTCACGACCGAATTTCAAGTTATAACTACAATGATAATTGTGTTTATTCTGGATGAGGAGAACAGTGATTACACGAGTAATCATCAGATTACCTTATGCTCACAGCTGGGCTGTCGGAGCTCGTGGAATGTGTTTATAGTCTGACATTGCTATACGATTTAAACCTAAGTTGAGGGTGCGTTCGTTAAATACATTGCCCAGGGACACGGACTAGAAGAAGAACCTGTTTGGTTATAACCGCAAACCTAAACCATTACACTAACACAAGTGTATATTTACAACTCTTATATACAAAGTACATATTTTAAGCGTTAAGTAAAGACGATTCTTAATATTTTAGTTTAGGATTAAAGTTTTCTTATAATTTACCTTTTAGGTAACGACGTTATCACAAAAACGCAAGTCCACGCCGGCCTGGGGAAATCAGAATCTGCAAAGAAAGCCGAATCCACCAACAAGAAGACTTCAATTGAAAGAATAGTTTTTAAGGTAATTCAAATAGTTTAAAAATATATATAAATCGACATAAGTACATTTACCTAACGTAAACATTAAGACGTTTAGCATGGGAAATGTTATCCACCTTTCATAAAGACACAGAGCTTATGGTCCGTTTGGTCAACTGGTAAAGCATCGGAATCCAGCTGAACGGTTGTTTGTTCGAGACCAGCTACTTGTCTAGTTTCTGTGAAACTCACCTTTCTAGCATTTCACCAAGGGATTATTTTTAATTCAAGTGAAGGGGAAAACGCAGGGACGTTGTCACATAGTAAATTGTAAGCTTACCTTTTGCTCAACCGTGATAGCACGTTTCTACCGCTTTAGCCGTTAATCCACTTGGGTTTAAAGATGTCCGCTAAGTGGCTTAAGTGCATAATTTTGATCTGGCACCCTTTTGCCTGAAATGTATCATAAAAAAAAGGGACAGAAAATATGATTTCTGACGGAAAATAGTTTACGTCACATAGGCTGAAACCCATAGAAATAACAATGACATTATGTTTTCTAGGCGCAGTGCGGAAGCCTTCCGTACCAGGGCATATTCCGGCTAGATGACGACATCAGATATTTGAAAACCTTTATTCACGTCATATCCGGCATCCCGCCGTCCAGACAGCACTACTTCGGCGAGGAGGATGAGAAAACAGTGTCGAAAAGACCGAAAATTCGTCGACTTCGCGAACTCGGTTTCAACGCTGGAGATATAATTCACCTGGCTGTTAAGTAAAGAGGTTAAAAGAAAATCGAAAGCCGTACGGACGTGTGGCCGAATGGTTAACGTGACCGTTACATAAACCGGCTCCCATAAAAAACGGTTCAAGTGACGAGCCCATCATAGGTTCAAAACTTGGCTCGAAAAAAATAGATAAGCGAAAGCTATAGCATTTGAACATATTTTTATTGATCATGCAAAGTTTAAATTATTTCCAAGAAAATATATATCTTAAAACGAATATCCCTACTGGCCTTTCGCATATGTCCTAATTATGCAAAGATTCAAAAAGTGTCCAAATGTTGGTTGATTTATGCTATACGTCGTGGCCGATAGAGGGCTCAAGTCAAAAACCTCATTGTATACAAATGCTACATTGTATTACGGCGCCGCTGGCCACAGGCATACCAATCCGATTCCGATTTTTTTATCCTCGCCATTTAAGGATATTATAGTGACGTGGGCTGCCTACTGGTTGTACTTTGATCATTACGCAGAATTTGCCCTTATATTTTTATTATTCGATATTAATTTTGCTTGCGAAACCGTGTTTTGCTTTTTTGACGTTTTGAAATAAATCTCATTTTATTGTATTCTGCTGGTTAAATAACAAATTAGCCCAGTGATATGGGATTCGAAATTTTAAGAATAGGTTCTCTTATGTATCGGACTTATTAACAACAAGTTCCCTAAAAGGTCTAAAGTCGGTAAAAAAATAAGAATCGGATCGGTGATTATCCCGACGTTCCAAGAACGGGTTCGACCGAACCCATGCGAACCTCTTGAATCCCATTACTGATTATAACCCAGTGTCTCACCTGTTAACTCACCCGAAGGAAAGTGGGATGTCGGTCATTTATTCTAATTTGAGGCAATTATAGGTAAACCCCTGTGTCGGCCGATATAATGTTTGCTCGACCATGTTGGTTAACGTTCCCGGTTCGAAAGTTGAATCAAACTATGAATTTTTAAACCAGAAGTGATTTTTTTTCCTTTTTATACTTTTTTTGGTGGGCACAGTTTGAAAATAATTTAATGGGATGTAGGATAGGATATTCGTGTTTATCCGCGTGAACGGGTAAACCCCCCTATGATATACACGTTCCTTCAATTAAGTAGAACCCATTATTCCGCTTGGTTCATGTCCGTTAAGTGCCTTGCCCAAAGACACAACCGACTAGTTTTGAACCTGCAACCTTTCGGTTAATCAAACTTTTAGTTAAGCGTACACACAAAGTTCCATGTTTACGTAGGAAGAACACGCGAAGCCTTCTCGTGTTTAACCATGAGAGAACGCACAGAGCGTTATAACACTGGCAATCGTCATATTACTTGGCACCAACAGTGGGGTTAACGGAGTAATTCAACGGCGTTAAAAATGTTGCTACTGCTATACATATGTGAAGACATTGCGACAGTTTTGTTTAGTTTGGCCATCAATTCAATAGATTCGCCTAGTTTCAGCTGTCAGTGCGCGAGAGGCGACGAAAAATTAACTAAACGGAAATAAATCAATTATGCCCATTATCAGTCAGACAATACAAAAGAAAATCTAATTAGCTATGTACCATCATAATCAAATAATCCTTTTTGTGTTTGCTTTATATTATGTATTGCACAAGAACAGTCATATAATTGCATATTGCACCATAGGAAATTGCACTTAAAAAGAAAATGAACTGAATCGCCACAGTGTGTGTTGGACTTACACAGATTTTGTACCAAAATATAAACAGTTGTCATACAGATTAATAAGATGGAAATCGAATGGTAAATAAATTAAAAATGCACCTCAATAGATCTAATTAGCATAAAGAACGTGCTGATTAAGAGGAAAGAAGAATGGAATTTTCTTCATAGAAAACTATTCAGAATAGAAAACTATATTCTATTCAGAAACAAACTTGAAAAGTTAAAATTAAGAAAATGAACATAAATGAAATCAAGTCAGCATATAAAAATACTGTTTTAATATTGGGTACAAAGCAGTAGAATTAATTTGACTTTTTTACGTTAAAACATAAACATAAAGCAATGGGGAAAAGACCGTATAAAATTGCATTAAGTGCTATGTTACATCATGTACTTGTACTCTATTTGAGAATTGCAAGATAATTATTCACTCACTGAGTGTAAACAAAGATTAAATAAATGAGTGTAAACAAAGATTAAATAAATGAGTGTAAACAAAGATTAAATAAAAAGGAAAAATACCCTACGTTAAGACATAATATGCGTTTAGATTTTAAACTTGAAATTTAATAGTATAGTAAAACTTTTTTTATAATTGAAAAAGATCTAACATAGTAACTAAAAAATTTAACAATACTTTAACCATAACAACACATATGCTGGTGCACCTATACACCAGTTGCAAAACAATTTCACTCTAGTTTGCCGCAAAAAAATGGTTGGTCAAATTTAAGTCTTTTTAGTACGGTAGAACTTTTTTTTAAATTGAAATTTAATTGATCACTTGCAGAGTATAAACAAAGATTATATAAGAATGTGCTTAGTTGCGCCATAAGGCTGGGAATTGATGCCCGAAACGCACTTTGCTCTAAAAACTTCAATCCAACTTCATATCTTCATTCCGTCAAAACTGCTCCGTCAATGATTTCACGGAACAGTTGATCACGTTGCCGGGCAACCACTTCCTTGGGGACGAGCACGAAATGAATGCTCACTAGGTGGAGCACTGTGAATGAGCCGGGCACTGCGTCTCGGGCTCTCGACAAAAAGTTTCTGGAAATTTTAAGATAAAGCGTAAATTGGGATGTTTAAACACTTGGCTGATGATTCTAATATCTTTTCTACAGAAAATAAAACTTAGTGATTGTTAAAGCCTGATTGTAGATTATAAAGTCAGTACAGATTTCCAAAAATACAAAAACTAAATATGGGGCTAGTTAAAATCTTTTGTTAATCTTAAGGTCGTTAGGGTGATTACTGATTACTATACGTTTAGTTTAGTTTATTCAATTTTTGCCCAAGTATTAAAAAATTGCAAGCGAATCAAATAATGACACAGAAAGAGGTAAAGACTGCAAAACGAACAGTCGTTAAAACACATCATTAAAAAAAGGATATCATTTAATAAATATAGCGGAAGCGGCAGCCAAACCTAAGCGAAATAAAACTGTAACTTTAGTATTTCTGCATTTAGTTCTCTCCATCCACTAAACCAACCATAATGACTTGCCTGTAAAATGGTCCTGAGAAAACACTGGCAGAATGATTCGAACCAGTCAAGAGATCACCATCGGTGCTGTACACCCTCTTGTACTCGTTTAGTGGTGCGAACCATGTTTTCGACGTGAACGTAAAGTCACCGCGCTCTATTTGCGTGAACAATTCACCGCGATCTGATATATTCGACTCCGACAGGTAAACTCCACTTTGGAACTGAAATTTTTTTTTCTTGTGCGTTACTTTTTGTCAAATTTACGTTACTTTTCTCAATTCTTGTTACGCTACATATCTCTTTGCATTAATTGTGGCAAAGTTGACAAAACTGCAAAAAAATATGGAAAACTGCACTCCAGGCAGCCATAGTTGGGAACATATTGCTAAACACAATGTCTAATCTAACATTGTAACTAAAAATTTAACAAAACTTTAACCATAACACCACATATGATGAAGCACCTATACTAGTTGCAAAATAATTTCACTTTACTTTGCCGAAAAAAATAATATGGTTGCATTGGTTAGTCAAATTTAGGCCTTTAGTACGGTAGAACTTTTATCTTAAAAATATGACCCTTTCTCAGTATTCTGTATTTAAATCGATGATGTTGTAATTCTCCAGCAGTTTACCTGTTTTTTTAACTCGGTACAAATCTCATTACTTGCTCCATTCAAGAATTCATTGAATGATGGACAATACAAATCATCCTGTGTGAGGAAAATAATCTTGAGTTTGTGGGTAAAACGCAGAGTAAAGTAAACAAGGAAAACTAAGAAATATCGAGGAAAATATAAGCATTTGTAATATATCTCTTTTGAATTTCGATTTTTCGCATCGAGAAAATGATTGTACCATTTTGTAAAACGAGGACCTTTTATTCCAACTGCTAAAGGGGGGGGGGGGGAAATATTAAATATATCATGAAAAAAAATATTGGGAAACATTTTAAATATATCGTGAAAAAAAGAAAATATTAGGGGGGGTGACCGTAGTATTTGTATTTTTAGGACCTTTTATTCTAACTGCTAAAGTGTAAAAATATAATATATATTGGGAAAAAAATAAAATATTTGTGGGGTGATTAGTAAAACGAAAACCGGAGTATTTTATTTTTAAATTTTCTTACCCACCTGGGACCCCGATAACTCCCGATTCCTTAGAACCAGGGTGAAATAGACGAGGCCAGGGTAGCGGGATAAGTACGGAATGATGGGTATATTTCGAGCAGATTTGACATGTAGATACTCTGCATAACCTGCAGATTATTTGTATGAATTGGGGGTCATGGTTATTTTACTTGAAAAAATGTTTATAAGATCCAAGGTGAAATAAAATGTCCATTCCCATATAGACCACCTTTATTAGCTTATTCTTTGCAAATTCACTGAAAGAAATAATTAATGAGCTGAACAAGTATGCATTGGCATCCGGCAAAATATAAAAAATCTTAAGAAGTTGACCAATGTTTTTGATTCCTAAATGATGCAGTCAATTTAGTACATTCAGACACTTACACAAACCATCTGAGCATAACAAGAAATTTTGGAAAATTGCTTCATCTATTTTCGACCGGTTAGTCTGGTAGTTTAGATAGACGCCTTTCAACCGAAAGGTTGCAGGTTTGAAACTGGTCGCTAGCTAGTCGGTTGTGTCCTTGGGCAAGGCCTTAGCGGACATTGCCAGAACCCAGCGGATTAATGGGTTTTACCAAATTGAAGGAACGTGTAATATCATACACAACACACTGCAATAGCTCCGGTAACCCGACGTTGGGCGTGAGGTGATCTGACGATTGCCCGTGTGTTAACCCCCTTAGTTTTCCCATTTATGGGGATAAACATGAATATCCTATCCTATCCTATTTCAAAGTAAAAATAATTATTGGCTTCATGAGTTTTGCTTAGACTCACATTTCTTGTGCACTATAGACATACCCTATTTCTTCTTGATATTTCACAATTACGTGAGGTAATTATGGGTTCCCTTCGGGTACAAAAAACACATTTTAATTTTATCCCGTTTTATGTACCGGTAATTTTTTAACGGAAAACTTGCAACACTAATCTCAACCCCC
>CH001360.1:185728-196406 GCA_000149265.1 Ciona savignyi | reverse complement strand
CCATGAAACAATGGTGTAAGGTAAGGTATTGTGTGGTACTGCGTTCCATTAGTTTTTGTGTGGTACTGCGTTTCGCAATATGCTATAGTTTTTTCACTTTAGAGATAATATTAAAGTCAGATCAGACTGCAGTATAATGAAAATAGTATTTTAAACTAAGTTTTAGGGATAGACACACAAAACATTCATATCTTCATTCATTTAAAAGACCTTATTGGTTAATTTACACACGCTGTGCAAGTAAAAATTTACTCTTGCAAATAAAACACTAATTAACGTTTACCACGACCATTTATATTCAACTGACATAATGGGATTAAAAAACAAATCCTCGTCAATGTGACCGTTTTAATAATTAAAAGTGCGCTTTCGATTACTGGAGTCTCTATAATTACTCTGGTTACTCCCGTGAATGATTTACCCGTGTTACTCGTGTAAGCTTCCACATGCAAGTAAATTCTTACTCGCCCAAAATTTGATGGATTTTTGGCCCTGAATATTACCCACCTCATCTTCAATGGTTTCACCACCCAGGGAAGTAAGGTGTTCAGTAAAAGCTGCATCGCACCAATAGTAAACTATGTGGGTGTCCTCGGCAATTAAGAAACCTTTCATTCTGCAATAAAAGATTGTTCATAAATGAAACGAAATGGATGGTCTTGAATCCTGACTTGAACGGGAATCCACATTTAAGGATTTATCCACTCTGGAACCTCTAGCCATAACCATTCAGTTGCTGTTAAAACCATGGCTCAATTGCTGTGAAAATTTACCCAGTGATGGGATTCAAGAGGTTCGCTTGGGTTTGGTCGAACCTGTTCTTGGAACGTCAGGATAATCACCGATTCGATTCTTTCTTTTTTACAGACATCAGACCTTTTAGGGAACCTGTTGTTAGTTAGTACGATACAGAAGAGAATCTGTTTTTAAAATTTTGAATCCCACTACTGGATTTATCCAATCTGAAACCTGATGTTGTATCACATTACCATGGTCTGTTGAAGCTACTACGATTTACATTCGTCAAGTAATTTTTGAACAAATATTTTAATAAAAACTCATGATTGCAATTAGAAGCAATTTACGTAAAGTAAGGTGGCCCAATAAGTAAATTAACAGATTATTTATAAATGAAACCAAAAATTTGGTCTTGCATTCCGACTGGTACGAGAATCAATATTTAAGGATTTATCCACTCTAGAACCCCTGGCCATAACCATGGTCCAGTTGCTGTTAAATCCTCTGTAGTATATTTCCTTTTGTCAGTAATTTCTCAACAAATGATTTTAATAAAACTCATGATTTCAATTCGAAGCAATTTACGTAAAGTAATGTGCCCCAGATAATATAATGGTAATTGTGAGTGTTAAAATGTGATAAAAACCAATATTTATCAAATAAATAACTTAAAACGAACATTTATCAAATAAATAACTAAAAATGAACATTTTTCAAATAAATAACTGATGGTGCCAAAAAAGAGCATCTAAGTTAGTTAATAGCATTTTATTTAAACAAGAAATATGACTTAAGGATTTCTGTGAAATGTGAACCTGTAATATACACTATCGGCACGTTTCGGGAAAACCTATTTGTTAAATATTTACTTAGTAGTGTAAAAATAGCGATCACATCAAATTCAACATATGTATACCTAGCCTACTGAAAAGTAAAACGAATATTAAATTTATATTTTAACATAAATATATTTACATGTTATTAAATATATTACTTATCAACATACACTTAGATTAGTGTTTGCCAAGTCTTTTTTTATATTTTAAGTTCGAAAAAACAGCTGTTAAAAAAGAAGGTAATATTATTTGATATGAGATTATTTGACAGGCTTATATATCTGGCTTAAATACATATAGGCAGGCATTAAGGCTTATATATATAGACTATATATTATAACAACTTTACCTTGATATTCCAAATGGGTTTCATTCAATTTTCGTTTTTTCATTTGTCATTTTCTATTCTTACTGTACATCACATTTGAATCTCTTTTATTGCAAACTTAAGATTTCACTTTTAAACCTGTCAACAACAAAACAGCACGATAACTACAATTATAACCATCTATGCATGATTCAAATCATATGAAGCAAACTCATGATATTGCACAATTACATTATGACACAATAAACGCATTGTTTATACGCACGAAATCCTGTTATGTATTAAAATAAAGTGGCCTTTAAAATGTATTGGAATGTTTGGCAATATTTAGATAAAAAAATTTATTCGCTAGATGGTAAAAATAGAATAAATTTCTGTCAAGCCAATGGTACTGTCTAGCGCGTAAAAATCAAAGAAAAACATCCGGAAATAGTGTAAGTAATGATCAAATTACACTTTAAAAACTCGCTTTTATAAATAACTAAAACTTAAAATAGAGCTAAAATTCCCAAGTGATTTATATCATGTATTAACATTACTTATTCTTGATTTTATATAAAATCTTATAAAATAAAAGTTCAGGGTACGATAACTAGGTAGAAAAAGAGTGCAATTTTAACTAAAGGGAACAATTATTAATAACTAATATTATACATATATATGTAGAATTAGAAATATATATATACCATTATACCAACTAACAATACACCATATGCTACAGTTCTACAGACACTAAAAACAATGCAACAGTACGTCTTTCCAGTTCTATTCGGAATGGTAAAAGAGCTTCAATAAATGCAATGCAACAAATTTATAAAAAGCGTTTGGCAACAAAATTTTAGGGTCTACACTCCTGAAGCGTGTTTGTGCTAAAGTTAAGAGAACTCGGATATTTAATAATTTTAACTTTATAGAAATTATAAAATTGTGTTTGCTAACTTTAATTTAAAAAATTGTAAACATTTTTTGTGTTGGGTAGTATGAATAAGTTTAAACACGAATAATATAAAAGTGTGTATGGGATACAAAAAAAAACTCAAACTCTTTGAATATCGAACAGTTTTACGTCAGTGTCGTACCATACAGGTGGATCGATGTTGCGTAAGTATATGACCCCCCACATGTAAGTACGGAACCAGGACGTGGTGCCAGCGTTTGCTTGGTACTTTCGGATCAAAATTGGGTGCGGCACGGGAAGTAGGCCAACCAGGGTACCATGCTGTAGGAATTTTAAGATTTCGGATTCGTCGGTGAGGTTTTTATCGATGCAGATCTTCTCGACCTGGGGTACAAGCACTTGGAGCATTCGCATGATGGTTTGCAGCGGTAACTTTGATTTCCACGATTGAACCCAATGAGAGGTAGGGCTCCACTCGTGTTCCTCTTGGGTGGCCGAGTTGGTGGCTTCAGGGGTATCGGGGTAATATGGAGACGCTCGATTTGCCTCCACCTCCGAGTTCTCAGCTTCACTTACCGATTGAGGGCTCTGTTTCTCGCCTCGCTCACTGTGCACTTGGGAGACAAGGTTCCCAAGACCAGGCGTTGCTGCCAAACTTGTACTGAGGACCCCTGAATCATCGAAACTAGCTGATTCAGTTGGTGATCCGTTACTTATAGACCCACTATATGCTGGTGATTTGATTCGTTTCTTACTAAGCCCTTTTGATAAAGAAGCAGCGTCAGTTGGGAGGTTTGCCAGTTGGTGGAATACTTGACGCTTTCTTATTATGGTGTAGATTAAATTAGCATTGCCATCAAATTGGTATTGGATTATATTGTTGAAAACTTCCAGTAAAAAGAAAACCAAGTGGTGGTTTTGTGGGGATGAAAATAAAAACCAGGGAGTGCTGAATGCCTCAAGCAGATGAAGTAGTTTGGAAGCTGCAGTCATGGACAGTGACTTTAAATATGGCGACACATTGACAATTATGGTCAGCAGGCAATCGTATAAAGGTTGAAGGCGTTGGTGTCCAGCAGTTATTACACGGTGGAACACAAGCACAAGGAAATCTGCATGGGTGCCAGCAAATGCAGGAACATCAGTAGGAGCAGCAGCAGAAAAAGGTTTGTTAAGTCGAACACCAAAGTTACGTTCACCACTTAGAAGAAGCAATATAAAAACACCAATGTGGATTAATCCGACACGCGACTGGTCCGCTCTTGCATCATTTAAATGGTAAAGTATTGGGACTAGAATATCCAGTACATCACTGCTCTTGAGCACAAAGAACAGAAACTTCTTATTTGTGTCACAAAGCTTCCAAAAGAAGACCAACAATTCCTGGTGAAATCCAACTTTTTTAGTTGAACCCGGTAAGTAAGTTTGTTGCAGAGGGTTGTTCAGTAACCTGCAAATTCCAGAGAGAATAAACGCAAAGTCTTCATCCCGGTGAATTCTTGATAAATAATTGATGAACAGATTTGAACTGCTTCCACCAGAAGATAAAATAGAAGGAGAGACATTAGCATTGTTGACAGATTCTTCTTCATTTTCTAAAGGTGTATGGTCTAATGTGACGATTAGAATTTGACAAGCAACTTCAACCAAAGGTTCACGGTAATCTCGAAACAATAGGTGATTGTATGGAACCCCTAACCCCACTGGGTCATAGGCACAGAATATATTGAGTAGGGATGTGAATAACGGTAAAGCTTGCCGATTTTCTGACGAGCAAAAGCATTCAATCCATTTGTTGGTTGTATCATCGCCAGGAGGTGTGTAGATTGTCTCTGAAAAACATGTAAGAAGAAGTTTTAAAATCTCGGTTCGATTTTGGTCGATGTAACCATACGCCGGGGGTGATCTAGGAAAACCGACACCAGCTTCCCAAATATATTCGCAACTATCCACACTTGTGAGGTCTTCTGGCTTATCAGGAGTTCCTTTTTTGCCATGCGAGACAACTGTGAATTCAGGACAATACAGTAAGTTGGACAGTGCTAAAATTAGAGACTGTGCAAGAGGGGCGCATGGTTCAGCTTCAGTGTTATTCGAGGATTGCGCTGGTAGACTTGTCCAGAAAAATCCTTGCCAGTCTGGGTCTTCAAAAATGTATGGTAGTATCCGAGTGAGTAATCTACAGCAGTTCAACACAATGTGTTGCTCTTTATCAGTGTGACACCCGTTATCGGATGCCTGCACCAGCTTTTCCACAGCTTTATAACACAGCGTAGCTAGATTTGAAGGTGATTCCTCTCTCAATGCACGAACTTCAGCAGCAGGGACAAGTGTGAAGACATCTTGCACATTATTAATCGGTTCTGTCCAAAATTGATCCCAAAATGCATCATCATTGGCCTCGACAGGCTGCATGCGTGTGGTGAGCTGAATAACAGCTTTGCGGAAGCTTAATTTGGTCTCAGTATTTCCCATTGCAATAAATAATATCAGGCGAGTGTTATACCTAAAGTTCCTGAATAAAATCCACATTTAGAATTTGGCATGTGTACTGTTACCAGTTCTTTAAATTGTTACCAGTTTCTTGAAATTTATTAAATAGATTCAAGATTTTATTCGGTAAATAATTTTGAGCAAACGATGTTTAGCAGTTTTAATACACCAAGTACAATAAATTTATACCGTCTTGACTGTTTTAAAATAAACTTGCCGAAGTCTTAACCAGGAGCTATCAGTATACAGACTGGTATTCACATGTTCTGGTACTGTTACATACATATATACATATGACGTACTATCTCTACGGCTTCGCTAACTACTGTTATTCAGTGTTCACTGACATTTCTCAATCAACTATTAGTTTTTCCGCTTCAGTGATCGTACTTTGCAATATTTGTTTTTGAGCTGGGGAGTAGCGATTGGTTGGCTATGCGTAAGTTAGTGTTTTATTCATTGTTTTCTGAGTCGTTTAGAGTTGTAAATAAGTATCTATGTGTTGTAATGATGCTATATTACTGCTATCCTAAAGAAAACGTAGTTGCGCAATTTCCGGAATACTTATTTTGTTTCGGCGTGACACATAACCACAGTCGTTTAAATTAATCATAACTATACGATGATAAAATCTTAAAGACAGGTGGAATAACCAAAGAATAACAAATAGTTGGTGTATTAAGTAACAGCACGGTACAATATTCATTTATATATACAAAAAAGAAATACTGTAATATCAATTAACGAAATGGTTTAATATGCGGCAACAGTTATGAACCTAATTGAATTATTCAGCTTTTGAATAAGCCAGGATAGGATATTTATATTTTATACGAGTAAATGGGAAAAAACAAAGGGCTTCAACATACGTCAAAATCGCATTGAATGGCTAGATAGTCCGTCGTCTTCGTGGGATCGAAACTGTTCGTAGGCTACTAGCCGGATGGTTGCGCCCGTGAGCAACGCACTTGCAGACATCGTCTGAATTTCAGTAGTGGATTAACTGGCTGTACTAAAATTAAAAGAACGTTCAAAAATATCCTATTTACATTAATAGAATGATAGCCCGGCAACAGGAACGAGGTAATCTGACCAGTTAACACGTGAGTATGCGCCTATTTACTGGGTGGGTTAGTGTGTGCCTTGATAAAAGGTTATAAATTGGAAACTGGTCGCTAGTGATCTGGTTGTATTCTGGGCAAGCAACTAAGTGGACATTGCCTAAACCTGTAGATTTATGGTTTCCACCAAAATTAAAAAAAAAACGTATCAATCAAGCACAACACAATACAATAGCTCTGGTAACTCAATTTTTTTGGACGACTACCTGTGAGAGGGAGCAATTTTACGAAAAAACGCGTGGTAAACAGTTAAATGCCTGTGTCCGGCCAATTAGTCTGGCGGTTTAGTGTGTCGCCTTTTAATAGAAAGGTTGCAGGTTCGAAACTGGTCGCTAGCTAGTCGGTTGTGTCCTTTGGGAAGGCACTTAACGGAAATTGCCTGAATCCACCGGCTTAATGGGTTTTACCAAATTGAAGGGACGTCTCTTATCATACACAACACACTGCAATAGCTCCGGTAACCCGACGGTGGGCGCGAGGTATTCTGACGATTGCCCGTGTGTTAACCGCCCTTGGTATTTCCATTCGCGGGGATAAACACGATTATCCTATCCTGTGTGATAATTTACTCTGACGAGTGTACACGTGAATATCCTATGCCTCAACGCACTAACGACCGTACCGAATTTCCATTGAAGAGATTAAACGAAAGATACTCCCTTTCAAACCATAAATATTTAAAGATCTTATGATTGTTCTAAAAATGTAGGTCAATCATACTTTATATTTAAAACGTATTTTACATACTAGACCCGTTAAATATAACTAGATCAATTTGGGTTAAGTTACGATTACAGAATCCTAAACCAATAATATCAACTTTCCTAATTTTATGATCAAAATTGAAATATTTTTATCACGAACTAAAATCTCCTGGTACTCTACAAAAAAATCTACCGAAAATCTTTGTTTACACCAAAGCTGTAAAATCACACTCTAAGATTAACGAAATCGTGTTCATATTTAAAACATTACTCATGTACACAATAACATAGTCGGAGTACTCAGACACAGCAAAATCGCTGGACTGGAGTTCGGTTCTACTGAAGGTGGTGATCAACGTTTATGAACGTAATTACAGGCGCGGCATTTCAATGTCGCAATAAAAATGATTGTACAGAGTTCGACTATGACCACTTTTCCTCTTTATTTCCCCAACTCTGGCTGCCTTCTCTTTTTTGGTCTGGATTTGCAGGCCACCCCGCCGCACCACCACCCCGAGCACCGGCACCAGCACCCTGCATCATCGGATCGGTGAACATCCCGTTCAACATAGAGTTCCAAGATCCGAGAGCTGCAGCCAACACCGCTGGGTTCATCATGTTAAACCCTTGGGATGGGTTCTGGTAATTTGCGGCCGCATTCGGGCCCCCTGGCATGGGTGGTTGTGGTTGGGGGCCGTATCCATTCCCCCCGCGCTGGGTGGGCCCGGAGCCACCGTAAAACCTCTGATCTTGACCCCTTTGGTCATGCATCCCCCTAGGATTGAAGCCCTGCTGTTGGTTGGGCCAGCGGTCGTTTCCACCTCTATGTGCACTCTCTTTGCTTCCCTTAGGATCAGCAGTATTGATATAGACACTCACACCACTGATAACATGGTCTTGGCCTATAAGCGCAGCGGCTACATCTGCAAAAAAGTACATATTAAGTATTTACTTAAACGTTATTAAACTAAAAACACTGAGTAAACTAAAAACGGTAAGAAAAAGTACATATTACTATATAGTTGCATACTACTAACATAAAATAAAAGTATGAACTGTAAGAAAAGTATATATAACTATATAGTTATTAGTTAAATACTACCAACATTAAGTTAAACCACTGGTATTCTGATGTCATTATTCCCAGAAACAGATAGATAAACATAAATATCCTATGGTAAAGTGTTCTTACTGCTATCTCTGAAGGTGACGAATGCAAAAGCTCGAAACGGCACTGGAATATAAACGTCATCCACATCACCGAATTGCTCAAAATATTCCTGGATTTCCTGCTTTGTCATCTTTTCTGTAATTCTTCCAAGGAAAATCTTTGCGCTAACCATCGGCTTTTGTTCCTTGAGTTAGGAAATAGATGGAATATTTAGGATTCTTGTAAATGGGAAAGCGCAAGTGGCATTATGATGACAAAAGCCATTGCAATATCTTTTGCATAATTATTAGGTTCCTTTATTTTTAGTAGACCCATTAATCCATTGGGTTCTGACATTTAGGCAATGTCCCGTAACCATAAATCTTTGCGCTCACCATTGGCTTTTGTTCCTTGAATTTAGAAATTAATGTTAAGTTTTGCAGTGAGTTCCGCACTCATAGTGAGATAAGGTATTTAAGGTTATCCTGTGATGGGAATTTAGAGGTTTGCATGGGTTCGGTCGAACCCGTTCTTGGAACGTCAGGATAATTACCTATCTGATTCTTGCTTTTTTACAGACATTGGACCTTTTAGGGAACCTGTTGTTAGTAAGTACGATACAAAAGAGAACCTGTTTTTAAAATTTTGAATCCCATCACTGGGCTTATCCCATGAATGGGCAAATACAAGGGGCATTATCACACAGGCAATCGCCATATTACCTGTCGATTATGTAAGGGAAACCATTGCAGACAGTTTTTTGCACGATTGAAAGGATCCCTTAATTTTAGTAAACTTATTAACCAAATGGTTTAATGCAATGTCCGGTCAAAGCCAAATGGTTTTATGCAATGAAACCCATTGGTAGTAAACACATTAACCCAATGGTTTTATGCAATGTCCCATAAAAACCAAATGTTTTTATGCATTGACCCTGTGGTTTTATGCAATGTCGTGGTAAGTGCCTTGTCAAAGGACCAGTTTCAAACCAGTTGGCAAATGACCACAGATGCCGCAGTTTGAAAATAAAATGGCATTTCTTACCTTAGAATGTGGTATTTTAACGTCGCACCATCTCTCCCCAATTATATGTCTCTGGGAAATAACCATTTCCTGCACTTCATAGGATGAAAATCTGATGAATCCATAGCCACGTGACTTTCCAGTATCATCACGCTTTATCTGAAATTGGGCTTTATCAAGAAAACATGGCAAATAAACTATGATTCGTGCATAAAATACGAAGCAAAATAATACAGAAATAAGATAAAGAGAAAGTTAGGATCTTTGCTTTGTCTGTAGCTTGAGCTTTAATTCTTCTGATTTCTTACCTTGAAGAAGCCTGCAAAGAAAAAACATGATTAAGAACACCGTCTCGGAAATAATTCAACATGTAAAAATCCTTCTTACACTAGAACTATAAAGAATGGGTATTTTAATGATTACTGGTAAAACAACAATGCATATTAATACTGGCAGCTTGTCAATTGCAAACGGAAATACTACAATAATCTGCTTAAATAGCATATTGGAAGTGTATTACGATGAGAAAGTTTGTCTAGCCCTGGTGTAATTGACTGTACAGGGGAGTCTCAGGTAAGCTGACAAAAGTTTAATGCAATAACCATTTGTAACAATTGTGCGGTACAACATACAGAGCTACCGTTTCATTCTAATTCAGGCTACACATTTAATAACCTCAAGTGACAGATGCCATCTCAACAATTATCGTCATATTCCCACCAGCTTAAAATTTAAAATTTGCACCTAGGTAAAAAGCCATACAAAAAAGTGACAAAAACATATCAACGAATCATACATACCGCTTGTACTGGCTACTTGAGAGTAAAAGGTCCACACACTGACACAAGCAGAATCGCAAATTCCACAATCTTAAGACCATTCAGCTCATTGCAAAGAACTCAGGACACAGTGTTGTAACAAATTACAGCTCTCCGCTTAGCCATTGCAGTATTCAACAAAAATACAGAAATATACAAAACACTACAAGTTACAGAAACACAATAATGCAGGTATAATGACACAACATTCATTTGCAAAAAAAGGTAAGGTTACATACAAACAAACACAAGGTACAGTAAACTGAGCAATTTCGACATATGTCAATGATAATTTATTAATGTTTAGAAAGAACCATCAGCATTAAGTGACCTGTAAAATCAAGTCATCTCACAAATTTGTCAGTTATACATTAATCTTAGTCCAAATACAGGAACACTACACATCGAACAACATAATCATTTAACTTGCCTCATAAAATAATAAACACATATATAATTTTTTATTACTCAAAAGTTGAGCATTAATTATAGTTTATCCAGTCAACAGTCATACCCTTTGATAAGTAGGCTACATAAAAGCAGAAAAATTAATTTCAGTTGAACACCTT
>CH001360.1:147065-170118 GCA_000149265.1 Ciona savignyi | reverse complement strand
AGGACTCTGGTAATATGGTTAATAAATAGAGGAAAATCAGTAGCTAAAATTCCTCCATCTACCTCAATGCCTATCAGTGAATCAAAACATGCAAATATTTATGCATCATTCAAATATAAACTATAAAAACAAATCCCCACATGCTGAGCGACGTTTGTCTCCATTCCTTATGGGTTCCTTGCTTGATTGAGAATTAGTGGAATTCGAGTTTATAAGGCCAGCTTCAGAATCGATGTCATCATTTAACGTCTGTGGCCTTTGTGAGTAGCTGAGTGTTGTAATGGCTGTAGGTTTGCTAGGAGAATATATATTTTTTTAATTATGCGAATTATGCAGCAGAAAATCCACATGCAAAATTTATGAAAAGAACTAACATAGTTTATTGGGGTTGAGATGATTTAAGATTAACTGACTTAAAAACAAGGTTTAACCAAAAATGTCCGAAAATCGAATAATCAACGAAAATACTGAAATTACAGATAATTGGTGAGCATAAAATTGTGCATTTAAAGAACATAATTAAACAACATGGAAATAAAATTAAACAACTTATAATCGCATGAAACAGTCAAAAGTAACTGTTACAGCAACCTAGAGATTGCTTAAAAAATTATCTGTAAATATATCTGTAAACAGTAAAAAGTACCCAATGTGTTACTTACGCCTTTTTCTTTTTCTTAGTTAGACAAAGCATGAGAAATGAGACAACGACAAAAGCACTTGCGACAGCAACTACACTATATACTATCATGCTTTCAATCCGTGGTTAGCATTCCAGGGTGTAATTTTAATTAACTACATTTAAAGATGCTATAAATACTTGCAGCCTACATTAACATCTGCAAAGTATATAGCTTATATATAGGTTAAAGGTTAGAAACTGGTCGCTAGCTAGCCGGTTGTGTCCTTGGGCAAGACACTTAACGGACAATGCCTGAACCCAGCGGATTAATGGGTTCTACCAAATTAGGAAGGTGCGAATCATACACAACACACTGCAATAGCTTCGGTAACCTGACAGTGACAGTGGGCGCGAGGTGATCTGACGATTGCCCAAGTTTTAACCTCCTTGATTTACCCATTTAAGGGGATAAACATGGATACCATATCCTATTCTTATAAATAACTGAAGTAGCCTTATATAAGAACCTACAATTCGCCTTAATATAATTTTCTTTAGTTTTAAACAGGAAAACGCTGTCCAATAATGATTTTGGTAGATGAATTGTATATAAGCCAACATATCTAAGTTCCTTTAACTCCTTATTGTGTATTGAGTTAACTTTTTTATTGCTACTTGTGGGCAACACATTTAAAGGAGGGGAATAGGGAAGGAGAGAAACAGCTCACTAAAATTACGGAAACTAATTTAAACCCTCCCTTGAACACTAATCTCGACCCCAGAACTAAACCTAACTCCAACCCCATGTTTAAAACTAACTCTAATGTCATAATCTTCATTTTAATGTGCTGTTTACCTCCTTACCGCTTTCCCTCCTTTTAATGTTTTCCCTACTTGTCATATTGTCCGACGTAATACTTAGAATTCGCTATCTTCTTTCTCTCTGCCCTACAAATATATCTTACTGACACAAGGTAGTGGCATAACTCACGTAATTATACAATAATTTTATCGCTAACAAATGGTGGGACATTTTTCTTTTCGCCTGCCAACACATTTACCAAAATTGAAAATTGAGGATCATAATACTCCGAAAGACAACTGAACAAACAACAAATTATACGGAAGAGTAAATCCCCCTCAAGAGTGTTTCATTTTCATAGAAATCCCAGTGACGTCAAACTTCAGTTATCTGTTTTTTTAGCGTGCTTGAAGACAATATTTAAGGCATTAACAATATAGAATGATTTATTGCGAAAACATACAAAATATAAACACGATATAGAAATTGTTTGGAACAGTAAAACTCTGCAAGGTAAAACTTTGTACACGCTCAAACCGGCGGTGCCGTGAGTTCGGGGGCAGTTCTTCTGCCTTTGCGAAGTTGGAACTCCAAAAACCTCGAATTATTATTGTTCACCGAAGCCATCTTCGCTCCGGCACGAGCCTCATTTAGCTGTAAAACAAAATGAAAAAATTTAGTATCAAATCGTGCGGAAGGAAATAAGAAATGTGTCACTGCTTCTGAGTCAATTCAGGATTAGTCAATAAAGCATTAAGATATCCCCTAAAGTGTTTGAGTCATTTGTATCCGTTTCTGTTGACTCAATAACAAAAGAATTCGCGGTTATCAGAATAAAAAGTTGGATATGGGATAAGTAATTTAAGCGTTTAATATATAAAAAAATAATCAAATATACCTGTCGTTTTTCTTCTTCTATTCTCTCTCGTTCTTGCTTCTCTTTTCTCTGCTTTCTCCACTTTTTAATCTGCCCGACGAGTATAACCCCACCCAGGACAGCCAATATGGCGAAGACCGGCACACCTATCGCCAACCCGATTGTACGTGACGTATTGGAGGCTGCTATGGGCGCGGGTGTTGGCGGCTGTCAGAAATATAATCGCTCGTAATATACGAAAAGTTGTGTAGTATACGGGAATGGAAAAATTATATTGCAACAAATCGATCATTACAGGCCTATTTGGAGATGCAAAACTCAATTAAGTTCGGTAAAAAATATATAATTGCTCGTAAAATACGGTAAAAGCTCGTAAAATACAGTTGGGGTAATTTCGAAATACTACAGAACCAACAGACCGATTAAATGCATGAAAAGGAAAAATTAAATAAAATTTGGTAAAAGCAGTCTTCACCGCGATGTTACGGTAGAAGTTTCATAAACAAACCTAATAAAATGTGTTAGAATTTTTAAACAAGGTTCATATTGTATAAAAACGCCACGATTAAAATGCAACACATACCTCCACAGGACATTCCACTATTTGCGCCACGTTCTTAACGTTGAAAGGAAACACGTTGGAGGCGTCGCCTCTTTGGTTTTGGTCGTCAAAAGCAACGATGCTTACCGCCTAAAATAACGGATCAGATTGAATAGGTTATTTATGTTTTATTTATTTCGATGGATGGGATAACCATTATAGGCGTTGTCATACGTACAATCGTTAGATCATCTCGCGACCAGCGTTGAGTTAGCGGAGCTATTGCAAAGTGTGGTGTATGGTTAAAAGTTTCTTTGTTTTTGGTACAACCCATTTATCCACTGGCTTTAGCTGCCACTAAGTCCTTGCACAGGGATACAGGCTTTATGTCTTAACCAACAGGGGCATAGTTCAATTTTCAAAATTACACTTTCTGCAATAATTACGCCCAATCATAAAATAATTATATTCTGAGTAAAGAAAATAAAGTTAATATAGCGCATCTTATAATGCCACGTTTTAAAATGATGCTTTATTTCACTTTCAATCGAAAAAGACATTATTCCAAAACGTGTGTATAAGTGCCTAATTTACCTTGCGTTTTTTTGTTAGGACTATCTTAGAAAATCTATGCATTTCGATAAAAAAAAACTTAAAGAGTTTATCTTCACCATATCTTGATTCCACAGTCAAATATATTCGAGCGTGATAATACCTGGTATTCGGTGACCCGTCCTTGACAAATCTGGGCGCTTACGTCGTTCGCAATTGACGCCAGCAGTGTGACGTCATCGACCACTAACCCGTTCTTGCAACCGGGGGTGGAGGCGGTCTTGTACACTGCCCATCTGGAAGCACAAATCACGTTATACATAGAAAGACGCTGACGGACAACACACTCCATTTGTGGGTGAAATAATTACGGCCGGTACAGTCGGGTGGCCGAATGGTTAACGCGACCAATACGTATGCTAAATCTATACAAAAAACGGTCTTAGGGACGATCCCATCATGGGTTCGAAACTACTACAGACGCTGCGTGTAGTTGTTTTAGGCTTGCCAGCCAACTACAGTAGATTTTTTTTAAATATACGCATTTCCATTAGCCGATTTTGCACGATAGAGTATAGAACAAGTCGTTTTAAGGCTTAAGGCTATTTCAACGAAAGAAAACAAAACAATTGTTAGAATAATTGTGACCATATCTATGTTAACATCAGTATGTTTGTATATTTGTATGTTTTTTATTACCATATAAGATGAGATTTCATGTTTTATTCTCATGAACGGAAAAACGATTGACAGTTATTATACCAGCAATCGTCAGACCTCACATACATATAAGCTAGCGTACAAACCATAGAATCAACAATTACGCTCATAGCACCACAGTATGTTTAGAAGTACCGATTTTACACCGCGTAAACCATGGCCTTTATAAAACGTATTCAGATATACATTTTAAAACGGCGCCGGCCTGTTATTTAGAAATTGTCACTCGAATTGTATAATTATAGATGCCATGTTATCGAATTCATAGCATCCTGAATAGATGAGTCACGAAAACTTACTTGTTTACTGTTTTGCTGACAGACACAACGACTGTAGTAATAATGTCAGAAATGTTGGTCAGCTGGTCAAGGTTGTCGTCTGTTATCACCAGCATAACTTTAGCGGCATCTGAACGACCTCCACTGCCCCGTATACTCCTTACCTTTTCACGAACTGTAAAACCATACAAAAATGAAGTTGTAAGCGGAAATTTGTTTCTGTAAAAGCGGAAGTTTATTTTAACACATCGGAAACGTGGTGTAAAGGTTTGAGAAGGGTGGTAAAACCCTTTATGTTCAGGGTTCGATCACCGGCATTGGCGGTGATTTTGCGCGGTTGTATTCTCTTTTTGCGTTAGCGAAAATAAAGCAAAATGGTGCGTTAGTAAACCTTTGTTACAATGCGCCAGTGTCTAGAAGGCACGAAAAGTTACATTTCACTATTGGATAGGATTGGATATTCATGTTTTATATACTTGTAAATGGAAAAACGAGAAAGAATTATCACATGGGCAATCGTCAGATTACCTCGTGTCCTTCGTCAGGTTACTGGAGCTATTGCAGTTGGTATGATATTATTAAGACGTTGTTTCAATTTTAGAACCAGTAAATCCACCAGGTTCAGTTGGGGCCCGCTTACACATCCAATATACAGGGTCCAGTTTTAAACGAAAAATGTAGGATGTGATATTCATGTTTATTCCCGTGAAGGGGGAAAACCAAGGTGGTTAACACACGGGTAATCGTCAGATCACCTCGCGCCCACCGTCGAGTTACAGAAGCTATTGCAGTGTATTATGTATGATATAGACATTCCTTCAATTTGGTTCGGTTCAAAGGTGACACTCTTTCTCACCAACCTAATTGGTAGAACTAACCATCCGTACCACCACTACCACGTAGATGATGAAAAAACACTGTAAACGGGAAATGTTGCGCATTTCTTGATTTAGTTACTCACAATTTATGTTTGATTGCGATGGAATTATTGCATTCTGCAATCGGTCAATAATTTGGGGGGTCGTGAGGGTTTCATTGAAGCTGATCACTTCGTGATTTGCTGTGTGTGCTACAGCTGATACCAAGACTTCAAATATACCTGTAAACAACATATCAATTTGTTGATTTTACGTTTTAATTTTTTGATTTCGATCTAAAAATGTAGTCTTCAAGGTGCACATCAACTACAAGTATGAAAGCGGGAAAAAACGGCAATCCTTAGAGAACATTATAAATCATTTGGGATTGCCAACGTTGCCACTGGAACAAAACAGCTATGACTTTACCAATATGGTATTTTTGAAGAATCTGCCCAATAAACTGTATAATGTTGTCCTTTTTTTGGCTCGAACTGATGTTGAATATATCCGGGGGAAGCGCTAAGATAAGATCAACTGCGGCATGTGGAGGGCATTCTGTGGAAAGCAAAGTGACTTGAGAATTAAGTCCGACCTATTAGCTCATTTTTAGAGCATCGGACCATTAGCCAAAAGGTACTTGGGTCGGAACCAGCCACAGGCCGTTTTTCATTACTTTTTTATGATCGAAACCAGCCACTTGCTGTTCTACATTACTTTATTACGATTAATTTAGTACACTTGCCAGCACGAATAGCTTGGTCGGTTAGCGCAATAGCTTTCTTGCATACCTGTTGTTCTAGTCAAGTTGACTACGACTGTTTCTTTGGCCCCAGGAGATTGGGGGTTAGCCAGTGACCCGATTGATACGTCCTCATCAAATATCGGTTCTCCCATGGTGAAATCGGAAATCAATATGCTTCGTGCCTGTCGGGTGCGCAGTGTACGTACGTCATATCGGGTCGCTGGAAATAGAAAAACGTTAGGTTGTTTAGTGCGGCCAATTAGCTTGGTGGGTTAGTTTGTTGCCTTTTAACCGAAGGGTAATGGGATTGAAACCGAAAGTTCACTAGTCGATTGTCCTTATACATGGAACTAAGATGACAGCGCCGGAACTCAGTGGATTAATAGGTTATTTACCCAACGAGTGGACAATAATTGATTAATTGGGTATAATTGCCTATGATAAATATTTTTGCTCTCAACAATAACCACCGGAAGTTAAAAATTGAAACAAAAAAATTTAAAGCTGATTTTTGTTTTTTCCTTTCATTCCATATATTTAAAAAAACACATTAAGTAATAATATTGATAGAATGGAATACTTATGCAAAATGTTACAAACCCCGTCCAATATTGAGGTCATCTCCAGGAGCGGACCAAGTCAATCGAAGCAACTTGTTTATTTCATCCACGTTTCCACGGAGATCAATGATGCGGGAGGGTGGGAAGCGATCGAGGACTAGGAATATATTAGATTAGGAACGGTGGGTCCACGGTAGCACTGGGACCAAGAATGTAGGCCATGATACATTACATTAGTATGGGTGGGTCCATGTAGCCACTATGACCAGGAATGTAGGCCATGGTATATTACATTAGTATGGACGGGTCCATGGTAGCTCTGGGACCATGAATGTAGGCCATGATACATTACATTAGTATGGGTGGGTCCACGGTAGCACTGGGACCAGGAATGTAGGCCATGATACATTACATTAGTATGGACGGATCCATGGTAGTCCTGGGACCAAGAATGTAGGCCATGATACATTACATTAGTATGGGTGGGTCCATGTAGCCACTATGACCAGGAATGTAGGCCATGATACATTACATTAGTATGGGTGGGTCCACGGTAGCCCCGGGACCAGGAATGTAGGTTATGATACATTACATTAGTATGGGTGGGTCCACGGTAGCCCCGGGACCAGGAATGTAGGTTATGATACATTACATTAGTATGGACGGGTCCACGGTAGCCCTGGGACCAGGAATGTAGGCCATGGTACATTACATTTTTATTTATGTTTTTATGTGGGTTTAACAGCCACGTCTAATTATACCGAAACTTAATATTTGATTGGTTTTTAGACGTGTTTTAAGGACTGTCGTTTTGCTGTGTTTCCCATTTTTCAACTTTTTATCAAAGGTCCTGCATCGTGTATTCGTTGTGGAAACAAAAAAAATAAACCCACACACCACTCTTTAAATGTATACTGGTCGTGTTACCATATCAACTAACAGTAAGAGAATTAGGATCTTCTTACCAGGTTTTTCACACACAAACTGCCTTTGCACTTGACAGATGTCAGCGGTCGATTCAATTATCTTCCCGTTTTGGAACCACGAGCAAGTGGGTATGTCGGCTCCACTGCTTTCTGGGTCTGGAGCCTAGGAATGTGGGAGGAAATATTGATGAAAATATTGACTGTGGACAGCTTGATAAAAATTGCTAAAAAGAGTTTTTTAAACCACAACTTTAAAAAACTTTAAAATCAAGGTGATGTGTTTTAGTGATTGATAATAAAATCATTATGGAGGGGGTTATGCGGGCGACTTGTAATTTGGCTAATCTGCAATCATTTAACACACGAAAAGACGGGAATAGGAAAAGGCATGTTATTAATGCTTCGCTGAACACATCGCCACAATTAAGATTTTTTTTAGCTGTGAACAGCTATCTTGTATGGTAGCATTTTGGAGCTGCAGAAGAAAGGTTGCGTGTTCAAAACCTGCTGCTAGCTAGTTAGTCTTCTTTTTTGGAACCAAGTGGATCAATCGGACAATTTTTCGAAAATATAACACACTGCAATAGCTTTGTTAACCTATTGCAGACATAAAGTAATATAACAATTGTCTGTCATATAATTTCTTTGACTCTATGGGATGCATATTAGTACCCTTTGGATAAAATCACTTGAAGATCTAAATGTTAGTTTTTATCAGTCCAAATCCAAGAAAACTAAAGAATTTAATTGTAAACTTAGAAAGATCTGTTTTGGCTGGCTATTGTATTTGGAAGAAAAGCATGGGTCATAACCTGTCAGGTGCCCAGCGCAAGGCACTTAACAAAGGTTGCCTCGATTTGGGAGATTTAGAATAAATATTAAATTACATCGGGTTCTCTTTTCGCTGGTGACAGTGTGACATCATCAGGGTACTGTGATGTAATATTCTCATATGATGACGTCATATTGACAGTGCCAGCTTCGGTGGTGAGGTCATCGTGAGCAGTCGTGGTCGTTAGGGTGGTTGTTGGGGGAAGGGGAATACCCAAACCAATGAAACTTCCAATATCAATGCTTCCAGGCGATAATTGACGTCTCCTTCTTGAACTAGCGACCTTGAAGAAAATGCAAATAAAACAAAATCATTGATATTTTCAGGAGGATAGGATATTCATGTTTATCCCTGTGAATGGATAAACCAAGGGAGTTAACACACAGCATTCACCAAATCACCTCGCGCCCATGATAGATCCCATTAATCCGCTGGATTTAGGCATTACACATAATCTATTGGCACATTAGTGTAGTGTTTGACAACATGTTCTTGATTTGATCACACACTGTAGTCGACTGTTTCCATCTGTATTAATACTAATGGAATAGATCTTCAGTCTTGTTTACACACTATGATACAAATTAAGACCAATCATTCCAAGAACTGAACACCAACTAGTATAACATCTGTAATACGATGGTAAAAGATTATTTGACGATAACCGTGTAATCTTTTAATTCCCTTACACAATAGGATCGAAATCACACATTTGTTTATCTATTAGGGGGAATACCCAACTATTCATACACACCAACAGACAATAATTTTAAATGCAAGTATCCTGCAGTTAAAAAACAAGGGAATTTAAAGTAACTTGATACAAGAATCAATAAAAAAAAAACATTTAATCAATAAAAAAACGTTTGAAATAACTTGATACAAAAATCATTAAAAAAAAACATTTAATCAATAAAAAAACGTTTGAAATAACTTCATACAGGAATCAATAAAAAAACGTTTAACGCACATCAGAAGAACAAGTGAAACCTACTGTATCTGTGGCAGAGGTTGAGGTTTGAAGCTGCTCAGCCAAAGTGCGCAACCTTGAGAGATCATTTGTGGAATCTAAGCCAAGTCGAAATATCAACCTGTATTAAAGTAATGTTTAGATAAGTTGCTCTAATGGAAGAAAAATAGAAAAAAATTGTCATGTTTATCCCTGTAAGTTGGACAACAAAATACATTACATGATTTGTCATCAGATTACCCCATGCTCCTGGGTTTGTGTTGCATATATTAAAGGTTTTTTTATGGCTTTTGTTCTACCCATAAATCAAACAGGTTAAGTGATATCTGCCTTGGCAATATGAAAAGAACAACTAGCTGATGGCTTGTTTTGAACCCACAACCTTCGTTCTGAGGTTTTACTGTCAGACCTAACCAATCAAACAAACTACGAGCCCTAAATGTTGGTACAGAGCGGAAACTGTCCCACGACAAGACCTGGCACTACTGGCCATTTACCTTTAACAGTCAGATTAGTCTAGTGGTTTAGTGCGTCGCCTTTAACCGAAAGGTTGCAGGTTCGAAACTGGTCAATAGCTTGCCTGTTGTGTCCTTTGGCAAGGCACTTAACGGACATTGCCTGAACCCAGTGGATTAATGGGTTCTATTAAATTTAAAGGAACGTGTGAATCATACACAAAATAGTGCAATAGTTTAAGTAACCCGACAGTTTTACTCGTGTGTTAATCCCGTTGGGTTTCCCACTCACGGGGATCAACATCCTATCTTATCCTTAACACTTCCATCCTAGACTCAGGTATTGTCAAGTGTAAATCACCAAATACAGATATATCAAATAAAATCCATCTACCTGTTAATTTCCTGCTGTGACATTTCCTTTATATCGGGAGAAAAAGATTTTGCAGCATAAACGAGTTCCGGACTCGCTCCACCATTAGTGAAGATGTCGGCAAGAGTCTCCAAATCTGCATCTCGCATCCCACGTCGAGCTCGGAGCACAACCTCTTCGATCTCTAAGACTCCCTGGGAGCGCAAGTCCTAGGGAAGCATAAAAGAGCTAAACAGCTGAAACTATTGTATTTTAAGGGAAAGTGTATAAGGGTATATAGTATAACAAGTAACCATGAGACGCTTAATTTTTTTGTTTAGTTCATTCATTTTTGGTCCTAGTATTATAAAATGGCAAACGAATCAAATCACAGGAACAGAAAAAGACGGCAAAAAAAACAGTCGTTAAAACACATCATTTGAAAGAAAATAATATCATTTAATAAATATAGCAGACGCGGCGGCCAAACCTAAGCGAAAGAACAATAATAAGCAAATAAAATTTAATTAAAACCAAACGATATAGAGCCCTGAAGAAGAGTGTGCGGTAAAACGCGACCAGTACTAAATTTAGTTTTTTTGTTTCCATGATCAAAAACATTAAACTACACCATCTTTAACTAATTGGAAACAGCAAATATAGGTATAAGCATATGTAGCAGCCATACCTTATGCACAAATAAAAGAAAATTATGCAATTTAAAAAAATAGTTTATCACTTAGCTTGATTTGGTCTGTACCCTAGCCACTACTATGCATTGCTGTGTCCTTGCACAGTCATATAAACGAACCTTGCCTAAACCCAGTGGATTCAAATCAGTAGACAAAAATCACTGCTTCTAGACTTGATGGTAAGCATGAGATAAGCTGAAGATTACCTTTGTGATAACGCTATCTTATGAACTTGTGAGATAATCAGAAAACTGCCTGTCGGATAACTTTCTTGCATTTTCCATTTACAGAAATAATATTCTATTCTAGGAGTATGCAACTTCTTTAGTCGGCAGGCCATATGTGAGAAATTAAAGTCCTTGGTGGGCCAGATTATTACATCAATAGAATTCAATATTTTAATTACAGGGCATGTTTAGATACAGTCTGCGAGCCGGTCAAAATCCCTTCTTGGGCCGGACCTAGCCAGCGGGCCCTATGTTGCCCATGTCTGTTCTATTTCATTGTTTAACGCAAAACAAGTTTGACTGTTCACCTGATGAACAAATTTAAACCAAGTATCTCGATTCTCGATCTGAGGAAGCAGCCACGACAACTCCTGTCTGCTGTTGATGACCGCGAGATCCCCTCCCTCATTCTGACACACGATCTCGGCTGCGATGGATGACAGAAGTGGGGCTGTGAAGGTTCGGTAGCACGAGTCTTGGAAGTGGGTATAGCTGTGGGTAAGCAATGAGGTAAGTAAAATGAAAACGAAAAAAAAAGATTTACTTGCACAAAAAAACAAAACACGATGTGCATAGTGGCAGTCCAATGAAAAGTTTTTAAAACACAACTTTAGAAAACTTTAAAATCAAGGTGGTGTGTTTTAGTGATTCATAAAATAAATCAATTTACAGAAACATTAAAGCACAAACTAAAATTAAGATGAAAAAGTACTAAGTTTATGGTTATTTTTTGTTTGCAAAGATTGCAAATAACTTTTATCAACAGCACCCACAAGACCCATTATGCTTACCCTGCTGCGCACATACTCTCCACTCCCCAGCTTTGCACATTAAATGCCCCCGCGGCCGAACTCACCCTTTGAAACCGGGGCAGGAAGTAGTCGATGTGGGAATCCCGTCTTTTGCGAGATGGGGCACTAGAGCTGGGGACAGAATAATCATGAAAGGAAGGTTGTGTGGTTGAATGGTTAGCGCGACCGATACATATACCGACCAATACAAAAACGGTCCAAGTAATTAGGGTTCGAAACTTGGCTCGATAAAAAATATATGTATCATGTACGGTGGTGTGGTCGAATGGTGAGCGACCGATACATGTACCGACCAATACAAAAACAGCAGCGTGTTTTGTATGATTCACACTTTCCTTTAATTAAGTACAACCCATTAATCCGCTGGGTCAGGAAATGTCCGTTAAGTGCCTTGCCTAAAGACACAACCGACTAGCTAGCGACCTGTTTCGTAACTGCAAACCTTCAACTAAAAGGCGATGCACTAAACGACTAGACTAATAGGTCGGACACAGACAGACTTTATCGGTATTGGTACAGAGAGACTTTGTCGGTATTGGTATGACTATGAGGTATATAATGGGTTGCTTTTGCTGTATCGGTAAATGTAACTGGCATGTTCCACATTATCAAGTTGTTGAGCAAAAGACAAAGAGGAACAATAATATTCACAACAATGCAAAGAGCTAAAACAGTATCCTTTTTTTAATTTATTTTTGCAATCTTTTTTTCATTTTTATTTAACTCACGTAGTAAGCTGGGGGTTGGGTGTGGGCAGAAGATATCTGGTATCATAAGCATAAGTAATCGGCGTATGTTTTCCAATGCCTAGTATGTTGTCCATAGATACTTTTGATCTTCCGTTGTTATCATTAGCATGAACCTGTGGAGAATACAAGTAATTATTAGTTGAATTATTTAAGAGAAATTAAAACAAAGATGTTACATGAAACGCTAAAGAAAAGGGGGTATTTTCAATTTTTTATAACTGTGCCTTTTAGAAGTTCTCTGGCAACACACTTTGTGAACATTGCTTAAGCCAGGTTGATTAATGTGTTGAACAAAATTGTAGACCCGTCATTTCAAGCATACTGCAATGGCTACAGTAACCTGACAGTGGGTATGGGTAATCAAGGCATGAACAACATACGGCCGGCAGGCCAGGTCTGGACCCGTGAAGGGATTTTGACCGTCCCACAGACTGTATCTAGCCATACATTGTAATTAAGATATTGAATACTATTTATGTAATAATCCGGCCCATTAAAGAACTTTAATTTCCCACATCTGGCCCGCCAAAAGAAGTTGTCCACCTCTGGGGTAATCTGACGATTGCCCTTTACTTACATTTTCCCATTGAAGGGAATACAGATAAGTAGATAAGTACCCTGTCCTATTTATTAAAAAGGTCTCCTAATAACAAAATTAAATCCCGACCTTGACGTTGTATCTTCCTTGCAACGTAAAACTGGTGAAATAGGCCGAGTAAACCCCGTCGTTTGCCGTGACATCTGGGTCAAGACCGTTGTCCTTCAACAAAACGAACTTGGTGTCCACGATACCAGAATGGGATAAAGGACGAGTGATCTCGGCCCCCACGTTGGCATTTATCACGGCTAACTCTCCTGTAATCATGGTGAACTGGTTTATATTTTGATGGGATGTTTCTACAAGATATCTCACACATATACAACAAAGTAAGAGTCACAGATTTTGCATTGTTTGATTTCATTTTCACTTTTTATTTATTCAAAAACTGTTTTATGTAGTTTTTTCAACTTCTCAACACATTTTCTCGTATAATATTGTAATTTATTTATGTGATGTTTGGCATAAAATGAATAAATAAAGATAAACAAATTTGAGGATCACAGATTTAGCAGTGTTTAATATAGTTTATTTTATTACTTTTTATTTATTTAAAAATTGTATTTATGTAATTTTTTAAAACTTTCCAAACTATTTTGATGTTGCTTATCTAAAATTTATGATATCTAAAAATGCACTAAAAATGCATCACCAAAGTTAATAGTGACACAATTTGTAGGGTTTAATCTAGTTTTGACTCCTATTAAAAAATTATTTAATCAAAATATTTTTTTTAATTAATTTATTTAAAAACATTTTTTTTATTTCTTTTAAAACATTTTTTTTTATTCCAAAACAGTTTTTTATTTAAAAACACTATTTTTTATTTGAAAACATTTTTTATGTATTTAAAAACATTTTTTTAATTTTTTTTAAATAGTTTTTATGTATTTAAAAACATTTTTTCTATTTAAAAATAGTTTTTATGTATTTAAAAACAATTTTTTTTTATTTAAAAACAGTTTTTATGTGTATTTAAAAACAGTTTTTATGTATTTAAAAATAGTTTTTATGTATTTAAAAACATTTTTTTATTTATTTAAAATAGTTTTTATGTATTTAGAAACGTTTTTTTAAACACTATTTTTTATTTAAAAACAGTTTCTTTGTAAATCCTTCCAAACCTATTTTCAAATTTGCATAAATCACGACCGCCTCATGTCCGGTAAACGCAAAACTTCTGCACAACAGAGCTGGTGAGATGATGAGTGGCTCAAGCTCGCTTTGATACGAAGTGACGCTGACTTGAGCCATCATATCGGACACTTCGATCTCATTCTCCAACACCACAGCCCATGTACCGATCTGCACGAATGGATAAGATAAGTAGATCATGTTTGTCCTCGGATATGAGAAAATGCAAGGGGGCGTTATTACACAAACAATCAACAGATTAACTCTTGAATACGGCACAGACATTTATCAGATTACCTCTGGAATATGGCACAGATTTTTATCAGATTAACTTGTTATTGGAGCTATTGCAGTGTGTTGTGTATGATTAAAAAATTCTTTCAGTTTTAGTAGACTAATCCACTGGGTTCAGGCCATTAACTAGAAAATAGTTCCAATCCTACAAACTTTTGCGTAAAAGGGTACAGCATTAACCAACTACTCGGCCAGACAAGGTTTTAATATTTATCTCTGTTTGTTGGATAACAACGGTCATTATAACATGGTAAATCACACTCATGCGCACACAATTCCTTATGCTATTGCGTACACTGAATTAGCACTCAGAATTGTGTGCTGCTATAGCACTCTAAGCTAGTGTAATATATATTTGATATTATTAATTTTGAATTCATTAGCATCCTTTAGTCGGGCCAGATGTGGAAAAATGAAGTCCTTGGTGGGCCAGATTATTACATGAATAGTAATCAATATATTAATTACAGGGTATGGTTATATACAGTCTGTGTGTCATAATCCCTTCAAGGGCCAAATGCTGCCCATGTCTGCCCTAGATGAAGTGGCCGGATAGGTTTTCAAATATTGTGTTTCCAGCTTGCATGACATGGGATTAAGGATTCAATTCTATATAAAAGATTCGAAATGTGATCTTAATCCCCACTAAGGGCTACAAGCTTTATCGGAACTTTATCGATTTTACTGTGACCACATGTTACCAAGTAAAAAATATTGCTGTTTTAAATAATAAAGAACAGGAAAGAAAATCTAATAAACAACTAACATAGGTAAAAGGATAAGTATTTAATATTCCCTTAAGTCTTTGAATAAATTAATGCAAATTTGAATTTTGTAAATCTTGTAAAAAATGCCATGTGCGAAACCGAACGGTCAACACGACCGACACAAATACAGGTTGTCTACATGTCGCTCAGAGGTTAAAAGTCCAGCCAGGTAAAATAATATTAAATAAGAAAGGATTCTGCAAACCTTTTACATTACCAGTCAGTTTAAGTCTGGTGTTATATTACGGACCTGGCCTTAACAAAGTAAATGTTGGGTTATGAAAATTTGTTGGAATTTACTATTCTACAATCATTCTATTACAACTATGTTTGGACAAATTTTTGGTCTTGATTCCAGTAGCAGTAAATAGGATTCAACATTACAACATTAAAAAAAAATTAACTCAAAAATTTTGAAAGCTATGTTTATTGCTCTATAAAATACTTTCTCATATCACATTATTGGTTACCTCAGCTTTTCCTTGAATTCTGATGGTTTTTATCTTGAAATCTTCATCGTGAGTGAAAAAGAATCTCTCAGTGTGTTCGTGCTCGAAGAAGGTTCCATTGAACGGAGTTTTAATTGCAACCTGTTTTGATAATAAACTTAAATATAAACTTTTTTTTAGTTTCAATATTAAAGATTGATTCAAAGATACATACTTTGTTTAGCTAACAAAAATGTAAAGAAGTAAGAGAAATAATACCAAAAGTATTAAAAAAACGGATCAAATAGTTTGATTCCAAAATTGTTAACAAAGGGTTTATTTCAATTTATTAATTTTTAATGTTTTACAGTGGTTTTATTTAAGTTTACCGTGGATTACAGAGAAGTCACGTAGGAAACACTTGTTTTATGACTCGAACGTATATGGCCCTTATTAAAATTGCATAACAAACCTTGTTGAATGCATTTGCACTTGCGCATTGTCACTTGTCACACTATCTCGACAAGTGACAACCTTTAAATGGTTGACAATAACTATGAATAAATTTAGCGGCTAAGGTTTATTGATTTTTTGTGAACAGGACATTTTGCAAACGGAATTCCATCTTTGTCAATAAGTTTATTATGAAACATAAATTAATTTTAATTCATATAAAAGTTAATATATTTTTATTATTGATAATATTAACAACACAAACATGGATGACTCTTAAATGAAGGAACTGGAATTTACTCCGAAATAAAACTGAAAGGCTCAAACGTTCCCATGCCCTTAATTATTTCAAATTAAAAATTCTAAGAAAATCATTGAAAGACAAATGACCAAAGACGCTATACAAATACAGATAAGTACTAATTATACAGATAAGTAAAAAGACGTAAAACAGATAAGTAGTGTAATACCAGAGGTGCTATATCTTGTTTGTAGAAGATGGCAACTCTAGTGTTCTCTCCTATCGATACGTCAATCACAAACGGTGTTTCCAGCGTAGAATTCTTCCTTATTCTCACTTCCTCACTTAGAATGGATATTGATCCAACTGAAATAAATTAAATAACATAAAATTATTATACCTTTCTTCTTTAAGGTATGTTTACGCCATTTTCAAAAATATATATAGGATCAATGAAATGTTTTTTTTATTGTTGGGAATGGGAGAGAAAAGTCCATATACAAAATAACTGTTAGAGAAGGTTGCATTGACAGTTTGTTTTATTGTGCTTGCAGGATATACATTATTAATGCAATTTTTATGACCCATTTGATTTAAAACAAATTTATTTATTCTAATGCAGGGCAACTTCATTGGTCGGTGGGCTAGATGTGAAAAAATGAAGTCCTTGGTGTGCCGGATTATTACATGAATAGTATTCAATATATTACTCAGGGTATGGTAAGATAAAGTCCGTGGGCCGTTTAAAATCCCTCTATGGGCTGAAACCGGCCCGCGGGCTGTATGTTGCCTATACCTGTTTTAATGTGTTGCTCAAAAACAGAAAAAATTATTGCCAAATCACTGTCTTTATAAATTAACAAACAGCAAGAGCTCAGGTAATCCGACAGTGACATGAAATAATTTTACTATTAGCCAAGTGACAATGCCCCTTTCATTTTCATATGAATACCGTCTTTTATCTCATCCCAACAAATAAAAGGATCAACATCAACAAAACAGCTCACTGTCATCGTTTTCATGGTGAGACGCAAATGCTTCCTGGAGTTCGGCATCAATCCCAAATTGTCCGGAGCTCGCAGCATGGGTCCTGCCCTCACTGACGCTTGCCAACCACTCTAAATCTTTAGCGACATTTGCACCAAGCGCAATCGTGCTCACTCGGACACCAAACTCTCTCACCTGCAACAAAAACGTTGAACATAGGATAGGAGAGGACAGAATATATATGTTTATCCCCGCAAATGGAAAAACCAAGTGAGTTAACACACGAGCATGCAATCATCAAATCACCTCGCGCCCCAGCGGGTTACTGGAGCAACAAAAAAAGTTGAACAATATATCGAAAATTAAAAATATATTTTTTTACTGAAGATGATGTGCTTGCTACAGTTAAATCTTGTCACTACAGTGGGTTTAAGGTATAAGATCTTTATAAGAGTGCTTTCTTACGTAATAGTAATGGAACTTGTACAAGTTATATTACCCTTTGTGTTTTTTCCATTCACGGGGATAAACATGAATGTCTTATTTATCCACTTTTTACTCAAAAAACATTTTGCAACAAATTTTCATACAAAAGTACTATAATAGTCTATAATTCATTTTATATAAAGTGAGATAAACATAACTGTCTTTGGATAATTAGGTGAATATTTAACCCAGGTAAAAAGTAAATTAAAAGATAAATTTTTGGAGCTACATGGTCGCTTAGGTGATATATGCATATTTGTTTGTTTTGAAATTCTCTATCCATTTATACCGGTTTTGTGGTACCAGTTGTTTTATACACCTGGATACAGAGTATTTTAATGAATAAATTTTTATATTGCAGACTTTTTGGGTTAGGGGTTAGCATAGGGTTAAGATATTTATGTTTGTCCCCGTGAGTGGGAAAACCAAGGGGGTTAACACACGGGCAATCGTCAGATCACCTCGCACTCACCGTCAGGTTACCGGAGCTATTGCAGTGTGTTGTGTATAATAGACACGTTTCTTCAATTTGGTAGAACCCATTAAACCGCTCGGTTTATGCAATGTCCGTAAAGTGCCTTGCCCAAGTACACTGCCGACTTGCTAGCAACCAGTTTTGACCTTTTGATAGAAAAAGCGACACTTAACCGCCAGACTAACCGGTCGGACAAAGCACTGCCATTCACTGCCATTTTAGAGCAATATGGTCGCTGCCATTCTGATATTAAGATTCAAACAAACAAAGGATCCCACCCGATCTATCGTGTCATTGATCTTCGGACGATTGTGCTCCAAACCATCAGTCAGGATGATGATGGATCCGCCTGATCCTCGTAGATCCAGAGGACCACTCGTCGCCAATACTTCCAGGCCTTTCTCAATCCCGCTGCCGATACTTGTGCCTTGGAGCATGAAAATAAACGAAGTTACATTTTGTGTGCTGAAAGTATTGATTAATTAAAAACTGAACTTTAAAAAAATTGAGGATTGATTATTGTCTGACCGGTTAGTCTGGTGGTTTAGTGTCTTTCAACCGAAAGGTTTAAGGTCTTAATTGGTTGCTAGCTAGTTAGTTGTGTCCTTGGGCAAGGCACTTAACGGACATTGCCTAAACCCAGTCGATTAATGGGTTCTACCAAATTAAAGGAACGCATAATTAATATATAACACACAGCAATACTCAGGTAACCTGACGGTGGGCGCGAGGTGATTTGACGATTGCCGTGTGTTAACCCCCTTGTTTTTGGATCCACGGGATAAACATGAATATCTTATTCCTATCCTATGTAATGAACATTTAAAAACTACTAAGTGATTATGTATGTACTGAAAATTAATAATAAAATATTAATTGTGTACAAAACTGTTTGATAACCAATTTTATTTTGGAAAGGATGAAAGATCTAAGCCAGCAACAATGCAAAAAAGGTTTTTACAGTTATTACATTATTTGCCATAATTTTTATTTAGCCAAATAAAAGCAGATCTTCGTAATGAAATAATTGATGTCAAAACATTTTCAGTCATATATTCTCACCAACGACAGTATGTGGCAGAAGTCTTTGTTTCAACATTGTTCTGACATCATCCGAAGTTATCTCTGTCAACGGAGCTCGCATTTGTGCTCTCCTGCAATTTAATTACAGACGGGGTTGAATTTTGTACATTGTAGAAAAAAACGAAAAAAATGGTTTGTGTGGGGTAAGTATCCAAATTTTTATTTAGAAATGGGTCCATCATGGAAATACACATCTGGATTACAAAATAAATAAAAATTTAATAATAAAAAAGCATTTTAACACAGTTTGTATTAGGGCTGCGATTTGAGCGTTATTTGTGAGAAGAGCTTGACAAGAACTATAAACACTGGGTAGCAAAAAAATTGTGGCTTTTTTATAATGCAATCGTTGCTGATAATGCAACTGTCACAGTGCATGGGATTTTAGGCAAGATACACATCTAAATTACATGTGGCAAAATTAGAGCTTTGGTTTACAAGTCCCAAGAAAAAATCATTGTGTAGTGCTTAACCCTGAGTTGTTTTTTCATTGTTTTTGATGAACAAAGCTAATTTTTTTTTGGCGAGAAGATTAAATTAAATATTTATGGGGGATTTTACTCTGAGAGGTATTATTGAGTTTTAAAAGAAATAGATTTGTAATATTCAGCGGTTGCTATAAACAAGTTCTGTGTTATCCTTTTGTTAAACAGTACAACAAGGAAAACTTTGCCAACTGTCAAACATACATATTATAGGATAGGAGAGTCATGGTTAAACCTTTGAATTGGAAAACATTAGTGTAGGCATGGGCAAGGGTCCCGCCCGTGAAGCGATTTTGACCGGCCCACAGACTGTATCTAACCATACCCTGAAATAAAAATATTGAATACTATTCATGTAATAATCCGGCCATTCAAAAACTTTATTTTCCCACATCTGGCCCAACGACTAGAAAAGTTGTCCACCCTTGCACTAGGGGGAAAATAAAACAGGCAACTGCATATTACTTTTAACCTGCATGACAAATTGAAATGTGTTAAATGTGTTACTGATATTACTACAGTTTTGATTTCAGGCACAATTGCCAAGTTTCTTGCCTCAGGACACAACCTAATGGCTACAGACTGATTTCAATCCTAGTACCTTTGGCTTGATAACCTAATGCACTGAACAATTATAGCCATTGTATTGTTTATAATTTATATTTCTACAATATTTTTCAGCCCACAATGCTCATTTAATAGTGGGCCAAGTTAGAAGTCAAAGGGTGTTAGTTGCTAGATTAGAAACCTAGCAACTGATTCTTGAGCAGATTTTTTAAGAGAGAAAGTTACTTTGTGGGCATTGCTCTAAACCAGTGTGTTTTAAATATGTCATTCAAAAATTTTAATAAACAGTTGCTGTATGCGTATGGGAATTAAAGTGTTTTTCAATATTGTGCCATGGGTTTAATTAGCGTCTCAGTACTATTGCCACTTAACATATACATTATGTATGGGACTTGGAGTTAATACCCTCTTTCTGAAAATTTCGTAGTCTCGGTAAATGTCATCATTCACTTGAACTGATTGAATAGAACTCCATTACATTATCTCACTGGTGCAACTACTTACAACCTGATTCAATTTTGCTTGCGGTACTTTTTGGCATTAAAAATTCATTGCCACTGTGAGGAAATGCAAAATAAAACTGCGTTTGGATCTTATAAAAACAGGTTTGAAAACGACAAACATGTTTCCTTGAAGTTTACAGCAGTTATCAATCAATTTTACATCAAAAATTAATAACAAGAAAAAACTAAATAAAAAATATTTTGTCTGCTTTAAATCATTGTTTTTAGTGTAGCTGAAAGAATTGGTTTGTATTACTGGGTCAATATATCCCTATTAAAAGATATACACATGGTTACCGTAGAATAACTTAAAAACAAATAAATCTGTGTGTGGGAATTTCGCAAGTTCAACAGAAATTCGACTTCTAGTGGTTTAATACATCGTCTTATAGCCGAAAGGTTACAGTTTCGAAACTGGTTGCAAGCTAGTCGGTTGTGTCACACTTAACAGGCATTTTGATGTTTATCCAGAGAATGGGAAAATGCGATGGACGTTAACATACGGGCAATCGTAGGATTACTACCGCCGAGCTATTGTAGTGTGTTAGAACCGATCAATACACTCAGACAATTTATCACTAAGTGCCTTGCTAAGGAAACAATCAATTAGCTTGTTTTGAACCTGCAACCTTTCGACTGAAAGGCACTGCACTAATCCACCAAACTAATTGTTCAGAAACCTTTTGAATAAATACATGAAGCAACATCAACTTACGATGCGAAAGCGACGATGCCAATCCATGTAAAAGTTGGAACAGTGTCAATAAAGTTACTGACAGCTTGTCTCATCAATCCCATCCTTCCATAGTTTTTCATACTCGTTGATATATCCAGAACCAAGACTATTCGTCTGCAAGAAAACAAAGCAGTGGTAAATAGAATGATTAGACCATATATTCTTGAACTGGGAGGTGGGGCACTTAGGAGGCGTAAAAGCTTTAAAAGGGGGGCACGAGAATGACAGTGGCTATTTGATGAAAAGCAGCTCCCAACTGCATTAACTGGCTAGTTCCAAAATTACATAACTATTTTCCCAAAAACAATTACATTCTTCACACTAAGCAGGAAAATGGCAAATCAATTATTGTTCTATTTCACGTGAACTTGTTTTTGGGGAATAACAAACGTCAAGTGGGCCTGACTGAAAAAAAATAAGAACCACTGGATTAGACAATTCTTAGATGAAGTATGTGGGAAATCCACCATAAAGTTTTAAGTTATCCATGATTTGTACATTTTGATGTAGTTGTAACTTGTTTGTTTGTAATAATATGGGCAACACGTGAGATTAAGGAACTTGAAATTAAATATAACACAACAACGTCAATACATTGTACAACTTCACTAATTACATGAAATACAGCAGTTATTAAGTCATAACATCTAAAAATCTACTGCACACTTTTCTTCGAGGCTTAGTGTAATTTTTTATAAACATTTATTTTTTCATTTTTATTTTTGTGGGTTTAGCAGCCAACTTATTAATTGATTGGTTTTTAGACATTATCTAATGGCTGTCGTTTTGCCTTTATTTCCCGTTTTCCAAATTTTTATGAAAGGTCCTGCTTCGTGTTTTCATCGTGGAAACAAAACACTAAACTAAACTAAAAATGCAGTTTTAATTTAATCGTATAAATAGATTTTAATGAAAAAATAATTAACAAATAGCACCCCCACCTATCAAAGCCTTTCAACAAAGTGAAGTTTGGAGATTCAGGAGGTTGATCCGAGTTCTCTGATGATGAAAGAGGAGGAAGAGGAGGATTGTTTCCATCTTTGAAGTCCGGATGATCTCGGATTACGCTCCATATGCTTCTTCCTGAGGTTTAGTTTTGAAAGTTATTTGTGAGGTGGTATCTGTAATAGTTGAATATAGCGCTCCCAGTGTTCCTGTTATAATACTCGTAATGCCTTTGTGTAAATGCAATGACACATTTAGTACTGGATACAATACAGGCATGACTGCAATAATGAGTGTTCTAA
>CH001360.1:135447-146965 GCA_000149265.1 Ciona savignyi | reverse complement strand
TAAATTACAATGCAGTGAGTTTATCGCAAAAAGTTTGGGGGTTTAAATTTAAAGTTAAAATCTAAGGTAAAGAAACTACCTAAAAATGTTCCATCACAGCCAAAAATGACAGGTTACCAAAAATTCGGCATATAAAAATAAAGTATGAACCAAAAATGACAAGTTAACAAAAAATGATGTATTAACCAAAAATTTGGCCTAAAATTTTGTTAACCAAAAATTTAAGCGAATAGTAACTCTTAAAAAATTCATTTCACTTACAGTGTGATTTGCTACTGTCTCTTACCTTTACAATGCAGATTTTGAATGGTCGGTGCTTCACTGTCATGTTTCATTTCATCAGCTACAGTTTCCACATCATCATCACAAAAGTCATTGATGTACGGCAGATCAGCTCTGTAATATTACAAACAGATTCTTTATCTTGGGTGGATACGAGGATATTCGTGTTTATTCCTGTTAATGGAAAAACCAAGGGGGTTAACACACAGGCAATCGTCAGATCACCTCGCGCCCACCGCTGGGTTATCGGAGCTATTGCATTGTGTTGTGTATAATAGACCTTGGTTATACCCATTAATCCGCTGGGTTCAGGCAATGTCCGTTATGTAGCTTGCCCAAGGACACAACCGACTAGTAAGCGAGCAGTTTCGACATGTAACCCTTCGATAGGTGACACACTAAACCACCAGACCAGTGATTTTCAACCTTTTTGCTGCACTGGAACCCCATGGAAACATTCTACTGACTTGAGGAACCCCTGTGCAATAATTTGATTGTCTTATGTAAAAAAGCATTTATTAAATTATAAATTAAAAGTTGCGGAACCCCTAGACTGTATTGGCCGAACCCTAAAGTTCCGCAAAACCCTGGTTGAAAACCACTGCACCAGACTAACCGGTCGGACAAAGGGTGAGGAAATATATAGCATTGATGAAGTTATTACCCTCACAAGCTTGATTCATGGTTACTTTATATTTTCTGTATTAATGTGTGACTTATTTAAAGGATAAAGTTGAGATTGGACGGTCTAGTAACTGTGTCATATTTAACTGATATTAGTGAACTGCTTATTTCAAATAAACCCTGGGTGTGGGAAAATAGACTGGTTGTATAATGTAGTACCGTATAATCCGATAACCCATAATCTAATGTATATTTGATGCAACAATTTTACGGGCTATTTTCTCTTATCTCAAACCATAATTACCTGTTTAAACCATAATAAACTAAATAAATAATACTATATCTTAACCGCAAGTATCTGTACATGTTTACTAGGGTGAAAGTTAGCAAGTAATTGGGCAACCTAACAGGTTTTTATGGATCTGTAATTGTTACATAAAATATTAAATCCATGTTTTTCTTTCTGCTATCAGTATGTTGTGTGACATTTATCTTGTATCAGTGCCATATAAGCAATGATAGATTAGGGATATGATCTAATATATTGTTGTATTGTGAAAAATAATTTAATCTACCCATTTCTATTATAGAGCTACCACAATTCATACGGTAATTAAGAAAAGTACTTAAGCTCAAAGTAACCTTAGAGTTAAAAAACACATGCTTTGGTGGTCTTTTGAAATACCTGTACAAGAGAGACGCATAAGTTTTTTCTTGCGGGACTTTAGAAGGTTCAAACTTGCATGAAGCATCAAACAAACTTTCCTCTTGTGAACACTGGGTCCGTGGAGAACTCTGGTTCACCACTTTTCCTATTTACGACAAAAACATCTAAAGTAATCAAAATTATATTACAAACCGGATACAAGGCCAAAAATCCATCAAATTTCGGGTGGGTAAGAATTAACCTACATTTGGAAGCTCACACGAGTAACGGGAGTAAACATGGCTTGTGGTTTGTATAATGTAACTGTTTAAATTTAGTATTATAACAATTTGACATTATGATGCTGTAAACTCTAGTATTTGGACGCACCATATGTATAATAAAAACGGTATGCCAGTTGAATAGAAAACGGTTGCGGTAAAGCGAATTAGTTTTTTATATGTGGGAGTAAATTCTTAATTCAATTCAATTTATTTTTCAAATAATAACATACGTTCGGCGATAATTAATAAACAAATAATGGAAACCAACAAATAATTAAATCCGACCAAATGCAGTAATGAAATATCTATACCATATAATTGCACTCGCACGACATGTGTCACATGAGTAATCGCGCAGATTTTTGGCCCTTCGGATATAAAGTAAAGGGTGGCTAGGGTGCAAACTGCATTCTTGTTGTGCAAATTGTATTTCTCGCATTTTAAGCTGAATTTTGGTATAAGTGGTGTAATATTTTAAGCTTATATAAAACACAATAACCTAACTATTGAAATTATAAAGAGAATATGTCGGTCACTGTAACAGTGATAAGGTTAAGATTAATATGGTTATTGCTGACATACTCTTTGTTATTATTTACCTGGGATAGAAGATGAACATATTGTAGGCTTAACTGTACGATCGGAATGAAGATAAAATTTTCTTTCGTCTTCAGCCCTGGCAGTTTCGTCAAAAGCTCCCCATCGTAACTTTGCCCATTCTCGTGCTATAATCTGAATAAAAGCGATACTAAAGTCTACTTTCGATAAAGCGAACGATCATTTCGAACGATTTAGAAAGTTTTCTATTAATAGATTCCCCATCAGGGACTTTCCCGTTGAAGTTTTTAAAGGGGAACTGAAGTCAATTTTAAGAATATCTTAATAAATGGAAAAAAATACGCTGATTTCAAAAATCAAATCAGTTTGTTCCAATATTTTTTGGTTAAAGAGTTATGAGCAAATATGTATTTCATTTTATGTTAGGGGATTTCCCGTATTACGTCACTGACGTTGTTGAGATTTCGTGCCTATATGCATTGTATACAATCATGTGTCAGTTTAGAGGTGAATTAGTAACAGAAGCGCCTGCAGGAGCGTTGTATTTTCGTTTTTATTATGGAGACTTAGCATAACACTTGTCATATAGCCTTACTGAACCAATGTACATGGTGACAGCTTACTTTAAGCGCGGTCATTAAGGCCTGCACGGTCCTGGACCTAAGCTGAATGCTGAGGTATACAGGTCTCGTATTTAAATGACTTTAGAATAATAAGTCTTAGCAATTTATATCATAAATAATAAAAGTGAAAACAGAACAAGAAAACTATAACAGAATGCATTAAAGTGTAACTGCCAGCAATTTATAGAAATAAACCAGCCATTAGGCAAAGGCTAGACTATGCGGTGGGAAAAGCCTATTTCTTTCATGGTTTACCTTGGCTGTTTGTATAATGTTTTGCTGTTGTGTATGTGGTGCATTTAATGTCTGCTGTTATTGAAACTGAGCATTAGCCTACTGGTTGAGAATACCACTTATTGCAAAACCAGTTTTAAAATCCACAGTTGAGTAGCTGATGTGTAGTCTGACAATAAGTACACAGCAAGCACTCAGATACGTAAGTGAAGAATATATAATATAATAGATCTTTACTTAACTACCCAAATAAGTTAATAAGAATATACCACATTTCTAATTTAGTTCTTTTATTAGATATTGTAAAATGCCTAACGTTAAGCCACTGAGAAGGAAGAAAGAGTGATTGGAGTATATTGTTTTGCTCCAGGATGTACAAATTCCTATTACAGCACACGAAATTCCAATCCACCTGTGCTCTTCCATCGATTTCCTCACAACGACAAAAAACGGTTGAAGCAATGGATACAACAATGCAAGCGTTCTAAACTACCTGGAAAAAGAACCGCAGTGTGTAGTGCACATATTTGTGATAAGGATTATCATAGTAAAATTGTATTTGACTCCAATGGAGTAGCCAAGATGATAAAAACAAACCACTTGGTGAAAAATACAGTTCCAACAATTTTTAATTTTTCTGATTATGATTTTAAACATAGTGATCAACCCAGTACATCAAGTGCAACTTCAAGAACTTCTTTATCCAAACAGATAATTGAAAAATAAGGGTTTTTAGTAATGCAAGTCCAGTCTGGCGTTATTTTGTGCACAAATGCATGTACATTCATGCAGCATAAACATTCTTGCAGTGTGTCCATAAGAATACAGTTTTTGCAACGGCACCAAGTCATGTCAATAGGTAATGTTTTTAAATAAACATTTTCTTCTATGGGGCTTGCATCTTCAAAGATACTTTCAGACGTTTTCCTTGGTTCAAACGCACATGACTAAATTTGTGTTGTTTTATTGTGTACAATAAAACTTCTTTCATCCATGCCAGAATGCTGAAAACTGTCATCCATTTTAGTGTTACAACATTAACTTAAATTTACTCTAGAAATAAAGAAAACAAAAGAAATTTGTTAAAACTTTTATGCATATGTATACCAAATCTCTCACACTCTCAGTTTGTAGCTTAGGGGCTGATAATAACATTGCTAGTCTACGTTGCAGATTATGGCTATATATTGAAAAGCAACAATCATGAAAGAAATAGGCTGTTCCCACCGCATAGTCTGATCTTTGATTGATGGCTGGTTTATTTCTATAAATTGCTGGCAGTTACAGTTTACTGCCTCCTGTTCTAGTTTTCTTGTTCTGTCTTCACTTCTATGATTTATGATATCAATTGCTAAGACTTTTTATTCTAAAGTCATTTAAATACGAGACCTGTACACCTCAGCATTCAGCTTTGGTCCAGGACCGTGCAGGCCTTAATGACCGCGCTTAAAGTAAGCTGTCACGCGGGTACATTGGTTCAGTTAGGCTATATGACAAGTGTTATGCAAAGTCTTCATAAAAAAACGAAAATACAACGCTCCTGCAGGCGCTTATGTTACTAATTCACCTCTAAACTGGCACATGATTGTATACAATGCATATAGGCACGAAATCTCAACAACGTCAGTGACGTAATACGGGAAATCCCCTAACATAAAATAAAATGCATATTTGCTCATAACTCTTTAACAAAAAAATATTGGAAGAAACTGATTTGATTTTTGAAATCAGCGTATTTTTTTCCATTTATTAAGATATTCTTAAAATTGACTTCAGTTCCCCTTTAACAAAATTTATTTCTGACAATTTGCGATATTTATGTTTTGTCCACGTTGGTGGAAAAACGGGACTTATCACAGGGCCAATCAACAAATTACATACAGCAAATTATCGCATTGCTGGAGCTATTGCAGTGATTTAGGCGTTTTTTTTCAGTTTTAGGTTACATTAATCCAACGGGTTCAGGCAATCTGCTAGGTATCTTTCCCCATAACAAGGGATTTCCCAATGACACAAGCAACCACACAACCAACAATCTTTCGGTCGAAAATGCGAAGCACCCACCAATCAAGTATCCAAGATTTATAGACGATGCTATTTGTTATTTAAAAAGGGCGCATAAAAATAAACGATATTAATGATTCGATTACCTTTTCCGGTGCAGCTCCGCGCTGTTCCTTTACATCTTCCCCGAACAAAACAAATTCCGGGGACATCCGAAGGTAAGAACCAGGAAATCCGCATGGGGTAGTTTTGATGACGTAAGGGTCGGTGACGTAAGCATATCTGTCTCCGAGTTTCCAAGGATCCGAAGGCTGTACGTTAGGTCTGTAATATTGAAAAACGGCGATTATAGACCCGGGTGAAAAGACTAATGGGTAAAACACTATGTAATAATCTCTACAGCGATCAGCAGTTTAGAAATAAGGGTTTTTATGTTTATCTCCGTGAATGGAAAAACGCAAGGAGGTTAACACATGAACAATCGTCAGATCACCTCGCATCCACCGTCAGGTTATATGGGACATTGCAGTGCGTTGGGTATGATTAAGACATCATTAAATTTTGGTAAAGAACCCGTGTATTGCGCAAGTAAACGACCGATTGGCTAGGGACCAGTTTCGAAACTGCAAACGTTCGAATGAAAGGCAACATTACGAATACTTAAACTGAAATATTGGGAAATACTAAAAGGAGGGAAAGCGAAAAGGGTAAAAGGAGGGAAACTGCACACTAAATAAAGATAGGGGAATTAGAGTTAGTTTTAAACATGGGGTTGGAGTTAGGGTTCTAAAAAGAGCAGACCAGTTCACTTACCTTGGGGAATTGTTTCGAACCCAAATTTGCGATGCTGTCTGGCTTCGAAGGGATTTCCCTGAGATCGGATGGGTAAAATCTTCCGGGGGAGATCCCCAGGTTTTTGGGATCGAAATCATGACGTTGCGAATATAAGCACGTCTCCTGTTTAACGGGAAAATATAATATTTAATGCTTGGGATAAAATAGGATACGCTTTACCTCGTGAATGGGAAAATAGCCAAGGGCTTTGAGTTATCACACGGAGAATGATAAGATTACCTTGAGCCAAATTTGTGGGATCCTGTATCATTTTATCTAATATCCAAGCTTGAATTTTCCATTTTTAATAATGCAATGTTGGAATTCAAATGGTAAATCAATCTGGCCAAAGGTCATTGCAATCTAAGAGTACCAGCCGACTAATTTAAAGAAACAGTCTTTGTAAATATATAAATAATATACTCTGGTCTGTAAAAATTGAAATAAACAAATTGAACAAATTTGTTTATTTTTCAATTTGTTTAGTTTCATTCGCTTACAAAAACGCTCCTTGGTCTATTTCTTATTCGCTGCAAAACTTATAAGCAGTCTCGCTTTCTATTATTAATGTTGTTTATATGAATTTGCTGTCTGTTTACTTTGGGCCCATACCTTGGTCAGTCTGTATGTGCCAATGTCATGCCATTTTGAAAATATAACAAAAAAATCACAACTCCTATGAAATTACGTAAGCTCAGACTGTTATCATTACAAACTCATATTTTTATGCAGAATAATATATGTCGTCGGAGGCTACACTAATTAAACATGTAGATATAATTATTTCGTTTGCTCTTACACTTAAAAATGTACAAAGTATGTAATGCTTTCGATTGAAAATAATACAATAAAATATTTTTTATGTATAACCCGTTATGTGGTATATAATAACTAAAGACAGGGTTGTATTGTAGACGGAACTTTACCGCACACTAAAATAGCTAATATACTAGTGCAACTAGGCCTATGCACATACTTGGTCAAACGAAATATGGTCGCTGAGGTCTTCGTAATCAAATCCTGCAATTTAGTTACAACATCGAAATTTTCAGGGACTTCAGGTCCGATCCAAATTGTCAAGTTTTCATACCTTGAAAGATGTAGAGATTTGTAATTGCTAGTTGCTACGCTGAGTTTTGCAAACAATGTAAGATGCAGTCGAACCAGTATGTGTTGTACCCACTTCTAACCCGAGAATAGGAAATGGTTATAACACAGTAATCGCGTAACCTCGCGCCACAGGTAAGTTACTAGTTACCGGAACTTATTGTGCCGTGACATACTATGGATACATGGGCACAGTTCAATTAGTGAACAGTATTTTTTTACCAAATGAACTACCAACAAGCTTGCATGGGATATTCATGTTTATCCCCTGTAAATGAGAAAACCAAGGGGTTAACACACGGGCAATCATCAGATAATCTCGCGCCCATCGTCGGGTTACCGGAGCTATTGCAGTGTGTTGTGTATGGTTCACACGTTCCTTTAACTTAGTAGAAACCATTCATTCGCTGGGTTCTGGAAATGTCCGTTAAGTGCCTTGACCAGGGCACAACCGACTAGCGAGCGACCAGTTTCGCATCAGCAACCCTTCGGTTGAAAGGCGACGCACTAAACCGCTAGACTAATCTGTCGGAAAATACAGTGAATTTCCATCGAAAATTTGCTCGTTTCGATTATAACTTGATTATGATATAAAATGGAATATTTCCTACCCGTTGTTTATAAGTTGAAGATCAGTGACGTTATGTTCACAAAATTTCACCCCTTGCACTCCATGTCCTTGGAAGAAAACAAACTCAATCGTTGTGAAAACAACGACGAGAAATATAAGGCGAATCATCCGTAAAATTTTCCCTGTATAAACGTAAGAATAAGGTAACTAAATAAGAAGAATATATATTTTCTAAATTCGGTTTACAATTAAGAATATAAATTGAGATGAATATAAACTGAGATATTCCTGCGAACCTCAGAAAGAACTATTTTTGGACCCATTTACAAGTGATTCAGCTTGAAAATTTTCTATGGAACAGTATTTGCATAATATTTAATCATAACTGACCATAATTATAAATATTGAATTTTTGTTTAAATTCATTGCGAATCGAGTCGGATTTTTCAATATCAAAACGTATTTTAATTTATGTAAACTAATAGCTTATACGAACCTGCTTTGGATGAAATATTAGCCAGATTGCTGAGTTATTCGATTGTTCTTGATAATCTTAAAGTTGATGATGGTTTTGTGATTCTACTTTCGAACGCTTATTCAATTTTAGTATCTTTTAAATTTGCTGCAGGCGATTCTCTGTTGAACTTCTATCAGTTATATCTTCCTGGTATTTCGCATCCACCTCTCAAAGACTCAAGTCTAGACTGACTGATCACTTTGGGAGCTTCGTTTCATAAAGTTGGTGACAAATGTCCAACTCCCTTCAGAAAGTAATTAACGCTCAGCAATTACGAACGGGTGCTTGGACTCTACTCTCGGCGCAAAACCCTCGACTTGATTAACTCGCAGTCCAAGCAGCGAACTCTCATCATTTATTGATGTCGCACGGAAGAGTTATGCGCTTAGCTGCGTCACTAAAACTTTATTGTTTCGTCACCGAAGCACCTAGCTGTTCGGCGCGGACGGAATTGCAATGAAATATTCATCGCTAGCACAACAGGTTGGCTACTGGTGTCAACCTCGACGGTAATTAAAGTATCCGCACCAAATGCCCAATACTTTACATTGCTTATGTCATTATCTCAGAGAGGCTTCAATTTAAAAAATATTTCTTGCACGAAAAGAGGATAAAAATAGATGCAAGCTTGCTTTTTACTTCAGCGACAGTACACAGTACCCTTCTCTTTTGCGGTTTTCCTCCGATGATCCAAAAGATCTTTTAAGCCGTTGTACCAATTAGACAAATGAACGTTCAATGTTTTACCGTCAACAGTTTAAACTTTATTCATTATGAGTACAGCTGTTGGGAGTTTCCCCGGGATTCTATTACGTCTATTGCAAAATCAATCAGGTTTAACAAATCTGCGTGTGAAGCGCTTTACTTTAAACGTATCCGGTTTTGCCTTTATATTAAACCAGGGGTGGGCAACTTCTCCAGTCGGCGCCAGATGTGGGAAAATGAAGTCCTTGGTGGGCTGGATTATTACATGAATAGTATTCAATACCTTACTCACAGAGTATGGGTACATACAGAAAATCCGTTCACGGACCGGACCCAGCCCTCGAGTCGTATATGTTGCCCATACCTGTATTAAACTGAAATAATTTAGCAGATTGTTGCAGTCGATAGCATATGGTGGACAGCCAAAAGAGTTGGAACGTTTTGGAATAATTTAAATGGAAGCGTAACCCGAAAGTGACAGTGAAGTAATCTGACGATTATCGCTATGATAACGCCATTTTAGTTTTTCTAATTAACTCGGGAAAACAGGAACATTCTGTACAATCTTGTGGCCGAGTGGTTATTGCGACCGATACATAAAACAAATTTAAAACAAAAACTTAGTGACAAACCCTTCATAGATTTAAAAATTAGCCCGGAAACAAAATATTAAAAACATTATTATCCTGTTCTAAATCTTCTAAGATTAAAAATCTTTTGTTTGATTTTATTTCAAACATTTTTACCAAAAACCATCAAAAATAATTCTTAAATACGAAAACACATATACAATTGTATTAAAAAAATACATAAATTGTAATAACGCACAGTATTTCAAGAACAACCATGTTTGACATGTTTGGCAGCTTGTTGTAGGCGTGACTTTAAAGTCAAAATGTCTTTATTTGGCAAAGGAGGAATTAACGAATTTCCTATGAAATGTTTTTTAAAAAAGTGAAAATTTTTATCGGCAGTTTCAGCTAAGGCGACCAGTCTCTTCGTCGTCCCTGTCGGAAAGACACAGATTCGCTCAAGCGTCACGTTGTGGTGATGCTGGTAGAGCGGCATCAAGCGGTAGCTATGGCCGAAAGCAGATTCGTTGTCGAGGAACACTAATGATCCTTTGATGGATAAAACTTGTTTTTAATGCATTGTGCTTATTATAGTACGGTCGGGTAGCCATATGGTTAACGCGACCGATACATATACCGACTCTTATAAAAATTAAACAGTCCTAGTGACGAGCCCATCATGGGTTCGAAACTTGAATCAGTAAAAAAACTGTGCTTATTATAAATGGGCCGTTACTCCGACTTTAGGGTTTTTGTATTTAAGCAAGAGAAATTAGCGGTTTTTAAACTTTTCTTTTATACCCGAATCTCAAGAAAAAGTAAATAAACATATTTGGTGACATTTGTCTATGATATATGTAGCTAGTAGTGGTAACAAATACCTTAATGCCCGAATATACAGGTTTCTATAGAACTACTCTGGTGAAAACTCGCAACATAACGACGAAGTAAAATTAAATAATGAGTTTTCTTTACAGTTCGCCAAATCTAATGTTAAGTTAACAATTAGGATAGAATATGATATTTATGTTTATCCCCGTGAATGGGAAACCCAAGGGGGTTAAAACACGGGCAATCGTTAGATCACCTCGCGTCCATCGTCGGGTTACCGAAGCTATTGCAGTTTGTTGTGTATAATTCTTTAAAGAACCCATTGACTGCTGGGTTAGCGCAATGTCCGTTAAGTGCCTTGCCCAAAGACACAACCGACTAGCTAGCGACAAGTTTCAAAGCCGCAACCCTTCGGCGGAAAGGCGACGCACTAAACCACCAGACTAATATGTCCGACTTTTAGTTTTAATTTTTACAAGCAACCAAGTTGTACCTCCTTCGGTTTCCATCAAATTATGAACTGCTCTGTCCAACGAGTGACTATCCCACTGAAGATTGTGCACGTGACCAATGACGCGGTCTACGTCACCGGTGAGGTAATCAAGCACTATCATGTCAGTCCATTGGTTGAGAAAGCGTCGATCTTCAGCGACCAACTATTATAAATTAGAAATAACATGACCGTTTATGTTGATACGTGCGAATACAAGCAAAGCGTCAAAACACCGCTTGTAATAAGTTAGGTTGTTACTGTACTTAATACTTAATGTAATTTAATACCAAATACTTAATTTTACTACGAAGTAACCTGAAATTAGTTTACCAATGTTAGAACAAAAAGTTCGTTTCTAAACTGAGTCACCGACGACATTGTACGGCGGGTTCCGAAATTATTCACAAGTTGTAGTGACAGACGTAAAATATGTTAATGTACTTGTTATACCGCGGTAAGATAAGAGGAATTAGTCGTGTTGATTAACGTCCAGACGGGTTCCGGGTTTAACATTCACTCAGCGACTTTTCAGGGGAAAACTAAAAGGAGCGAAAGCGGGAAGGCGGGAAGGAGGGAAACTGCTCACTAAAATAAATAATAGGGCATAAGAGTTAGTTTTAAACATGGTGTTGG
>CH001360.1:98212-135347 GCA_000149265.1 Ciona savignyi | reverse complement strand
GCGCGCGCGGGTCTACCCCCCCCAAATTTTCGCGATAGAATTTTTCCCGCGGCGTCGCGCGAGTTTTGTTTTCTCGTGCCGGCGACGAGTTTCAAGAGTCGCGCCACCCTCAGATCGAAGAAGCAACATAGTGCCACGTTCCTTTAGCGTTATAAAGCGATTCGCCGTCGGCAAAGGGGCCGTTTCGGCGCGCGCGCGGATCTACCCCCCTAATTTTCGTGAGATTAGTATTTAGTCAAGGGTAAAAATTAGTTTCCGTAATTTTAGTGAGCTGTTTCCCTCCTCCCTTCTTCCCGCTTTCCCTCCTTTTGGGGTTGCCCACTTTTCAGATATGAACGGCCGTGATAGGCTCTTGGGTCTTAAAAATCAAATACATTTAAATAGAAAGAGTTAAACCATATTGTAAAATATTGAACATTTTTATTCGACAATTGCCCATGTTATAACGACCCTCCTATGGCCTAAATTCCTGGTCCCGGTGGCTACCGTGGACCCGCCCATACTAATGTAATCGAGGAACACCAAAGTACCTTTAGTGGATAAATTGTAATGTCATGTTATAACGACTGTCGTTTTACTATCTCTATGGTTAAACTTATGTATCCAATCCTATATTCAAACCAAGTGGGTCAGATAATGCACACCGGAGTTGTATTCGCCATATTATATGCAAGGCTCAGATGCTACCTTTAAATAATCTTCCGTTATTTTGCAGTTGCCGCAATTTTTCATGTACTGAGGAAAGTTCACTGCGTGAAGGTTTGGAATAAAACGAGTTATCGACACAACCGCTAGACGGCGCCAACCAGCAGCGGCCAGAACTTCCCAAACACGGCTCCACATTTTATCCTCAGGATCAAACTGAAAAATTGTAAAAGGGGGGAAATGCGTCATGGAGATGACGGTATAGATTATATGAATTTATTAGCGCTATATTGTGTGTAGCCGGGTGTTTAGGTAGGTAACGGTCATTGGATACGTAAAACATGACACTATTGTTATCCTAAGGTGACGACGTAATTTTGTAGTTTAAAGTAAAGTTAACGTAAGTGTCATTCTCCGAACAAAGCTATTCAGTGGTCCGTAAAGTATGTGGAATCTAATACTGACACATAGAGGCAGCAGAAATTACGCCTGCATAAGTTTTGTATCCATAAATTCTGCGAAGTAAACAACTAAAAACGCAGATATATAAGAAAACGACCTATTTGCTTTATTTTAAGTCGTGATATGTACCTGTTTAATGTATATCTCCGGTACATTGTTTATGCCAAGAACTGAAGCAAGAACCGAAGTGTAATACTCCCCTTGAATGAATTCAATATTTTCTCTGTACCTTGCACAATAGATTTCGCCATTTTCGGTCACAAGCGCTCTGTAATAAAAACATCACTCAATTTCAACACAAAGTTATTAAAACACTTCTCTTTACATCGGAATAAAATATAACCTTAATTCAACCGGTTGTATTACATATATCACTCAATTTTAACACAAGGTATTCAAATAATTTTCCTCACCCCAGAGTACAGTATAAATTCTTTTGTAAAACCTATATCACTTAATTTAAACACAAAGTTATTAAAATACTTCCCCGGAGGAAAATATAACCTAAATGCCAACCGGTTGTAAGGCAAGTGTCGACCTTGGGGGAATTAAATCATAAGTTCTGACATTTACACAAAGCTGAAAGAGCTGACATAAAAACAGATGACATCAGTACCTATTTTTCATTCGACCGCAGTACTGTTCGCTCACTTTAACGAACACAACCTCTTCATTCAGATGCATGTTCTGGCGGCCATATTCGCTATTTGGGGAATTCCCCTGGCCTTGGAGGTGGAGCACGTATATAGAAATCGGAAAAAAGAAAACGATGATGAGCAAAAGTTGATTCCTCGACATGTTTCCGGCTGCATTTTTTACAAGTCAGTTCGCCCCGTACTTGAACCGTGCGGTCTCAATAACTTGCAAAATAAACAGTTTAACTTGAACGCCTCAGAAGAGGAGTGACTCCCCTATTACCAATATCCAACGTCACTATTCCTTTGCAAAAACAAAATACCAAGCGAATCCTAATAAACTGTAGAGTTTTATACGGTGGTTTGGTGCCTACGTCCTGTTGTTTCGCGGGCGTTCTCCTACCTTGGCCTGAACTATGATAAGAGGGGAGGCAGAATTTTCCACATGATTTGGTTTCCATACAAGACCGCTGTACAGAATTCTGCTAATGGCTGCCTGTCAGGCTCTAACAATGCTTCCGTTATCTGATTACGTCTGCGTGAGAATTATGAAAGGCAAATCAAATACGATTTCGGTCGTTATTTTAACACATGGTTTAGTACAACTGAAACCAAACAACTATAAAGAATGATGTGGCCTGTAAGTTACTAACTTTAGGAGCTAAAGGCACTGATCTGATGTTATCCATTTTTGTCAAGGAGTTTATATTGTTTGTTTTTTCCAAAACGGCTCAGCATAAAGGTAATAATTTTGCTTAAAAGACAGTTTGGTTCAAAAACAACCTATAACTTGTTTCCCAAGTGTTTCGAAACCCACACTGGCCTTAATTACCAGCAGGACGCTTGTGTCTAAGTAACAAGTGCTTTTGAATTGCTGGGTGTATTTGTTCAGGTTGCCCCTTACATTTGTTAAGATACGTTGGTGGTACTTAATTAGCGTGTTATTGCTCAATAGAACTCAAGGCATAATTTAATCAACGTATTGTTACTTGTCAACGCTTCATCACGCTTGATGGGCTATAAAAGATCGGATAGTTCAGTTGCTTTGAAAACAACCTAAATACCAAAGAGATCGGAAATTACACCGCACGCCGGAAATCGTTTAATATTTGCCAAATACACAGGAGCGCGAACTTGCTGGGTGTTGCACTTAAATTTCAGTTATTTTCTCTTAAATTTCAAATAACAGCATATACACATGTGCACAAAACCAATTCGTAATAAACGGAATCAAAGACAACTAATAAAACCCTCTAAGCTTGATGTAGGATAGGTTAGGATAGGATATTCATGTTTATCCACGTGAATGGGAAAACCAAGGGGTTAACACACGGGCAATCGTCAGATCACCTCGCGCCCACCGTCGGGTTACCGGAGCTATTGTAGTTTGTTGTGTATAATTGAGACATTCCTTTAATTCAGTAAAACCAATTATTACGCTGGGTTCAGGCAATGTCTGTTAAGTGCCTTGCTCAATGACACAACCGACTAGCTAGCGACCAGTTTCGACGCCTGCACAATAACATTACCGGCCTAAAGTTATTGCAATATAACATAACTACACATGAAACACTAATTATTAATTAATTTTGTTTAAAAATATTGCCCATATTAAATAGACGTGTTTGGCTTCATTAAAAAAACAATAATGATGTTGAATTTAAATAGAAAATAATAGCTTAAGTTGATATTTAAATATGGGCAAGAAGTGAGTATGAACAGCTACCCTGATCATGTTGCCACACACTTTTAGGATTAAGCGGGGCGAGAGTTGATTTTGGTTTGATTAATAACGATGTGACGGCAGATCTAAACCTGGTTTGGGTTTTATCTGTTAAATATCCAATTTCTACATCGTGTTATTGAGTTCAGTTCTTCCCACATTGTTTGTATTATAGCAACGATCTGTGTTGTGTTATACAAACAATGAAACGCGCATTTAGCTTGTTTTAAATGTCTGCTGCAAAAATATACGGAATGTTAAAGTATTACACAAACGTGGGGGGTTGTGTTATGTACTATCGTTTTTGTTTATTCCCAAGATTATTCTACATTAAACTGTTAACAAAACCTGTTACTTTGGTACTAGTAAACGGGCTAAAAGATATGATAGGATATCCATGTTTATCTACGTGAGTGGGAAAACTTAGGGGGTTAACATACGGGCAATCATTCGGTTAAAGGGCGACGCATTATATCGCTGGTATAATTTGTCGGAAAGAATGTGTTCGAGCAGAAAATTGAACGCCATGTTGTTTTATCAAACGGAAAATGTGGGATATCGAATGGTTCGGTCGTTGGTTGCATTTTCTGCTGTTTGTCAATTTGCCATTCTTCGTTTTTATGGCTTTAAAACTTTGAGTTTTGTCATGCGGAACGTCCCGAGACCATTTCATTCAATAACGTCACGTTGAGTGACGTCACGGCCGGTATCCACGGATATCTGTTTACGTCACGTTTCCCGGGTGGTGTAAGCAAAGTGGCGGCGAAAACAAAGCTCCGTGGTGAGAGACACAGCAACACGAAAGCCGCTTTCAGTGTTTCCAGTCAACCGAATCCGCTGCAAAGTAGCTTCTTCCGAGCAGTGTTACACGATACCACGCTGCACACCTCTGTTATTTCAGCACGAAAATGAAACATACAAAATTAAACATTTTACACAAAATGAAACATTTTATACAAAATGAAACATTTCACACAACATGAAACATTTCACACAAAATTAAACATTTCACACAACATGAAATATATGACACAAAATAAAACATACATTAAGACTTGGTTCTACTAAATATATGGAACGTATGAATCCTACACAACACACTGCAATAGCTCAGGTAACCCGACGTTGGGCTCAAGGTAATCTTAAGATTGCCTGTGTGTTGCGTTTTCCAATTCACGGGGATAAACGTGAATATCCTATGTACCAATATGTTAGGTTATTGTAAAATCAGCTAACTGATTTTTTGTTTAATGTCAACCTGCGCGTTGTCAAACAAGACGTGTTTGTAATCCACTGCATATTTGGCATGTTTATACTGAGTACAATTTATCAACTGAGCACAATTTATCAACTGAGTACTATTTATCAAAATAAGCGGAATCTAGAACTCGGCGCATCTTACGCCCACGCGGATCACGCGTAGGTTCCGAGTAGTTTAAGATTGCGGAACAGTCAACAAGCAACGGGTTATAAAACTGTCACCTGGAAAAACAGGCTTTTTTGAGGAACCTTGAGGTCAACTCGCTGTGGGGGATTGCCATTGTGTCCCAGAGAGTTGACCTTTAAGGTATAAAACGAGCTGACGACAAGTAGGGTCAGTTTGAGCGATGAAATTGATAGATAAGTTTCCACTAAAATTCGTTTCGTGCCAAATCGATTGGCCACAGTATTTAAATGACAATACAACTGATAGCTGTGGTGAGCCTGTCTGAGCCGCAACATCAATATAATTCTTTCACCAATTTTGCTTTGGCCCGCTCGCGGCAATGAACTTGGTAACGCTATTTACCCCACCCCGCAATCATGAAGTGCGCACATTATTTACACGTCCCAACATGACCTTAAGTATGAAGATTGTAATACACAAACACAGGAAACTGGTCGGTTAAATTCGTCGAACACATTTGGGTTTGATCCAAAACAATTATACTGCGTTGAATCGCCATGTAATTGGCCCGGTGTGGCATCTTTGAATACAGCTTCTAAATCCGGCATAGTATGAATAGCGGATTGAATTGCGCAGCAGTGCGGCGGTTTAACGAGCGTTTCGCGGACATCTCACACGTTGAACTTGCTTCGCGAGATTTCAATGACGTCACAGCCACTGCGGTCGGACGACAACGATTCGAGGCTGGAAGGAGGCCGAACTCGTCCCGTGGGTGGAAGGTTAGTCCCACGGCCTCAATCTCGAAATCACATATGATAACTATTGTTAACCTCTTTGCCTTAGGGCTGATTATCTCACAGCCAGCCTACGCAATACGGGCCTACCGCCGAAAATATTTATGCCCCGAAATATGTCTGCTGTACATCTGCGGCGGAGGCGGGAATGCAGACGGATATTCAGTCTGCCGTTACAGCATGTTTCAGACACACAAATAACTATTACGGTGTGAAAAACCCAGACTTTCTTTAACAATATCACACCCAAGAATCAATGTTAATAGCATTTTATACTGTACGACTTAAAAGGCTGAGAATATTAGGCTTTGTTTGGATTACATCACCGCGGCAGGTGGGATAAATATTTAAACACATTAATTCCCCCCTGCAAACCATATGTCTCAGTTGGTCAGCTGCTATAAATAACGTGAGAATGAATAGGATATAGTTCCTATTACACAACGGCACTGGTGTGTAGGTGTAATGAGCCGTTATGGTGGCATTACAAACTGCAGGCACAGTTAACACGCAATAAATTGACTGTTAACACTGCTACAATCGTGATATAATCTTTTAGTTCGTCACATTTTGGTAAAGTCCTTCACCGATAATTTCTAGAACTTTCCATCGCTTTTAGAACACTGGTGCTTTTCATTAAGGTTGTTTCGGTCATTCTCGTTTCCATATTTTCTCCAATAATTCGGGGTGTTAAAACAGCAGTTGGAATTTTACGTTATCCAGTGCGGTAAGTTTTTGATTTTTTCCACCCTCGTCTCAAAATAAAAGTATATGCAACCGCCACAGTCCGTTTCCATTGCCTTTCTGCTTTTATCCAGTACCGCCGACTTGACAGTCATTATACCCTGCAAGATAATCATCACCAGTCATGTACACAAATACACAAATCTAACACCGCAAATAAAAGAAGGTCCAAACTTTCCAATAGTATCGGACAGGTAACATACAGTCACTGTTTGCTGTTAATTTGTAGGGTTGTAGCATTCACATTACACGATGCTAAGAATGATATTGGTGCGGTGTGAGGTTTCTTTATTCAAGTCCAAACCAAATAGACTTGACGGTAAAAGTTAACATTTATTAGTATGCTAACATTTTATTAGTTCTCTATTCAAGTCCAAGCCAAATACACTTGACGGTTAGGGATAACATTTTATTAGTATGCGCCAATAATCACCTGACCACATTTGTAAGGCGAAAAGAACTTGGGAATTTGTGTGACCTCAGATCTAATACACTAGTCCATCCATCTGTTTGCTAGGTCGTCAGAAATCAGACATTCGTCGGTCGGTGTGTGGGCAAACCGGGCGTGGTGCACAATCAGTCTATTCACTGGCCGTTCGCTCAGGAAAGCGAAGTCTAGTTCGACTTAGCGGACTTGCGTCATCCCCAGCCGTGTTACAAGCGATAGCACTTTGGAATTCGACGGCAGCGCTTTACGAATCGACGCAAATTCAATTGAAACCGCGCCTCTGTAAAATATCGGCCCCTTGAGACCGAATTTGGCGAGTTTTAAGGATTTGGAGTCGTGTTGGTGCTACGTGCCGGAGATTCCCATGCGGAAGTTTCCGCTTCCCATGCTTGTCTTCCAAACAATAAACTTTATGACGCCGTTCAATATAAAGGTATTCTGTCATCAGCAGATCCAGACAGGCATCAAATAGGTTTCCGGTTGCGGCGCGGAATATTCTCGAACAAACCGCGCCAGTCTCCAGAGACCTCATGCGTACAGCAGAATTGGAATGGCATGCCCAGTTCGTATCAATAGCCCCTGATGAACATTTTAAATATTGAAATCGCTAAAACCCGAACTTTTCTTTGGCGCTGACGCGACGTTGATATTTACCGACGAGTCGAAACCCTCGCTGGACCGAATTATACACACTCCGCCTCCCACTCATTTCTCCTCCGCAACTCCCCAAACAAAAAGCTATATAATCGCTGCAGTTTACAAGACCGTTGCGGCATTAATATTGAGTGTTGAGGAAGCTTTTTTCCACTCAGAGTAACGCCGAGTATCCACCGGAGCGAAACGTCAAACCATAATGACAAAAAAAGCTCGGCTCAAGCCTACAAAAGCCTCGCATTTAAATGAATAGCACGGTATTGAGCGACAAAGTAAAACGGGATGATGTTCAGTGTCGAGATCCATGATAATTGAATTACTTTGAGCGGGTTTAGCCGACTTCTATTACTTCAGGGCTAAGATAGCGAGCACAGGGGCACGGGTTCCGTTTTAAATCGAAGAAAGTGGTTGAGATAGAATCTGATTACTGATGGACGAAGATTAAACTACTCAGGTCACTTTTGCTGACCCGAAAGTTGTCCAGAAAGCGCGGGTAATGTTTGCACACTAAATATCGCTGTTATAGGTTGCCTTCCGGCCACGAAAAAGGCACGTAACTTAGCCCAACCCTATCGCTGTAGCCGTTTCTAAAGATTAGGTGTCTTCCAGGGTAAAGGCCAACCGCATCTGACGTTATATTCAATCATCTCAGTTGCATATTTCGCTAAAGTTATTGACTGCATACGTGAGAGCAGGTACATAACATTTTGCTGAAGAGATAAGTAAACCTTGCGGTTAAAATATATTTGTAGATAGTTAATATATATTCGATTATTATTTCGAGTTTTACTTAAGAAGTGTGTTAGGTTTGCTGAGAGATTATAATGTTTGCCCGTGTTTAATCATGAGGATGTTTCGTTTATAGCTGCGATTGTTTAAAGAGAATTAAAAAGAATTGTTCAGGAATTGATTTCTTGGTTTATTTGTTTTAGTCGCGCACGTTAAGCGTTGTGCTTTTGCGGGAATAGTTATTGGCATGATTTGAAGGCTTTTACAAGAACAATATATCGCTTGTTTGATGTGACATATATATATCTTTTGACATAGAAGTTTTTCATTTGATCTTCGCCGTGACTTGCCTTAATATATTTGTCTTTGAATTAAAGCGTCAGGTTGCAGGTTGATTTATTCGGTTTTAAGTTTGCGCGACCAATTTTCCCGGTTTGGCCGAACTTTCCAACGCCCTTTCAGACACCGGTTCCGTGTAAATGCCAACGAACGTGAAACCGGCAGGTGATTTTGCTCTCTTACCGCAACCGGCAGAGGTGGAGGAAAATTGCTCGAAGTTTGGCTTAAACCAGTCGATGTGATCGATGGGACGTCCGGGCCGGGGGCAAATTGCGAACACCTTGGTCGAGAAAACGTGATGGATTTGAAGTTGTTTATATCGCTTCCTGGTTTCCAGATACGCGTGTTTGCAGACAAAGCAATTGCGATGTGATCAATGCAAACTTCGTTGGCAGCGTTCCTTCTTACTTCCGTCAATTTCCTGAGGCCCTTTGCTAGTGTAACACCCTGCCTCGGTAAATTGTGTAGAACGTCTTTAACTTTTGTTATGCTTCAGGTTAGTTTATAATGCATTTTGTTTAAACTATTTTATTTTACTAGCAATATTACGGGATTTAAACTTTGCGTAATACAATTTATATTTTACAAATTTCTTAAAAAACAACTTGTATACATTAACATTGGCAAGAAATGGGGCGTTCCATTCGCAGACACATCCTGTTATTTTTACTGACCAAGCTGACGTCACCCTTTTAGGCAACGTCGCCGCTCCATCGAGCAGCTGAAGTCATTCTCCCTTGGGGGAATTTCCCCCTTGGTCGACGTCACATGCCAGTCATATGAGCCGTGCCAAAGTAGTTGCCTTATCTGCCAACAAGCACTTTCGACTTAAGGAACCTGGTAGTATTCAGCCCAAGGATAAGTGCAGCCATTAGTTCTTCAACAAAGGAACGAACGCGAACGTATATTGTAACGAGTTAAAATGTAACGAGTTTTTGCCGCTGGATCCTAACGCACGGGAAACCTTCTAAACAGTTTAATAAATTGCACAAGCAGTGCATTTTTTATCAACTGACAGTGGGCAGTTTAGAATTGGTTCCGGAAGGTTATATTTCAATGACGCTGAATTATTCCGGGCGTAGCGTCATGCCAGCGATAGCAGGTCAGAGCGGTGAGATTATGTGTCACCTGCGGTAATGCGACACTTTGATTGGCGGTTATCAGCTTAGGTTGACCTAACAGTGGACTTAATGCGCTGTTGGCTCCATATGGCTGCTTGCCCACCTTAACTAATTATGGGTCGGCTGATCCTACTTAATGTTCAGTTGGTACAGCATCTCTAAAGGGCTTTTTGAATTAGCCCTTTGATGTGCTATACGACGGGAAGAAAAAGTAAGAAAAAAGACTAAACTAGCGCGCCATTGTAAAATTATCGCATGTGTACTTAAAAAAGTTATCAAAATATACAGTTTCTAGCAAAATTTATCAATTTGCCAAAAATGCGCCATAATAATTTTCGCAAAATAGGCGGTGTTTTCTGATCAACTTTGGTGAATGTTGTTATCGTAAGTGAATATACACTCCCGAGTGAAACGCCGTTCTCACAGTCAATGTTTTTATAGGCCATCTGCGGTTATTACAGTGAGCTATACCAAGCCTACCATTTCCAGCAATTTTATTATCAAATTGTATTGTTGAAATTTATATCAAATATCGTATCTTTAGATAATATCGGTGACTTTTGAAAATGTAAGTATGCTACCAACTTGAGTTTCCTTTTTCAGAGATCTTAAGCAAGTTTATTATTAAATATTTTATGAACATATATTGATGTTTTTTGAAGATCTGTGGTCTGTGTTTGACTGTATATTGTACACTGCGCACTGTACAAGTTTAACTGCGCGCCCTTACGGTCGCTGTACATATAGACACCTGAACATCAATTGTTAATTTATGTTGAAGTTCGTTACCTACTGAAAGCATAACAAGAAGATGTATTCCTGGCAGATTACGTCTGCTTTATAATCCTCAGACAGTTTAAAGCGGCAGACTTCCGATTGACTGTAGTCAGTCACATCATTTCTATCTTTAAGCCAATAATACAAGTCTGGTTCTTTGATCGGGTAAACACTGCGGCGTCGCACAAATAAACGTCACCACCTAACATCAAATGTCATATTATGTATAAATAAATGTAATTGTATGATAACAACACGGTTATTGAACTCCATTTCAGAAGTAGGGAATTGATTTCTTGCATAATAGAAGGCATTATCGGCAAGAATGAAGGTGTTTTTGGCGGTAATTTCCTTGATGGTGCTGATGCAAACTGACGCAACTGGTAAGCGTCATAAGATGAGAACGCATGTGAGGAACGTTCAAGGAGACGATCCTCTTCTTGAGGTGGAGCCTATTCCTCCGGATACCATGATCGGACCTTGTTCATGCCAATGCTGTGAGAATGCGCCAGAACGTAAGCCAAATTCATTTTTTTATCGAGCTAAGGTTCGATCCTATGATGTTCTGGTCCCTAAAATCGTTTTTAATTTAAGGACAGCTTATAAATCGTGCATAGACCATTCCCCACACAACAAATGGTCTATTTTTATTGGTTTAAGGTTTGAATACATAATTTGCTAGCCCCTTGGGGGCGACGCTAAAGGGAGGGAAAGTAGAAAGAACGGAAACTGCTCAACCAAAACTATGGAAATTAATTAAAACCCTTCCCTAAACACTAATCTTAAACCCGGAACTAACCTTAACTCCAACCCCATGTTTAAATAACTCTAATGACCCAATCTTTATTTTTGTGTGCATTTTCCCTTCTTCCCTTCTCCTTTTAGTTTTCCCCACCCTTGGACCGTTTTAATAGAATTGGTATATATATCGGGTCTCGTTAACCGATCGGCCACACGACCATACATAAGGTAAATTCATGTTGCATAATGCACAATAGTTCGTGCCATAGTAACACAGCCTGCTTACTAAAGATTTAAAACATTTTCTCGCTTTCAGTAAATTGTAGAACGGGGTTAAAACTGTCGTTTAGTTAATTGTGATTTAATTTATTTTGAATATGCCTCGGTTCCAGGTCGGTGCTTGTTAATAAAACAACACGTGGGTGGATAAATATATTATATTTGCCACTTTAACATTATTCAAAGCGGTCATCAAATAAGTCCTCTATAAGATCAATATTGCTTTTGGTGCAACGATAGCTTAAGCAACTTACAGTAAAAATGACGTTGTACAACTGATTAGAAAATGTCGTCAAAACAACCTTATTTCGGTAATTTGTAGATCTTTTCTGAATTGCTAATGCATATTACTCGTCCATGTGAACTAATTACGCTACAGCTTCAATATTTATCATTTTTTCTGCCAACGATAAAACATATTCTTTACAAATTTTGAGACTTATTAAAGTTTAGGTATTTAACACGGACGGGTCATATACATAAGCATTTCAAAACTGATCTACAATGTAACGAAATATGGGTTTTCTAAGACTAAGTAAGTTTACGCATTCTTTTTTTAACCGAGCACAATTTCGAACCCATAAAGTTTTCGTTTTGATTTGGAAGACCGTGTATGCACCGATCGCTTTAACCATTCGGTCACACGACCTTACTTACGCACTTAACTCTCTAATTTGAACATTTTACTCCAGCACTGGTTGCGCCCAAGTGTGCCAATGACATTATTGTCGCCGTGGACAGCAGTGCTTGCTTCCGCGACCACCATTCGAAGATGATGCGCTTCCTCAGGAGGCTCGTAAGGAAGATCGGAAGGACTCCCAACATCCAATATGGCGGCGATGAAACCAGATTGGGATTGATGCAGGTAGGCAGTGGTGCTGAGTTTGAATACCTGTAATTTTATTTATGGTGTAAAATATTGTGATTAATAATAGAAACCTGTGATTCGGAAGGAAACAAATTGTTTGTTGTAACGAGTAATTCTAAAATAGCTGAATGGGTGCTGGTAGACTTGGTCGGGGACACAGAAGCCTTGACTATTCCCAGTCGTGTGTGATATAATTAACTTCGTTTAATATCAACCCGCGGTCTAATAACATTCAATTTCAATGTACTAATTTAGCCAACACATCATTGGTAACCAGTCCTGAGGCTACTGTACAACCAACAACTTTAAAGTCTGCATTCTTGAACATTTGGACAACTTTTATTTTCTCCTCAGTTCAGCAGCGATATTCTGTTCCCTCTCCATTTGTCATCCTTCGAGGACTACACGAACCCATCCACGCGGAAAGGGTTGATGAACGGCATCGATGAAGCGATCTCGTCCCTCGGCTTCCTGGGAGAGGGATCTTTCCTCAACAAAGGTACTTTTCTACCGAATTGAAGGAGTAAATCATACACAACACACTGTAATAGCTTCGTTAACCCAGCGCGCGAGGTGATATGATGATTGCCCGTGTGTTAATCCCCTTGGTTTTCTCATTCACGGGGAGAAACATTAATATTCTATCCTCCGTATCCCTATCCCATTGGAAATGAATTCCTGTGTATCCTGTAGAGATCAGTACGTGATGTGTATGTTGTCCACATAACAGCCGCTGAGACTGAGAAAACAGTAACGTTTGTGTGTTAACATCGAATATCAATACCTGCCCCTTTTAACCATAAAACCTTGTCTACCCTAAAACAGAGTAACAAGCGCTTGGGATGCATTTCTTGTTTGTTTTAAATGCGTCACAAAAGTCAAAAATAAATCTGTGCTCGGCTTGGCCTATAATTTGTGTACGCCTAGGAGTGATTTCTAGGCTTCGTCACACCTGATACGGAAACAATAAACATAAAAACCTGTATCATTGGCGCTCGTCCCAACGTAGACACTTCTGACTTGAAAATCAAAGCCAAGTACGCCTTGCTCAGTCTCAGTGTAGACAATGCTTAAGGATGCAATAAATGAACTAAATAAAGTACATGTTTTTAAAGTATAAACATTGGTCGCCGACAGATATTGAAATAATGATTTGCAGCTTTGAATGCCACTGTGTCACACTTCCAAAACGAGCCACGACCGCAAGCATTACTTGACCAAATTTCACCAACCACTCCTAGACCGGTAAGATACATGAGTTCTAACAAAAGCTGGAATCAATCGAAAAAATATTAATTTGCTTACAGGTTGTGATTTTGATGACCAATGGTAAAAGTCACCCAAGCGTAACAATGGACGACATTGAACTCTCAATTGCTGGACTCCAAGCAGCTGGCGTCACAGTCATCCCTATTTCGGTCACCAGGGAATGCCAGTAAGTGGAATTCACAAGTTATGTAACCTTTGTCGTGCACTTTTTTTATCGAGATTAGTTTCGATCCCATGATAGGCTAGTCACTTAGACCGTTTTTTTTTTATAATATTTGAATCGCTACCCGGGAATGCCAGTAAATCGAATTCACAAATTATATAAACTTGATGATCGCGTATTTTTTTGAGCTAAGTTTCGTACCCATGATGGGCTAGTCACCTAGACCGTTTTTTTTATAATATTTGAATCGCTACCCGGGAATGCCAGTAAGTCGAATTCACAAATTATACAACCTTGATCGTCTTGTATTTTTTTGCAGTTTAGTTTTGGACCCATGACGGGCTTGTCACTTAGACCTTTTTTGGTAATGTTTGAATCGCTTTATGAATCGGCCGCGTTAACCATTAGGCCAAACTTACGTTTCGTGTGCCAAAATTGACAAATCAACTTACATGAAGCAATTAAGTTAATGTGGTACCGGTTGCCGGCGCAAAGAAAATAATCGTGACTATCAAAGTGATCACGTCAAAGATCTATAATGAGCTTTTTTCTCACGTTAAATCCGATTTTTAACGCAGCGTCAGCGATTTTATCTTCAACCATAAATGTTTAATCTTCCTCAAAATCTAACACAAACATGATGAACCGTGGTACCGTATTAAGAGGTTGCCCAATCGCGATATGCATAGAGATAAGGCTCACTCTCTCTAGGTGTAATAGCGAAAAAGTTAAGTTTTGGATATGTTAATACCAGGCGTTGTAGCATTTTATCAAACGTACAACACTAAAACGACGGAAAGGGGAAAGAGAGGCAGAAAGGAAGGGAACTAAAACTATGAAAACTAATATTTACCCTGCCATTGACTCCAACCCCACGTTTAAAACTAATTCCAATATCCAAATTTTCATTTTAATGTGCATTTTCATCCTTCCCTCCCCCTATACTTTTCCCCTACTTTAAACCAATACCCTTTCGTCTCCGCGAATGTAAACAATGGCGGATTTTTTGTTCTTTTAACGCTCAAGTGCCGCGTTACATGATTGAATTCACTTTGGAAACGCGATCTATTGGGCTGAATTTAAATTGAAATCTTGCTGAATGCAGAAATGTAAAAACAAGACAGTGAAACCGTGTGCTTGGAAAATGTGCGATTCAAATTCTGGTAACTTGCTATCACTGCTTCAATTTGTTTTGCTTAATGTAAGGCTAAACGGTCACTTCCTCGTTTTCCCTATTATTTCTTGTATGTTTTACGAGGTGCTTTAACTACTGTATTTTTGCCGTTTTTCCTTGCCTCTTTTTTAAACAACTGTTCTATTCATCTTTAATATAATGCAAGAGCGAACGATAAAACTTAACGAATTAATTGTTTGCAGTGGTGTTCAAAACGAGGTCTGGAACGAGGGCTTGTGCCCTGACACAATCATTCTGAACAAACTGGCTAAAGTCGGTCGAGGCGACAGCTCCACTTTCATGGAAATGAAATCTCATGATGCGTTGCCTGATTTGATCCAAGAACTTGAAGTAAGACGTAGTGACGTCTGTAGACTGAACAGCATAGCTATTTTTAATATCTTGCAACAAACTATATACTTAATATGGCTTAAAAACTATCGAGAAAATAACATACTATATTATACTTTAGAACAAACAGTTTCCACTGAAACTTAAAATTTGCATCAAAACTTAAACATTTTTGTACAGAAGATGACTGCAATTAGTAAACCGAAACATCTGCAAAATCTATGTTTATTATCTTGTATTGGCTGTACTACTTTTATATAATTGTATGTTAACAAGGCGTTCTTGTCTTTAAGTTGGAGTAAAATATTATTGGTCATAAATATCCTATAAATAAATTTAATATTTTGAGAAAATAACTTAAACTTTTATTGTTTTGCAGGAGGTAACTGTTCCTTCTTTTCAAAGAAATGTCAATGCCTGTGGTTTGTATTGAGTAGTGTCGTAAAAATCATGAATTCGTTTAGTAAAATTCATAAATCGTTTAGTAAAATTCATAAATTGTTCAGTAAAGTTCATAAATTCGTTCAGTAAAATTAATAAATTTGTTCAGTAAAATTCATAAATTCCCTACATTATGCATCTTTTATTTTCATCCTCAGTGCTACGGTAGCAGCCCTGAATCTCTTGTAGCGAAGCCGTGTAATAACTGCACCTGTTCCTGTGAGGTACGTAAATAGGGGGCGTATTAAATTTTACGCCGTAAATTGTAAAAAAGTTGCTGGTTAAATCTTGGTTTCCCTCCAAATTATATGCTATCTTGTCGGACTGCACCCCTTTGACAAATAGCAGCGCAGTTAATATTCGTTTTGCAGCTCCCAATCGGGCCACAAGGACCGGAAGGAAAGCAAGGTCAGAAGGGCCAAGCGATAAAGGTGAGTTTTAAAATTCAAATCTTCCAGCACACGTACGGCCCACAGTGATTTTAACGCCCCAAAAACTAATAACACCTTGTTCAAATACCACTGTACCTTGAATGGTTCGGTAAGTTCGAACTATAGCTGTCAACAATGGCGATATTATATTTACACGTCGTTCGGCGATTTCAATGCCTATATTCTGTCTGCTCACTTGACATTTACTTTTAGGGAGAACAAGGACCAAAGGGTGAAATTGGACCTCCTGGAGTAGACGGCTTAGATGGAGACAAGGTATAATGATGTCACAAATCATGTCTGACAAAATGTTAAAACCACAAGTCGGATATATGTACCGATTCCAGTGTTTTGTATGTTCACTCTACCGCTTAATAAACCTGGAGATATATTGGCGGTTTAAACATGTCGTTAAACTATTTCCGTGTTGCCCTCCGGGATATAAGTCCATTACATTTGACGCCGTGGTATTAGGCTAATAGATCGAACTCAATAGCTTTTTTTGATTTGTCTTTCTTTTCCAGGGCAACCAAGGAGACAAGGTAAGTAAGAATGTAGTCCGCCAAGATCCTTTTCTTCAATATCACATGTCGATGTGAATCAATAAACTTACGTGGTTTCTTTTCAAGGGCGACACCGGAGAAAAAGGAGACATCGGTCCCCAGGTAGGCTGGTTTATATGTCTCAAAACTTGGCTGCAATCGCGTGTGAATCACTTGCCTCGAGTTAAATAAATAGCTTCATGATGTGTAGTCTGCTCTATAAATAAAGAATGTTTCGGCATTTGTTCGTTCCAACCCACTACCTTTAAAATAATAGTATGGTTTTCGGTGTATATTTGCTTGGTTTCCCGTGTATTACGAATACATCCGACGCCAAGCCTTTTATTACCAGTTCGCAAACAGTAAAACTTGTTCAGTGTTGTGCGTAATCCTTGCAACCGCAAGAATCGTGATAAGTTCGCTGACAAAGCCTGATATATAAACAAAGCACATATTCATGGTTGGTGATATCTTTATCAAACTGTAACGACGATATGACAACATTGTTAAGACGCCTAAGGTCATCTTTCCGCTGTGTAAACATTGTCTAAATAATCTAGTCAGCAGAACGCATTGTTTGAAGCGGATATTGTAACAGGCGCCTAGGTTTGTGGACTGATGCTGCATACCAGCTTCGTCGGATGATTTTTCACTTTTTAATGCCACTGCCCACAAAACTTTATTGAACGATGGCGCCTTAAAATATTAAACCATGATTCCATTGTCCAGCAGTGGCTATTAATCGGTCATTGCTTCTATTTACTCTGTCCTTGTCAGCTGGCGTCGACCCAAAGCAAACATTGTTATCTAGTGAAAAGGAATTAATCAAGATTTAATACGACAAGCCCGATTTCGACATTTATTTTTTCGATAAGTTCGAACGGTAAATCTGATTAAGCTAGCCGAGAGGCCTTAGTATTAATAATGCAGCTGAAATCGAATTGAAACTTTATGCTGACACTTTTCTTCTCCAGGGAGAGGTCGGAGAAGTTGGGCCTAAAGGCGACAAGGTGACGTTTAAATCCTATCAAACCTCCGCCAGGGAATTGCCTCGTTTTAAATTTCCTTTAAAATTTAGGGCATAGTCGGGGACAAAGGTGAAGTTGGAGAAAAGGGTGTGATCGGTATCACAGGACCAAAGGGTAATCAAGGAATCAAGGTGAGTACGTCACATAATAATGTTATTTATACGATGTTAGTGAAACAGTCCTAAAGCATATCTTCAAGTATGTTTTTGGAAACGTGAAATTAAATTTCGAAAATAATCCAATTCTCACAAAATGGTCTTGTACAATACACACTTCTACAGCTTTGCAAAATATGATCACGTTACACTTTTCTGTGCTGCCGAATAAACTTTTTCACATCGATTCATGTACGGAATTTTTAGACTGACCCACCACAAATACCTTGATCGCATTAACAAAGACACGGCACTGGAATTTACCCCAATTTGTTGTGCCACCGTATCACTAATGCCTTTATGTTTGTTTACATAACCGGCGTGCAATTAGGCGTTCAAACTAATGACAGGCAGTGTTTTGCTTCACTTACTTTACGAACGTACATCAAACGACAGTTTAAGCTGCAAACTAGTTACGCAAAATTTGTCTTCATCTTTAGCCTACACTACATGCTATACTCTCTATTTTCTGGCTTTATAGTAAAGTAAACACCCTGTTCTATCTTGTTTAACTGTTCAAATAAGTAAACCTTTAGAGCCCAACATGTTTAAAGAAATGTGCACAGTTATTTCCGTATAGAATGTGATTTCATGACTTAAGTTTGGTGTATTCTGTGATTAATGTCATATGCTATAGGATAGGATATTCTAACTTAAATGTTTTTGACAATTTGCAAAACTTTCACCAACTAACCATTTTGCAGGGTAGCGTTGGTGACAAGGGAGAAGTCGGTGAGAAAGGTACTCTCGGCCAAAAGGTAATATTGAAGTGTAGTTTTACAGGTAGCAGATGAATGAACATTTTCTTCCATTAGGGTGAAATCGGAGAGGATGGATTAGACGGAGCAAAGGTAATTTGTTTACTTACTCGTAAACGTCATTGCGATGTATCTAAATCACCAAGCGTTTTTACAGTTTGCACATTCCTACTATCAGCCTGCTTGAAACTATCTTCCCATATTAACACAGTGCGGTTTGATCTCATGATGTACCTTCTTTAACAGGGAACCAAGGGTGAGATTGGCGCTAAAGGAGAGAAGGGCGTGGGCGAAAAGGTTCGTCAATGCACTTAGACTTTGAGATAATGCAACTGATATGTTAAAATAATAATTTGACCGTACAGGGGACCAAAGGTGGCGTTGGAGATGTTGGTCCTAAAGGTGATTTGGGAGCCAAGGGAGTTACAGGAGACAAGGTAACATTTCGAACGTCGGTGTGGCCGATTGGTCAACGCAGCCGATTTTAATATAAAATCCAATGTAAAAACGGTCGAAGTGGCGTACCCCTTATGGGATCGAAACTTGGCCTGATTAAAAATGTAGTAATTTTGTTTATTGCGTGGCTGTGTGGCCAAATGGTTAGCGTGACTGATTTAAATACCAAATTCCATGTAAGAACGGTCGAACCCATATTGGGTTCAAAACTTAGATAGAAAAAGTATTGGGTTTGTGTTATGATTTTTAAATGGTTATTGGCCGATTTATACACAGAATTATGTATAATGTAGTCAGGATGGTGGTTTCATTAGTTTAAAATGTAGAGTTTCATTTTATCGAACAGGTGTCTTCAAAAACGTCGTTTAAAAAATAGAATTTGAAATATTAACCACGCTGCAATAGCTCCTGCAACCCCAGGCGATGTGAAGATAATCCGGATTATGACGATTGTCGTTATCGCTATGCGAGGTTAAACACGATTATCCCGGCCCGGCGTGTGGTTAATGTACATCGACGATATGATAAACATGGTTTATTTCAGGGTGGAAAAGGAATGGTCGGTCTATGCGGAAAGCCCGGTCCAGCTGGTAAAACCGTAAGTGCCCGAGTTTGCGACACTTTTGATCTTTTGATTAAACCCCTAAATTAATATCCCCTGAATTAATATAATTGGTTAAGGACCGATTCATATGCAGTAAGTACAGTAAGTACAATATACATTTAAATAAAGTACACTATACCTTATGCAGTACTCTATACCTTTGTAATTATATTTTAAAATGTACTCGTTTGCTGTAGCACTCACATTACGACGTATAAAACACGATGCATTTTCAGGGTGTTGAAGGTATTGCCGGTATTGACGGTCTCGATGGTTCACCGGTAAGTCGATTTTTGCTTTTACGCGAACCAATTGTTTTAACCCTTTAGAAACGAGATTGTTTTTGCGTAGTTTGCGCGTTTTGACCGAGTCCGCTTTGTAGTGCTCTAGCGCCTCTTGTGTTATAGTTAGAACAAAATGTTCAACACTAGAGTTGTTCGAAATAAAATTTCCAAAATTTCTGAAATTTTTATTTTTTGATGACGTCACTACTTGGGGGTCCACGTCATATTCTTTCTTATACAATGTTATAGTTTTTGATCTGTTTACAATACAGCCTAACATATTTTTACAAAGTTACTCAGAAACAAATTTCCTACAATTATATTATAATTTTGGTTTGATGACGTCATCAAAATATTATTACGTCACTGATTTCATGTTACAGGTCCACCCATGCCAAATTTTTTTTTGTTTTTTTTATTATAAAAAATGTTAGAATAGAAATTTAGATTGCTATTAAGTCCATATTGCTTAATCTTACTACTTTTTTCTTAAAATAAACTATAAATGAAGGGTTTGAACCAAATTGTGGACTATAACCTTAAAGATACTCAAAACCCCCCCAAAAATGAAAAAAAACTGATAAGATCACATTCGGGACATCCCAAGAACCGAAACTGATTCTACTGCCATAGAGACATTAAATGAAACAAACCTTTTAAGCGTAGTATTAAAAAAAAAACGTTTTTTGTGATAATTTTCCCTCAAAATTACACCAAAAAAAGTCATAAAATTCAACTAAACTTTACTTCAAAATTTCAAATGCAAAGTTATGTTTATTTTTGCTGTTTTCAAAAGATATATCATATAGCTTTCCAAAGAGACCAAACTTTAGCAGTTTCGACAAGAAATGTTGGAGATTTTTCATTTTGAATGAGCATATGTCAAAAAGGACAAATTTGTTCTTATCGTTTCTAAAGGGTTAAACAGCAAACAAATTAATTTCAGGGCCAACCTGGTCTCCAAGGTCCCAGAGGCCCGAGAGGCGATAACGGGGACAAGGTAAGTTTAACGTTATTTGCTGGACACGTTTATGTTTACTTTAGACGGGTATACACACTGTGATAGCTTCGGTGACCCGAAGGTGGGCACGAGGTTATCTGAAGATTGCCCGTGTGTTAACCCTCTTAGTTTTCCCATTCACGGGGATAAACACGAATATTCTATCCTATTCTATAGTAACTGCTGAATCGGTATATATGTATGTTTTAACTTTGAGGAATGTAATATGCTATGCTAAATTGGCATTTTAGTAATTTTCTGTTTTGTTTTTAAATACAAATGTATTGATTTGTAAATGCGAAGGCAAATAACGACACACAATAAATCGACAATTTTTTGGGAGATTACTTTTCAAAAAGTCCGGTATAGTCACCTAAATGAATAAAGGTGACTTAAACAATGTTACATGTTCATAGGGAGAACCTGGTCCAGCTGGTGTGAATGGATTCGCAGGATCGCGAGGTTTGCCTGGTCTTAGAGGTCCACAGGGTGTCGCGGTAAGTCAATTTTTTTGTTTAAATATTTTAAAAATCTGTTATAAAATATATAAATATATATACTGTACCTGTTCGTTGTCGGATCGTATTTACCTTGAGTATAGGCGATGTCCTACATATTTGTGCAGATTAGCCTAATAGGTTAGTGCGTTGTCTTTAAGCTGAAGGGTTACAGGTTTGAAACTGGTCACTGGCTATTCGGTTGTTACCTTGGGCAAGGCACCTAACGGATAATGCCTAAACTCGGAGAAATATTGGGTTCTACCAAATTAAAGTAACGACTAAATCATACGCAACACACTGCAATAGCTCTAGTATAGCCTGCCCGTGAGCGCGAGGTGATCTGACGATTGTCCGTGTGTTAAACGCCCATTGCGTTTTGCCAATCAAGGGGATAATCATGAACATCATATCCTATCCTATAATATTCCAGTGGTTACATATTTTCGATTTTCCTCACAAAATCCAATTTGAACAGGGCACACCAGGAGAAAGGGGAGAAAAGGGAGAACCATCCACCGAATTGGGGCTTCCCGGGGTACCTGGTATTTCAGGACCAAAGGTGAGAAAAAAGTGAACCACCCAGTTACATAAAGGTGCAGAGGAACCTCGGGTGAAAGTTACCGCACTGGAAAAGTTGACATATTTTATCAAATATTTTTAACCGCTGTGGTGTTGCGTGGTTGATGCGAATGCAAGTAATAAAGACAATATCTTCTTTGCTGGATTTTACAACCAGCTATACAACCCACTTGTACATTTTAATAATAACCGACATTTAGTGTCATTTAGCATGATTGTCGTTTGTATTGATTTATAAGCAAATCTTACGACAAACATTTACCCCGTACAAGTTAAATAAGCCGTATATTTTCAGGGTGAACCTGGTCAAGATGGCGCTGATGGTTTGGACGGTGTCCAAGGTGTCCGTGGTAACAGCGGGCCAAGAGTAAGTATGTTACAACCAGTCCGTTGGACCCACATTATTACATGCTCACTAACAAAATAGGTGACCTGTAAACGGTTATGCGCCGAATGGTTAGCGTGGCCCATACAGAATTCTATATTAAAAAAAACGGTCATAATGACCAACCAGTAAAAAAGGTGACCTGTATAAGGCACCGGATGAATGGTTAACGATACCGATACAAGATTCTATATAAAAAAAACTCGTCTTAATGACGAGCCAGTAAAAATACCCTGTCACATTCATTCCCCATGTTTTAGCATCGTGCATAACACCGAGATAAACAAATCAATTTCAGGGCGAACCTGGACCACGCGGCCACCCAGGCTCGTACGACCTCGACGAGCTTCGCGGAATTATCAGTGAAATAGTTCGGGATCTCTTGCCCGGAGGTAACGTTCATCAATACACTTCACTAGATTTGTTGTCTTTTGGTCGTTATCTCTACCGGTGGTCGTAGATACATCACACTCAGTAGGATGTTGCTCTGTTTATGTGTCTGCATCTGCCACTTTTCGCCCTTGGTTGTAAATTTAAAGCATAAAACATCCATTGCCAACGTATTAGGCTATTCTGCTATTTAAAATCTACTGAGAGTGATGTATAAGCCTATTCTACTGTTTAAAATATCACACCACCAAATGCCTGAAAGTTTAGCGAATTCTTGGCAGTGTATTGATTATTTTCCCCTTTTTGCAGATTGCACAGCACGTAAGTCGATATACCGCTAGCTTCAAAGCGTGCATTTTGCATGAGGTGCTTGCTCTTGTGCTCTTCTCTACCATTTATAACACAAGTGTAAAATCCAAGCATCGAATTTAAGGATAAGGAACCACCTATCCGAGGATTGATCGGGTTTTTATAAAGCCGGGATTAAAGGAAAGATATTGAATAAATCGATACGTTTAATAAGATTAATTTTAAAGGATAACCTTGCAATGTAAACTAGATTAAAATATTGCTGTTCCTGCATATTATATGGGCTTTGCAATGCAAATCAACTAGATAAGACATTTGAAATTTACCAGACGTTTGCTGTACAAATCCACGTAAACTCCATGATTTGAAATAATTTAGTTCACATATAACCCACCATGTTGTGTTGCATGTACTCGTGCGTAATCACGTGATGTCACCTGTCACGCATCGTCCATCAAAATCATTTCACGCAGCGGACAAGATTATTGCGTGCCATGAATACCCGATTGACATCACGTTCCTCGTGGACGGTAGTGACTCGATTGACCGGGAAGAATTTGACCGAGTCAAGGAGTGGATCCTATTGACCGTTGACGCGTTCAACCCAAGCGAACGAAAACAGCCTCTGCACGTTGATGTCGTACAGTACTCCGAAAGGAGCATGATTGAAGTTGACTCTGATGTTACCAGTTCGTCCCAAATAGCGCAGCAAGTTCGGGACATCGTGCAAATGCGTTCTGGAACGAAGACATACAGTGGTTTGGAGTTTGTCAACCAACAAGTATGGCCGCTGCTGCGCGAAGGGGCGTTTAAAATCCTCATCACAATGACCGACGGCGACGCGAGCGAGGACCGAAACTTAGCCGCAATCTCCGACGCCCACAACAAGTACGACTACATGGCCGCTGTGGGTGTTGGCAGCAAAGTAATCTCGACCGAACTCGACGACTTCAGTTCAACTGGAAACGTCTTCAACGTCGACAACTTTGCCGCTCTTGAAAGCATCATTTCCAGGATTGTGGAAAATATTTGCGCGGGCATTGCAGACATAGGAGGTAACATTTCCCACCAAAGCCTGCAATTATTCCTCTGATGTGAAGGTTAATCGACTTTCTTGGTCTCTGCGTAGCATAGAATCCTTCGGTGTCTTAACTTCTTCCTCTTAATGAGCTACAGTGGGCAAATTACTAATCTTCCTGCTCTTGTATCTCTTCTTCAGGATCCTTTTAATTAACTCTCTAATATACCAAAGGAGCTTCAAGCATGTGGTGATAAACGACGGATAGATGTACCTTTTAAAATAAAAAAATTACAAGTCTTGCAAGATAGATTTGGTGTGTATCTTAATTCAACTTTTAACCAATTCCTGCATGCTACTTTCTCTACACAGGGCTAGGACCGTATGATTTAGTTGTGTCACCTTATCTGCATGCATTTCAATTCACAGCATGTCCTTGCTAGCATATTGCCAGTATTGTTCATCAAGTGGTGTATAGAACTCGACAGCTTTGATAGCTTTGTTTATTTCCACAGCTGGAGAGGAGCCCGCGCCGCCAGAGGTCACTACAGGTTAGATTCTTGTTATCTTCATACATTTCCTTCCACTAGCGTACCTTTAGTGGATTAACCTTGTTTTTAACGCATTGTGCTTATTATAAGTACCGGTCGTGTGGCCAAATGGTTAACGCGACCGATACACATACCGACTCTTATACAAAAAACGGTCCTAGTGACGAACCCATCATGGATTTGAAACTTGGCTCGGTAAAAAAAAAATTTCATCTACTGTACGGTCATATACCGACCTATACAAAAACATATACCGACCTTTACAAAAACTGTCCAAGTGACGAGCCCATCATGGGTTCAAACTTGGCTCGGTAAATAAATCCTGACATCTAGTACGGCTGTTTGACCAAGTGCTTAACGCGACCTATACATATAACGATTTGAGTATTAAACCGAACAGGTCTTAGTGAAGCGCTTACCGTGGATTTAAAATCTGGCCTGTAAAAATCCCATGTCAATTAAGGTTTTCTTTTTCGGTTAAAAAATACCCTGTCAACTTGGATTAGAAACTTAGCACGGTAAAAAAATTCCTGTCACGTTATTTGATATAACGTGTAGCGTAATAAAGTATAGTTAGGTGATCACCGTGTAGCGTGCTAAAGTATATATAGTGGTTTTCCTTGTCGGTTATAAAATACCTTTTTGACTTGGATAAGAAACTTAGCCTGGTAAACAAATTCCTGTCACGTTATTTGATATAAGTATAGTTAGATGGTCACCGTGTAGCGTGCTGAATTATATATATAGAGATGCTCCCACTACGCGCGGGCGTGCCATGATGACGTCGCCGGCTTGCTTGAATTCGCTCGATGCTGAAACAGTGTTGACTCTGCGCTGCGAGCTCGGGGAGAAGGGCGGGAGTTGCGCGGTCCGCGGCGTCCCATGGCACGGCAGCGCGCTCGTAGCGACTCGATCCTCAACGCAACTCCCAACCTTCCCTCTTGCTTGCAGTTTCACGCCGACGACGTCATCACGCCAAGAAGCACGAGCCAGAGTAGTGCTGACGTCACCCGAGATTCCCAGTCAAGTTCCTTAAAACCTCCCCACCGAATTTAACACAAACACGAAGCGAACAAATAAATCTCTTAATTGTGCGAAAATAATTGAAGTGTAAAACCGCTTATTTGTGATTACTCAGCATATTTGCTTACCCTCAGCATAGTATCAAATGCCTTATTGTTTCCGTAAGGTGTGAATTTTGCTTTTGCATTAGCCTATAGCCTCACTAACGCAGTAGATCGCTTAATAACGTTATAATATCTAGTAGATTTTATAATCGCTTGTCATCCGCCCATATGTAGTTAAATAAATGAAACTTTGGTTATTCTGGAAGTGAGTATTTGCAGTTTATGCGGTTTAATATTATTCCGACAATACAGAATGAAATAGTTTCCATATATACGATTTCAAACCGCTGGAATTTCAAATAAAATTTGAGTCAACAACAAAAGTTAGATAGCGGTATAGAAGGACCATTAAGCAAAACTGTACCTATAATTCTAAAACTGTGTTTTAGACAAAAAAACCTAGTTATAAAAAAATTAAGTTAATTATACCAAAGAGCGATACTTAGTGGTCCTTCTATACTTGCAGGCGCGCCTTCGCGTGGTGACGTGAGGAAGTAGCGACATCTCGTGTCCAAGATTCTTAGACAATGACTAAACATTCGCCGCGTCTTCCAAACGCTCTTTCGTGTGCATGTCTTACGAATTAATAGAGCGATTTAATGACTGTAAACACTGGCTTGATATAGTAGATGTTGTTGTTGTAATTTTATTGTTACCATTCTATTGTTTAAATGCACTAGACACAAATTTTCCCCTTATAGTTCAAATAAAAACACTCATATTTTCCAAATTGATATCACAAATCAAATAAAAACACTCATAATTTCCAAATTAATATCATAGATCAAATAAAAACACTCACTGTCTTCAAATTCATATGTCGTATATTCTACACGGATTTGTATCAAATATAATCTCTACCTATACATTAAGTATCTTCATATTTATATCTCCGCTTTTCCGAGAAGGATCGTCATATATACGTACCTATCATAGTTTAAGCTTAAAATGTTGTCATTAATGCAATACGTTCCGCCGTTCGACGCGTAGAGGAAGAGGAATTTGAATCGAACGGCGAATCCAGTTTTTCGAGCGATGCCGATGATATCTGTGGTCAGGAGCCGCCGTTTGGGAACTGCAACCCGAATGGCGACGACCACAGAGTCGGAAAGTATTACTGGAACCGGGCGAGACAGAATTGCGTCTGGTTCCACTATAAGAACTGTCCTGGAGGCAATGTCTTTGAAACCGAGGCAGAGTGCGACGATAGATGTCGCCCCTGTGAGTCTAACTTTGCGCATGCGCACGAATGTCGTCATTATGTCGTGATTGCGTGAGTCACGTTCGACCGTTCAGCTCATTAATATCGATGCAAGCGTTCTCTCTTTCAGCTGAGTCATTAAAATAATAGCTGTTTTGTAGCGTAATGTTTGCTCGACCACAAGGCATTCACCTGATAAAATTAACACCGACACAGTGTTCCATACGCTTCTAAACATTTACATTGGAACGCTAAAACTGCTTGTTTTTCATTTTCAATCACTGGATCCACACGTAAGTTAACCTCCATGCTTGAATGTCGTTCATTTTGCGCCGCATTCTCAAGTCGTCCGATTAATCCCTAACGTTTCCTCGCAGTGGTCGCCCCGAGAACAACGACTGTTGCCCCGCCGCCTACCACAACCCTCGGTGTTCCGGCGCCTATTGGCTGCTCCAATGCAATGACCGACTTGGCGTTCGTTCTGGACGGTAGCGCATCCGTAGGAGAAGATGGGTTCGTACTTCTCAGAGAGTTCTTGGTCAATCTGGTCAGTGGATTCACAAACGTTGGAAGAAACGGGGTACAAGTGGCGATGATTCAATACAACGATAATCCAAGGTAGGGCATATAGGAACCAAATTTTGACGTTCAATACAATAATAATTCAGGGCAGGGAATATAGGAACCTAGTTTTTGCAATGTTTTTTAATAAACTGTTTCTTATCGAAACAACTTGTTTCCAACAGTGACCTTTTACAAAGATTATTGATTATATGCAGTGATGGGATTCAAAAATTTTAAGAATAGGTTATATTTTGTATCATACTGACTGATAACAGGTTCCCTAAAAGGTCTTATGTCGGTAAAAAAGCAAGAATCGGATCGGTGATTATTTCGGCGTTCCAAGAACGGGTTCGACCGAACCCATGTGAACCTTTTGAATCCCATCACTGATTAAATGTGTAAAATGCAAGTTTTAAAGGGAGATCTATGTAACAAACCATTCCAACAGAATGGAGTTCCAATTCCACGAAACTGGCGACAATCTAACTGTGCTGCAGGCTATTGATACCCTTGAATATATGGGTGGAAACACGAACACTGGACTTGCTCTTACTTTCCTACAACAGGCGTACATTAACCGGGAGAATCCAAGACCAACGGCTGACAAGGCAAGTAATATGAGTAGAAAAATATAAAAACTGCCCGAAATCATCCGCATATTAAGTGCATGTGTCCGACGACAAGGCGCTTTGCTTGTACTGCAAAACAATAAAGGATTCTATTGGTCTCGAAACATGACATACAAAAGCCATTTAAACAGCAAATTAGTTTGTTATATAATAAATGATTTACAGATAATACAACTTGTCGAACCTTTTTAGGTAGCGGTCATTATTACTGACGGAAGAAGCCAAGATGACGTAATCGTTCCAGCGCTGCTGCTGAAGCAAGAAGGTAAAAATTTAAGAATGTTTGATACCCACTTCCACATGTGTATATTATATATATATATATATATATAATTTAAAGTAATGGAAGTCGGCATTAAAGATATCTTGCGCAAAGATCCAATCAATAACCCTCTGAGCGATTGTGTTTAGGTTCCCAGGCAATGGAATACCAGGGACGGGATATTCATTTTTAACCCTGTACTGGAAAAATGCAAGACGCGTTGCCACACGAGTAATTGTCAAATTACCTCGCGTTCACCTTTTGGTTGCCGGAGCAATTGTTCTGCGTTGTATTTGATTAAAACAGCCTACTAATCCACTATGTTCGGACAATATCTATTAGGCAGCCTTGTCCAATGACACAACCGACTAGTTAGTGACCGGTTTCTAAACTGCAAGCCTTCGGCTGAAAGGCGACGCACTAACCCACCAAACTATAACTTCAAGTAATTTTTTTTTTTAATTATTACATTTCACGTTGAAACTTTTACAGACGTTGCCATCTTTGCTATCGGGGTTGGTGAAGCTGAGAGGATCGAACTAGAAGAAATGGCGTCAGATCCAATCAGTGAATTCGTCTTTACCGTCGATGACTACTCTGCCATTGCTACTATTCAAGAGAAGTTGCTGAAGAAGATTTGCGGAGTGACTCGTGGTGTTTTCAGATGTAAGTCGTTTGATGTAGACCGGGTAGGCTTCTCCAATTTTACTTGAACACAAAGTGACAAAGAAAATCCTGTATATTTTTTTAAATTTTACTTCTGCATTCAACTAAAACTGTATGTCTAATTTTAACTTTGTTTGCATTTACTGAAACTTTCTGCCTTTATTTTATTCTATGTAAGTACCAATGCTCTTTATCGCATTAGGTGTAGGCCTACATAACAAATAAAAGGTCCTAACTGGTGTTGTATAATCCAGAATCAACTTGGAATAAAGGTTAGGAATGCATGCTTGGTGTAGATTGTCTTTGGTGATGTAACAAAACAATTTCCTTTAAAAAGTTTGTGCTTAATTTAGCGATTAGCTCTCTCGTAGATCTCATAGCCTGACATCATGGTAATTAATGACAATAGAAATTTCATCTAATCATTGAATTTTATAATAGGCCACATCATAACCAACGCCATAAAAATACAGTGTATTGGATATAATACTATAGCTCTATATTATTGATTTATATGTCGTCTGTGAACTTAATTTTTTCGGTGAGTGCACGCAATGTGACATACTATATGGAATGTGCTTCTTTAATATATATATAATTGTGTGATTGTGTCTCACAAAGAGTTACAATATCAAAGCCTTGATGTAAGTAAAGATAAATAAAAACAAAAACGGTTTAATTTTAATTTCTATATCTAATCTCAGCTGCGCCGGGTGAGACATCGCCAGAAGATGAAAAACTTATTCCAGGTTTGAACACTTTGCATGCGAAAATTCGATATTTAGAATTATCTCTTTACAGGGACAAAACAATGTTTATTCCCGTGATGGGGAAACCAAGGGGGTTAACACATGGACAATCGTCAGATTACCTCGCGTCCAGCATATGGTTATCGAAGCTATTGCATTGTAGTTTGAATGATTCCAGCGTTCCTTTAATTTAGTAAAACCCATTAATTCGCTGGGTTCAGGCAATGTCCGTTAAGTACCTTGCCCAAGGACACAACCGACTAACTAGCGACCAGTTTCGAACCTTCAACCTTTCGGTTCAAATGCGTCGAACTAAACCACCAGACTAACCGGTTCGGACATAAGAGTCCCAAGCTTTTGTTTAGCTAATCGGTTGTGTCCTTTGGTAAGGACGAACATTGCTTGAACCCAGTGGAATAAGGGGTTCTACCAAATTGAAGAAAAGTTTCTATCCTACACAAAACACTGAAATAGCTCTGGTAACCCGACGGTGGGCGGGAGGTGTTAACCCCCCCTTGCGGTTGCTAATTCACGGGGAGAAACACAAATATCCCATCATATTAACACATTCATTATAAACTAATATATATAATACTCTTTATTTTTCTGTATTACAATATGCTGATTTACAGTTCTCGATGGCTCTGAATCCGGCACGTCCGATGAAGACTACTTCGGTTCCGGAGAACTCTTTTACGTCGACGAAAACCCCTAACTAATTTTAAAACTTCTCTTTGCCATGCCAGTAACGTCAGCATAGTATCGTAGCATGATTTGTCATTAGTATAATTCAGTATCATCCTTATACAGCGATTACGATGTCTTTTTTTCAGCATATAACATTGATTTTACGTCACCACCCGCACCCCACATATGTACCTTGCAGCTGTAGCTTATTTCTAAATTAGCATTTCTGTCTTTTGTGGTAGGTGCGCATTTATTAGGTTTTAAAACTAATCTGTCGATTTTAGTCACTAAATCCTTACTGATATGATCTTATAGGGACTTCAGCAGGCTATTAAATATTTTAAATTCTCCTGGCCTTAATATATGAAGATACACAATTATATATATGCAGTATTATACAAAGTGCTGTTGCTTTAAAAGCACAGCCTGCTTCTACTTTAATTTAGCGAACCAAATAGCTGTGTGTGTACCTTTACACATCAAAATTGCCTTTAATTATTTCTCTCAAAAGACTACCAGTAATTTGAAACTCACGTTCTAGTGTATTCTGCCAACCACGCTTATGTACAATGTCACGATAAATAAATACATGTTCTTTATAACGCTGAAGAAACACTTATTACCATCGGCGGATTTCCTTACAATGTGGCTGTAATATAGTCAGGCAAAAAATACCAGTGAACCAGACAATGGGAATTAAGGGTTGCTTGAGAAAAAAAATATATATATAATAGTTATATATAAGGCAATATCAAATATTAAAGAAGGGTAATTGGTCCACCGTTTAGTCTGGTAGTTTAGTGCGACGACTTTCAACCGAAAGGTTTAGATTCGAAACTGGTCGCTCGCTAGTCGGTTGTGTCCTTGGGCATGGCACTTAACGACATTGCCTAAACCCAGCGGATTAATGGGATATACCAAATTAAAGGAACATGTAAATCATACACAACACATTGCAATAGCTACGGTAACCCGACTCGTCGCCTGGCCAAACATATATAATAGAAGTTGTTTAGGGAAAGAGAACCGTGTATAAACCCGTGTTGTAGTAGGTGGGAAAAAATACGATACACAGCGATTGCTTCGGCAACATAAACCGTGGACACAAGTTACCCAACAACCGACTGAATAGGTTGATTGGTCAGTACGTCGCCGTTCAGCCAAAGGCTTCCTGATTCGAGACTTGTTGTTAGCTAGTCGGTTGCGTCCTGGGGCAAGGCTTTTAGCGCACATTGCCCCTTTCCTGAACTCGATGGATTTATGGGTTCTATCTACCAAGTTAAAGGACCGTCTCAATCTTAACCACACACTGTAATATAGCTCCAGTAACCTGACGGTGGGCACGAGGTAATTTAACGATTAACCGTATGTTAAGTGTGAAGCGACCTGAAGCGACCTTGTGTTTTTTCATTCATGTGAATACTATCCTATCCTAAAATTCAAAAAAGGTAAAATATGGTCATGGTCCATGAACACCGTTATCACGTGCCTTGCTCGCAGATTATAAAAAAAATAAAAAACAGAAACAGTTAAGGACGTAGTATTATGTTGTAGAAATGGAGCGCGACAAGGAGACATTATATGATAGTGAAAACGAAGACACTGTCGATTGTGGAGCAGATAGTTTTTCATACACTGGTCATACAAATTGCCACATCGTACCGCAGTTTGTGCTGCTACGTGCTAAACAACTAAAACATCTAAATCTTAGTCACAACGGACTTACTGATCTCAAGAATATGGCGGTTTTTGTTAATCTCGAGAGCTTAAACCTGGATAACAACGAAATAACGGATTCAACAAGTTTTCCAGTCTTGCCGAAATTGCATTCTTTAAGCCTGAACAACAACAGAATAAAATACCTGAATCTGTTTATCACACGACTGGCGAAGTTATGCACCTCCCTTACATACTTGAGTCTGCTTGGTAATGAAGCCTGTCCGCATGAGATTTTAGATTCTGACAAAACAGAAAAGGATTATGAAGAATATCGCATCTTCGTAGCAAGTAGACTGCCCAAGCTTAAATTTCTCGATTGGAAACCTGTTTCCTCCCTTGAGAGAGATCAAGGTGCGAAAATGATTTTAGCCGAACCAAAAGAAAGATACTCTGCCATTAAAACGCAGGAATCCTGTAGAAGTCTTCCAAAAATAACGGAAGAACCAACATCGTCAAAAAAGGCCCGAGTTGCAAGTTATGATACCGGGAAGCAATCTGAAGGAAACCGTTTTATCCGGAACAATGACTTGTAAACTTCATTTCTCGTCAGTATTTTAATGGTAATATGTTTTAAGTTAACTGAAAATTCTACTATATAATTACAAAAGTAATATTTTACTGAAAAAACTGCTGTGATACATGGTGGCTTTGATTAGAAATTTTTTTAATTTTGTGATTTATTATATAAAGTGCAATTTTCTAGATTTTTTGCTATGGTGTCTATTGTAGATGGCTATAGTTGTACACATATTTAAATATTAATTATTATGACTCAATTTTTATGCAATATTTCTCACTGTATGTTGTTAATCGTATTGTCATTTTGGTCAATATGTACCGGTACTTAATTATGTGCAATTTTATTGTATTTTCAACTTGTGTTTATATACCGATTTATCTATATATATATATATATATTTATACATAAATGTTAAAACAAATTTCTTTGGTTCCTATAGGGTGTTGCAATAATATTTCACAGAGAAAATGAGTCTAAATAGCGGAGGTGAGAATCCCTATTCTTGCAATGCAAACAGGGAGGAAATGGCAACCAAAGTTTCAAGTTATGAAACGATGCCTGTGGACAATGTCGTAAATCAAATTGTCGGCGATATGCTGGAATTGATAGTAAGCCAAGGAAAAAGTGATGTGGTGGTTAAAAATACTGATTCGCCAAAGTTAAACGGGAATTCAAAGAACTTTCTTGGAGTCAGTCAATCTGGGCGGGTGATGGACCCGATCTGCCTTCAACAGAACATGTAAGTCTGGGGGGGGGGTGTTTCAAAAAAAAATCTATTTTCAAAAGTTAAAATAAAATATATTTTCGAAGTTTCGTAGGAACTATTTCACGGGGCCAAAAATCCGTGCGAGTAACACTTGTGTGAAACATGGCATGCGAGTAAGAATTTACTCTTGCAAATAAAAAACTAATTACTGTTTACCGCGACCGTTTTCTATTCAACTGGAGTATACGGGAATAAAAAGCAAATCCTGATCATTGCGACCGTTTTTATTATACACATTGCACGTCCGACTACTGAAGTCTATAATAACTTGCGTAAAAGATTCACTTGCACGAGCTTTCACACGCGATTAAATTCTTACTTGCCCGAAATTTGGTGGATTTTTGGCCCTGCATTCAATAAAAAAAATATTTACAGAATTTTTTTATGCAGATTTTCATCAATAAGTGCTGAGAACTTGGCAGAATACCAGTGGCCGCCAGATAGTAGTGGGGAATACTTCATGCTGCAGGAACAAGTTAGCACATACCTTGGGATTACTTCATTTAAGAGGAAATATCCAGGTTGGTAAAACATTTTTAAACTGTAAAAAGGTAGTATTAAGCGGTTCCTGTAACCAGTGTGTAGGCGGTGTGGGCAGTGTGCCAGAATTAGGGTTAGAGTTATGGTAGGGGTTAGGGTTTTAAGTGTACCCACACTGGGTATTTAAAGTCACTCGTATTAAGTACTTATACAGCATATACTTATTTTACTCCTTCCAAAATTCATTAGGCTTCCTTAAGCTCAAAGTATGGTTATTAAATCTATTGTATTGTTCCGTATTGCTTCAATTTTTTGTTCAATTAAGTAGAATCCAATGGCAGAAGGCAACTAACGTTGTTTTTTTAGAGGTGTTAACAAATTCATAGTAAAGATAAATCTGAAAACCTGTTTAAGAATATAGCGATGCCCAGTAACCTTAACTAAACATACAGTATATAATGCGGCTTAACCCCGATGTGGTCATCGACGTATGTACACACCACAATGCAGACCGCAAAATAACGGTCGGTCATCGGTCATTTGATCGGCACTTGAGCTAACGTGACCAGCGCTTTATACCTTCTATCGGTCATGTTGACCGGCGCTGACAATCAGACAATCAACGTGTGAATGGTCTTTATTAAGATACAATTTACCGATCTAAAAGTGAATAATGGGGAAGTTTACTATAGAACTTGTTCCGCACAAAATATACATTCAAAACAAGAACGAAATTACGCTTATTGGCGCAGAGCAATGACGTTTGTTACCACGTCCAATAATAAAACACGAAGAGCGTAATAGATAAAGCTTGCATTTAAAAGCGCCGAATAATCAAATTTTACCGCAGATGCGGGATAAGGTATTAGCGTTGAATCTACCGCCTCGTACCGCGTATTTAAATGGACGTTGACGTTTAGGCGCATCCCCAAGCAAATGTTAAATCGAAAATTACAACGGCGTGACGTCATGTATACTCGACAATTACGACGGTGTGAAATAATGCCTGTTTGACCGGCGCTTTTTTTATTTGACCGACGCTGTTTGTTCGTTGCCGGTCATATGACAGGCACCTTTAAATAATTATTTTGCGGTCCGAATAATGTCATGCAAACTATCCCAATGCAATATCCATTTGTTCAGAAATTGAAAGGAGGAAAGTAGAACCCGATGAAGTGAACCATCTTCTTACTAGTCATGTGATCAGTGAAGTTAGAGTTACATTAGGTTGGTAAACAAAATATATTTTTATAATATGGTTTCTACTAAATTAAATGAATGTGTGAATCATACACACTGAAATAGCTATGTTAACCCGACTATTGGCGCGAGGTGATCTGTCGATTGCCTGTGTGTTAACCTCCTTAGTGTTACCATTCACAGGAATAAAACATAAATGTCGTATCCTATTCTAATATTACTTGAAATGAATTTGAATTAGTTAAAATATCCAATGCACTAACTTATTAAGGACTTTTCAGAATTGTTTTTATTTCACATCGCAGAAGAAAAACTATTTTGTGACCAGATAAAATGTCGTTTTTACAACGATTTTAAAATTTTCTGTCATATGCATTGTAAAGAAATCAATCTTAGATATTTATTATGCCATACTGCACAACAAATCTTTTGGGAGTATTTTAAACTAGAGACAATAGGTTTAACAGATAAATTTTTTAGTTTTTTATTTCTTATTATTAATTTATATTATTTTTTCCATTTTGTAACTGCCATGCTATAGCAAATAAGGTTTTACTGTTTTTTTCTACTTCTTTTTTCTACTTAAATATAAACCATGCGCCTTTTTCTAAATACCATATTTTTAAGTAAAAAATAAAAAATCAAACAACAACATTTTTGTTAATTTACATTTTTTGTGATTATTTTTTTCCCAGAGCCTAGGTCAGTGCTTCTCAAAGGTCAGTGCTCTGCGCCGCGGCGCACTGGTGCGCCACAAGGGTTAGCTAGGTGCGCCACACTTGCATTTCGTAAATTTACGACAGAGTGTGCATATACCATAAACTACTAAATGGATAGTGTCTATTTCGTTCTTTTCTATTATAACGTTAGTTCTACATTAACTTTCAAAAAGAAAGATCGCTCAAGAAACAGTAATTTCCGTGCGAAGTGCGCTCGTTCTTTTTTTAATTTGTCTTGGGTGCGCCACAAGGTCAAAAAGATCGAGAACCACTGGCCTAGGTAATGTCTTGTTCTTCACCACTTAGGGTTAACAGCTGTAAAAAGTTCCGACGTGTGTGATATGATGATGCGAGAATACCCGGAAAAATATAATGAGTACAATGCAGCTTTACAAGAGAGGGAAAAAGTGAAACTGCAAAATAAGTACAAGCAGTATGCTTCGGTAATTAACATTTGGACTGTATACGCAATGGGTTTAATTTCAATTTACATATTTGTCCGACTGGTTAGTCTTGTGGTTTAGTGCGACGCCTTTTAACTGAAAGGTTGCAGGTTCGAAACTGGTTGCTAGCTAGATGGTTGTGTCCTTGGACAAAGCACATAATGGACATTGCCTAAACCCATCAAATTATTGGGATCTACTAAATTAAAGAAACATGTGAACCATACACAACACACTGTAATACTCGAGCATCCGGTAACGCGACGGTGGGCGCAAGATGATCTGACAATTACCCGTGTGTTAACTCCATTGGTTTTCCCATTCACGGGGATAAACATGAATATCCTATCCTATATGACATATATCATGTTAATTTAGTTTTGAATTATATATTAAAATATATTGCGCTGCCTGTTTAAATTTGCCATCGATTGCACTATGTCTTAATTAGTAGACTTGTCCTTTTCATGAATCAATAATTGCAGTGTGCGTTTGATGATCGATTAAGATTATTTTTCCACAGCAAGCTGCAGCGATGCAAGTCGACAAGTCACAAATGCCGAGCTTCGTGAAAAAGGCCGTCAAGCAAGCAGCAGACTACAATGCGCGGCTCACTAGACAACGAAAAGAAGAATTTGCGGTTTATTATGACATGCAGACCAATGTAGG
>CH001360.1:39417-98029 GCA_000149265.1 Ciona savignyi | reverse complement strand
TCTGTACTTCTACTTAGGTACACAAAGGATGAATTAATGTATATGCCGCTCAATACTTCCCTCTATGGACCACCCAATCCAGCAATCGATCACACAGACTTGAGTTCAGACTCCGAATCCGATTCTGTGAGTGAACTTTGATTTTGTAAATGTGGAACTATAAATAGGATATTCATGTTTATCCCGGTGAATAGGAAAACCAAGGGGTTTAACACACTGGACAATCGTCAGATCAACTTGCGCCCATCGTCGGGTTACCAGAGCTATTGCAGTGTGTTGTGTATGATAGACTCGGTTCTTTAATTTGGTAGAACCCATTAATCCGCTGGCCGGACAACTAGAGTTCATAAACTATAATTAAAATGCGATAAAGTTGACAATATTGCATTGTTGCTTTATAGGTCTAGCTGTTATACTTTGTTACGGTTTTATCATTTGGGGTTTTTAAGTTTTTGTATCAATGAACTGAGCATGCTTATAAAGGAAACTATATTTCCACCACTTATATTCCTGTTACACCAGCACAAAATTTATTGCATCTAGAAATTATTATTTTTTTTTTACTACAAAGTACCTATGTTGTTGTTAATTCTGTTTCAATTTTTATTTTGAAAGTTTAATTTAATCTTAAACGATTTCTTTACTTGTTAAAATATTCGAAATTAAAGATTTACGCTTCGTATCAGGAGAGTGAGTCCTCTACATCTGATACCTCCAACTCGCAAAGTGTTCAATCGACTTTATCCAAGAAACCACGAGGTACAGACATCTGATTCATATTTTGTGTGGTGTGTTAACAACCATCCCGATGACTACATGTCTTTCATTCTTTCATGGGCAACGCTCAAAGAAGGGAAAGCAGAAAGGAGGAAAACTACTCACCAAAACTATAAAAATTAACTTACCTTTTCCTAAACACTAATCTCAACCCCAAAATTAACCCTAACTCTAACCCCATGTTTAAAATTAACTCTTATGCCCTAATCTTCATTTTAGTGTGCAGTTTTCCACTTTCCCTTCTTTTAATTTCTCCCTGTTCCTTTCCTGTAATATTTCATGTTAATTGATGATTATTTAATTTCGTTTAAGGAAATTTTTATTATTTACTCCTTTTCTCAATATTTTTTATTTTTTACTCCTTTTTCTTCTTAATTATTTACTCCTTCTTCTCAGATCCTCTTCTGGAGGCTTCCATGGCGAAGAGTGTGGAGATGAAAGATACTGAAGAGGATGGCAACGATGCAAATGAGATGCAAGTGGAAGAAAATGAAGATGAGGTGAGATGACAAAGTCTGACCGATTAGCTTGGTGGTGGGTTAGTGTGTTGCCTTTCAGTTGAAGGGTTGCAGGTTCGAAACTGGGTGCTATCTAGTTGGTTGTGTACTTGGACAAGACACTTAACAGACATTGCCCGAACCCAGTAGATTAATGGGTTACTGAATTGAAGGAATATCTGATTCATACACAATACATTGCAATAGCTCCAGTAACCAGAGGGTGATCTGACAATTGCCCATGATAACACCCCTTATGTTTTCCCATTTAGGGGAAAAAACATAAATATCCCATAGTTGGATTTGGAACATCAAAACCTTTCGGAATTTAGTCAACTGTAAACCTTCTTGTGTTTTTGTGTGTATATATTGTTGTCAATTTTAAAACATGATCTCTCTATTAGGAAAACGATGATCCAGTGTGTGGAATATGCAGCAAAGATGGGTCGAGTAACAAGAAAGGAGAACCAGAAGAATTGATTAAATGTTCTCAATGTGACAACCATGGTGAGAAGCCTGTTTGTACTTAAAATGGATTTCAATGATTGGGACCTAGTCTGACCGTTTAGTATGGTGGTCTAGTGCGACGCCTTTTACCCGAAAGGTTAAAGCTTCGAAACTGGTCGCTAGCTAGTCGGTTGTGTCCTTGGGCAAGGCAATTAATGGACATTGCCTGAACCCAGCGGATGAATGGGTTCTACCAAATTGAAGGAACGTGTAAATCATACACAACGCTCTGTCGATTGCCTGTTTGTTAACCACCTTGGTTTTTCTATTCACGGGGATAAACATGAACAAACCTTGTTCCTTTATTCTATTGGATGTTAGCATTTTATGCTGTTAGTTTCAGGATTGTGCTCTAAACAGTTGGTGAATTAGTCTGGGCTGGTGTTCTATAGTGATAATAATGTAAGGATATAAATTGATAATAATGTAACGATATAAATTCCAATTAAACTTGCAGGACACCCGTCTTGCTTGGAGATGTTAGCGGAGCAAGTGAAGGTCATACAGACGTACGACTGGCAGTGCATGGAGTGCAAGACTTGCACGATATGCAGCATGCCTCACCGCGAAGATTTGATGATGTTTTGCGACCGATGTGACCGCGGTTACCACACATTCTGTGTCAGTCTTCGTGCAATTCCATCAGGTAAGTCATGAAAATCTCAGCTTATTGTGTTAATTTAAGCTTACTTTACATCTTATCATAAATCAAAAGTCGTTATCAATATTAATTTAGACTTCCCTACAACTTAATCATAAATAAAAAGTCGTTAATAACAACTTTACGTAAAGTCAATATCAATGTTAACTTTACAATCATAATCTGAGGTTGTCAGGAACTGGCTTATGTCTAAATCTTACTTATTCCCCTTTTAACCATGGGCAATTTCGAGATTATCCACTTTTCACTATTTTATCAGGAGTATGGGCGTGTTCAAGGTGCAAGCACGCTGATCCAGAGTTCCGTAAGCGCCGGAGGAAGGAGATTAAAATGCTCAACACTCCCCCTAGTGTTAGAAGAGGTCGTGGACGAAGAAGACGAGGAAGAGGCGGGAGGATGTCGGATCAACGACCGACCATCATCATCCGTATGGACGACCCGGAGAAACAAGAGGAGGATAGTGGGGATTCCCCAGCGCAGAGCCTGGTCGCGGCAACGATCGGTGAAAGCGTGGCGACAGTTCAAGAACTCGGCGACGGGAAGATAAAACTGACGATTTCGAAATCTCCGCCCCCAGTCGTGGCTCCCCTCGCGGAAACAACAAAATCAACACCTCAGAAGTTGGAGCTTTCGGATTTAAATGAGGATTCGGTAAAAAGTGATAAAACAGTACAAGAGACAACAACAGAAGAGCGTTTTGTTACCGACACAAGTGCGGTGCAACATGAAATAAACGAGATAAACTCGAATGATCTCAGTGTGGGGAATTCCCCTAGTTCACAGTGATTAAGTTTAACATCCTTACAATTTAAAACTGAAATGTGTGCACTGCCAAGTTACACCACTGCCTATACATAATAAAGAGATACACAGATGTTTTACAAAAACTGTTATAAATTAGTCTATTTTCCACCATAACCACGCTTCGATTTGTAGCTTTTGAACTCATTGTACGCTCTTACTGGGAGAATATCCAATATACTACTCCGAAAGCATGAACACTGTTCTTAATCAGTAAATCTGTCCATACCGTATAGAGAGAAAGGTAATCAAGTCTTGCTTGAATCTAGTGTAGGATTGAGCTTACAGGAGAGTGTTTTGTGTAGCATTCTGGTTTGGATCGTCAAATAGTTGTACGGATTCGATAACTGGAACACGTGCACATCTTTCGGGGCGTGTTTGCCTCAAAATGTGCAGATAAGCAATTTTCAGCTGCGTTCTTGTGTCATCCAGCCACATGTATCCCACAAATCTTCGAGTAACATATGAGAAATAGAGGAGTGATGCGGTGGCAAAAGCAGCTACCCCTGTTATCCCGTTTGCGTATGCCAGTGACATTTCCCCAGAGAAATAGGACGCGTAACATACAGGAGAAATTGCCATGAAAAACGCTGTCTGAATTAGCTTGAACTTGGAAAACCCAGCGACTAAGCGTATGTTTGGGAATTTGTAAATTAAAGTGAAGTTTTCATGATGTCCTTTAGGGTGTTCAGCAGATGCGACATTCTTGACTGTTTTCGAAAATCTTGCTTGTGATGAAACCCCTAAACTAATTCTTGACAATAAACAATCTAAATTTTGATTTTCAACACCTTTTTGCACGTTATACCACTTGCATATTCTGAATAGCCTTAAATGTACCATTGCCTAAAGAAATAGTGAATTTATTGGCAAAATTGATGATTGGAACTTTAATTTAATTTAGTTTTAATAATATAAATTACAAAAGAACCATTTTAATGTCAAATATGCAATATATCGTATATATATTAAAACCAACAAAAACAATTTTCTAATTCTAGAAGCAAACTATAGACAAGTGTTCAAAAAAGAATGATTAAAGAAAAACTGGTTATCACATGATTGCAGAGATATTTCAATAATATTTCAAATTCATAAATAAATTTATAACGGTACTTTTGGAGTAAACTAAATATACCAGTTATTGTTCATGTTTACATTATTCATACAGCCATGATTCCGAACAACTTTTGTACGAACTGATCTCGGATTCTTTGAACCAAAGATTGATTTCTTTTTTCGCTGATTCCACCGAATCTGATCCGTGGCAGATGTTCCGTCCAACCTGGATGCAGAAATCGCCTCGGATGGTTCCTGGCTGCGAATCAGCGGGATTAGTTGCTCCCAGCATCACTCTTCCAGTTTTCACAACCCCCTCTCCCTCCCATACCATAGCGACGACGGGTCCAGACCCCATATACTTCACTAATCCAGCAAAGAACCCTTTTGACGACAAGTCAGCGTAATGCTCTTCTAGATGCTGTTTTGAAGCGCTAATCATCTTCATTGCGACCAGTTTAAATCCCTTTGCTTCGAATCGGGCTACAATCTTGCCGACTAAACCTCGTTGGACTCCGTCTGGCTTTACAGCTATAAAAGTGCGCTCCATACTTGTGGATTTGTCGGGTTTCTGTTCTACAGAACACGGTTTTTGCCAAATGTAAGAAAAAATCGAAAGCGTTGTCAAGATCATAAAGCTTTTATGACGACAAAATCACAATGAACCACGTGAATCGAATATCCGAATCTACTTGTTTCCGAACAAAAGAAGTTGTTCTAAAAATGTGACACCCTTGGTGACACAGTAAAAACTTTCCTGGTATTGACCGAGTGCGTTTAATCATTCACAGATTAATACTTGTACTTTTTTTAACTTCCCATTTTTGAAGGTAATAGTCGATTCTAATTTTTTAATTTATTTTGTTACTCGTGAAGTGTGTATTTTGCAGATGGCGTGTCTGAAAATTAGACGAAAAGTAGATTAACAAAACTAGCCCCTAGCTTATCAGGTAAACAAGATATTTTAGTGAAACCCCTTGTGTTAAATAAAAACTGTAAAATAGTTGTATTCAACACAACGTACCCAAGTTTGTCTATCATAGGGAAGAGAGAAAGGTGTCATGTCATGTAAAAATTCACTTGCCGCTGTATGGTATAAATATAGTAGCTACATAAATGTTCCTGATAGTTTAGTTTAGTTTATTCATTTTTTGCCCCAAATGGCAAACAAATACAATCACGACACATGAACAGGAAAAGACGGCAAAACGAACAGTCGTTAAAACACGTGATTAAAAAATAAAAGATTATAATTGATTAAAAAATATTAAAAAATAAAAGATTATATTCCAAAACTTGGCGAAAGAACATTATTAAGCAAACAAAATGTAATTAAGACCAAAGGATATAGACCCCTAAAGAAGAGTGTGCGGTAAAGCGCGACCAGTACTGCGGGGGAGCCGGCTTTAGGGGAAAGTGTGTCCCGATAGCGTGGACCGGAGTGGAAAAAAACCTAAAATAAAATTTCGTTTTTCTACACGGGTATGGTAAAACATCATACAATCATATCTGGTAGTACGTCTTCAGTTGTTAAACTTAAAGCTTTGACACCTATATTATAAAGATATGCTTTTAAATAAAGCTTTGGCAGTTTATATGCCTCATTGGCTCAGTGATTTCACATGTGTTGCAATCACTATTTGAACACTTTTACCTTATGGCGAAGTCTATAGAGGCGGTAATACAAACCGAGGGGTTTCATGCGTGTGATAAACGCCACAGTCGTATTTGCGAGATAAACTGTCGATTGCCCGTGTAATAACTTTCCCATTGAAAGATATAAAACACGAATATATTCTCCATACATCGACCGCATAATAAACATGACAAGCCCTAATATAACATGTAGTCAAAGTACCTAGCACGTTTTAAACCACATGTTTAGTGCTACATAACAATTAATCCGACAAAGTAGCTTGGTGGATTATTGCATCGCTTTTCTGCGGAAAAGTTCTAGGTTTGAACCTGGTCGGGTGATGACTTGGGTAAGACACTTAAAGGAATTGTAAAACTCAGTAGATTATTGGAATCCACCCAAATTAAAGGAATTTCTCAATCATAACACACTGCAACATGAATAGCTCCGCTAACCTGACAGTGGGTGTGAAATGAATACGATCCATTACGCATTAGCGAGGTAAACTGACGAATGCGCGTATGATAACGACGCCCCTTGTGCGTTTCTATTTACGAGAATAAACATAAATATTCTACTCTTTTCAACACATCCAAGCAATTCGCTAATATGACAACTCTTTTCTGGGGATGTAAACATTTTATGAAGAAACAGTTATGTACTGAAAAAAGGAGGCAATTAAAAAATAATTATCCAGAAAAATGTATCTATTTAAGTTGCATTTTAATTGAACTTAAATTTACAGTACACATTAAAAAATCCAAATTCTTGCAATTTCCAAACTTGTGTCATACCCGTACCATGTATCACAGAACAAAGGAGAAAAAAATGAAAAGTTAGACAATTTCTCACAGACCACAGTGACACAGTGTAATATATAGATTATGTACAATATAAATATTTAAATTTATCACACTTAAATCACAGGATATAATGACAACAACAAAAATTTAAATTTAATAAAGCAGTGCAATAAAGGTACAATTCTGGCGGAAAACCAATGAAATATCATATGTATTTGAGTGCAGTTTTAAAAAGCTTCAATTTTATAAACCAAGCCTGGGCATACAGTTTAAAACCATATTTTTCGTAGATGCTTTTGCCAGTTGTGACAATTTCAACCGACTTGCCAACGCATGCCTCCTTCATTAGGTGCATGTTGGTTCTGCGACATTTTGTCCATCTCCTCTTGTTTCTAGGCAACAAACACCATTAAAGAATGAATGTGGTAATGTTTTTTTTAGTATATTCGTGACGGACCAAAGTCTTTGGGGTGTAAAAAATCATAAAGCCCAAAACCAAAGTGGTCCAGCCGATTAATTTAGCGCAGGAATGTTAGTAGAAAAATCAGGTGTTCTTTAGTAGGGCAGTTTACAGATTTTATTTTAAACTACTGGATTCGTAATGGATGTTGAAAAAGTTTATGCAATCAAAAACACCAACACTAACAACACACTTTAATGGCTTTAAAAACACCAAAACACCGTAATCTTTAAAAACACCAAAACACCGTAGGATTTTTTCCCAGTTAATGGACATTTTTGAAAATTAGTAATCTTGTTTAACATTTGTGTGCTTCGGCAAGGAATTAACCAAAATCAGCTAAACCCACTGGATAATGGTCTCAAAAATTTACAACACTCTACAATAGCTCAGGCATGTGGACATGCGGTTACCGCTGTAAGAACACTCTCTTATATATCCTCGAGATAAAGAAAATGGAGATTTAACAATAGTCAAAATAAATATTTGGATCTCAAAAGGAATAAAAAAGACACTAGTGATAAACAAAAAATAGATACATAAAGCATCATAGCACATAGTTGGCACAAACACTATACCATTAAACATAAAAAAACGGCATTGAAACCACAAGAAATTTACATCTCAAAATGTATTTTAGGCTTTAGCACAACAACATTAAACCCAAGATATTCACAATTCATTCGCAAAACCAGGCTTTAAACAACCTGGCTATAATACTAATGAATGAATAAACCTGGGTACACAAAGTGGTAAAAAGAAAAGCGTAACAAACCCTTTGTCGCTCTCGAACACTTTCTGGATTTTTAATTCCCCGTTTCTCCGCTACAACTTTTCTTTTCTCTGCTGCATCTAACATCTGCTGCCGCCGTACTTCTGGATCCGGAGTTTCATATGAACCGTCTTCGCCAAGGCAGCATGAAACTAAAGAACCCATACTGTTGCTTAAAGTATCCCTAAAACAGGGTCCGCATGTATTTTTTCCTGAATTGAAAACATTCAAAATCTGTTATGCAATTTTTTTCTATTTTAAAGCATTACTCATTTTCATTTTGCGATTGTACTAAATTATTTAAGGCGAATTCATACAGTTTATGGTTTTCGGATTTAAGATACAATATTTCTCGCTCTAAAGCTTCTTGTTTTGCATTATGATCAAAGCTTTTACTACCACGGTCATTTCTGCAATCAGTGCGGTCGAACAAGGCAGAATTAATAACATCCACACGTGACTGAATTGAAGGTTCATGAGATGTACCTTTACCTAGTCCATGCAATTTTGCACTTTTATCTGTTTCACTGCCATCATACACAGAATGAGCTAATTTTGGGAAAGGTACAGATGGTTTATGATTAACAGACGAAAGTGAAAATGGAGTTAGTGTTAACAATAGATTAGTAATGGATCCTTTTTGATTGACAGTTCTTAAGCATTGTCCACTTAGAACATCCCAAACTTTAACTTCGCCGTCCAAAGAACCAGAAACCAATAGGCTGCAGTCTGTGTTTCGGGTTAGGCATGTCACAGTTCGTGTGTGACCGTGTATTGGCTGAACAGATGCGTCATCAGAGTTTTCTGTCTCAAAATTTATGGACTTGTTGTTTTGTCTTTGCAATTTCTTTGCGGAAGCTGTTAAATCCACAGAGTAAATTCTCCCGTTAAAACCACCCGCATATAGATAGAAATCGACAGAATCGACAGCCAGTGAAGTCACAGCTGTGTCAAAAACAACTGTGAGGAGTGTTTCTCCCACAAGTATATCATGAATTTTCACACTTTGATCCAAGGATGAAGTGTAAACACGATAACCAAGGGTGCTAACACAAACTTGGGTCACAGCCAAGGCATGTGAGGACCAGCATCTGAACGGCTCGTTTGATTTCATTGAATCTTGCTTGGAAATGTCGATATGATCCATTATTTTCCAAACTGATACTATCCCGTCTAGTCCGCTTGAAACCAGATATAACCCGTCGAAAGTAAACTTTAAACATGTCACATCTTGGTAATGGCGCGACATAGTTGCCAGAAGCTCTCCACTCGACAAGTCCCACAGAAACACATTTTGTTCGATCCCAGCAGCAATATGGAAACAATCGTTACTGACACATAAAGATTTTACAACTCCAGGAGTAACAATTTTCTTTGCATGTTGGCCTTTTCTGCTCAATTCAAATACATTTAAAACAGCTTTCTTTGGAGAAGCACCAACAATATAATCATCGTTAATGACACAGACTGTGTTTTTTTCGGAGGTACCTCCTTTGTATGAAGTGATGTTTTGACCATTCCCAGTGTTAATTGCGCAGATATTATGCTGATTTGCAGAGGAATCAGTAATGTACAAAACCTCCATTATATGCCGCCTAATGAGATTACAATATTACCGGCAGTCTACCCTATGTCTACGCTGCTAATGGCAAAATACAAAAAAGGTTAAGCACTTAAAGATTAAAGCGGTTCATTTAAATACCCAGTGTGGGCAGTGTGCCATAGTTAGGGTCAGGATTAGAGTTAGGGTGCCCACACTGGGTATTTAGAGTCACCCGATTAAAGCACAACTGATAACTAAAGGCACAAAACGGAAACTGAAAATATTAAAATGCGCAAATGGACAACTACTTCGTCCTAAACTACAATTTTTTCAACCTGCATTATATATAAATATATATTATGTATATGTGTAAGTGTTACAGCAGTACAAACTTACAAAATTCTATATCATAAGCCAATAAGGGATATTCATGCTTTATCGCCGTGAATGGTAAAACGCAATTGTCCTTTAACAAACGGACAAGTGCGTTACAGGAGGTATTTCAGTGTGTTGTGTATGATTCGTAGGTTTCTTTTAATATTATGTACCCTGCCCAAGGACAAAACCGACTAACTGGCGATCAGTTTCGTACCCGCAACCCTTCGACTAAAAGGCGACGCACTTACCCATCAGCCTAATCTGTCGGACCTGACGCAATCAATTTCTTTATTAGTAGTTTGAAGTAACTAAAAAACATGTATTTATGTACGGAATTACAAAAGGAAAAACTATAACATAGAAAGACTATACTGCAAAATTAGGTAGAAGCTGCATGGCATCGAGGAATTCCTAGGAGAGAGTGTTTCATGCGGAACGACAAAAAGAAAAAAGTTTTGTTTTGCAGTCCACCGACCACGTCGTCTGCTAAGTTGAGCAATGGCGTTGGTTTCATTTTATAACCTTTCTCACTACTTTTGTTTTACAGGAAAACATTTAAAATATTTGATTGACCTTCGTTCAATAGATTGCGAATAAAGGATGTCTGTAAGTACATTTATATACCGTAAATCATAGCATAGGCCTGTGTACGGTTACTTTGGTTCGTAAGGAGAAATACCAAAAATGTTTACTTTAGTTACAGCTAGGCCTGTGGTATATGTTAGTAAATTTGGCTTACGCAATAGCCTACTAGCCTATTCAGTTAGCATACAGCATAGACCTAATCAAACAGAATGTTTTGTTAACAGTGGTTTTATTTTAGTCTTCAGTTGTTGTCAAGTTGGAAGACAGTTTAGATAGTGAAGATGATTTTCAAACCGCACCTCCTTGTTCAAGATCCAGAAAATCTAGAAAAACAATATGCGGTATGATGAATATAAAGGCAGCAGTTAGTAAACTGTTATTCACAGATTAAGTACCGGTATTATATCAATACTGGTGCAATGTACAACGACCCCGTGGTTGACTAGTTGGGTTAGGATTAGTGTTCAGGTAGAGATTAGCGTTAAGGTTGGGGTTAGAGTTGAGATTAGTGTTGGGGTTGAGATTATCGTTAGAGCTTAGAGTTAGTTTTCACACAAATAGTTGTGGTGAATCGATGCTTTCGGGAACTAATATAATTTTTATGTATAATGATCACGTATACTGTTTGTAGAACCCGTTTGTGAACGACGTATATCTAACATGTCATTTGCATCGTATTTACGACAACTACACCGCCTTTTGTACTTAAAACGCCAGTGATTATCCCAATTAAAATGGGCATCGAAATGTCTCCCCACTTTGCTATATATTGCCGTGTATGTAAACGTACAAAATATTGCCACCAATCGCGTTATATGCGCTGCATTCTAAGTAATAGAATGCAGCTTACAGAATAAAATATTACCGTGAGTCTATAGTCTATTGTCTGAATTATATGCTGTAAGTTACTGGAGTCAGACTAAGACAAGCACCGACTTTACAAACTGGAAAGGACAGCCTAAAGTGACCTTTTGGTTTAGCAACAAGCGGCCAAATGCGCTTGCCCCGATAAGAAGCATAAAAGAAAAGTAGGGGTGCTAAATTGTTGCACCCGACGTGATATGAACGCGCAACCTTACCGAAGAAAAGTGTGTAAACGAAGAAGCTTCATTTCGAAGTTGTAAAAGAACTAAAAAACCCGCTTATAGAGAAAGAAACTTGAAGTTACCGCCTAGAACTGTTTATAGAAGAAACCGCCTGAAGTGTTTTGTCATCATCAACTGAAGTCAGCGACATATATTATTCAAGATTAAGAACTGTCTAAATCACCCGATTGAGCCAAGACCTCGACAGGAATCTGCGTGAACAACCAGAAGAAGTCGTTTTCTACAGCCTAAGTGAAGATTCGCCGTGGAAATCCTGACGAACGAAGAAAGAAAAAATCTTTTACGATCAGGAGTTTATTTTTGTTTGTTTTTTTAAATCATTTTAATAATAGTTTTTAGTTTTTTTAATTTTTTTTGTTTCTGCCTATTTCAAATACTAATTGCTAGGTAATTGTGTGTTCTTGATAACTGCAATCCAGAGCCACCTGGTTAATTTTATTTGACTTCCAAAAAATTCGTAGTCCTAGGTTGGTTATTAAATACTTGGATACTACAATGATGCATAATAGCGGTGTCTCATTTTACAGGTTTGCAGACAGAAAGAACAAACCGACATCATTCACAAGTGCACGAACACCGTCTCCGAAAATGGTTAGTGGCGCTTGCGATATTTTGTCATATGACCCTATACGTCCATACAGCAACCGACTAAGCAGTAAATCAGGCGCGTATATGTCTAATTTTCGTCTGTCTTGTGAGGTTAAAGTTGACGCGCCGTTTAAGTCACGCTTTCGTTGCCACTCTGGCATAAATGGTCGTCGAAAAGTCCGAAAGGTAAACAATCGTAAGCGTAAACGCTTTAATAGACCGTTTTCGAAACGATTGTCGAAATCCGCTCCTCCTGGATCGTTCTTTTTTGTTGCGGACTATAAGACTGGTACGCGCTATTTTGAGGATAAAAGTGAGGAATGTTCTGTTCTACCTCCAATGGATAATGTAAAGTCATTATATAACTCCGGAAATTGTCCATCTACGTTGAATGACACTAATATCAAAGTGTCTGGTAAAGAAACTGTTTTTATAAGTTTTAATGGCGTCGGTAAATTTCGTTGGAGTTTTCGCGTTGGAAATGTACTGCATCCTGTAATTGGTAGGGATTTCTTGCAGTATTTTGGTTTTAAAGTAGATGCGCGAAATTGTCGTCTTGTTAAAGTCCCTACTTATAAACGTGTGTCTGACATACGTTTCCAAACCAAGCGCAACCTAGCTTTTGTATATGGAATATGTGCCCGCAATTATAACGCCAGTTTTCGTCCTTCGCTCTCCAGGGTTGTTCCTTATGTAGAAAATGGTGAGACTTGCCGTATAAGTGCGTCGAATTGTCCGGAGTCGTTTCCTATAGTTAAGTCCGTTTGTACAAACGCTGCAGAGGTTAATAAATTAGCTACGGCTGTTCTTCCAGTTTGCAAAGCGTCGGTGCAATTTAAGCATAATAATATAAGAGATCGTACTGCCCAAAACGAATCGCCTGTAGCACCACCCATTCCCCCACGCGTGGCGTATCCTCCACCTGTTCCACAACAGGCAACGACGCCACCGCCAATTCCACGTCGAGTTACACGGTCTGTGTATAGAACCTATACGGTGCCAAGTTTGATCGAACGTATTGCCGTAGTTTCATAGTTGGTAAGAGCGCTGCGTTATGTGTCACTGACTATTAACATGTCTAATATTGGTCGTTATTACCTTTCGCCACCTTGATGTCTATATTTTGTTGCCCTATCGCACTGCGAGGCTATTTGTTTATATTTTATTTTTCCGCTAATCAGCGAAGATATGTGCTACTAATTTTAATTGCTTTGGTTGGCGAAAGTATGGCCTCATGGGGTCATGTGATACAATTCGCGGGCGTTGCTGCCTTAATTGTGAGATGGCACAATTTCGATTAAAAATACACAACAGTTATACACGCACTCACATACAATGCACCAGTTTGTTATGCATAATTGTGTAGCTTGGCGTTTGATTGGCCAACCACGGTCTATTAGTTTTTGCAGGTTCGAATTAATTCTTTGTGGTGCTGTGAAAGGCGATCAAGAATTTTCCCTCAACATCGAATCTCACCACAACGAGAATAGGCATAATACTTTGTTTAAAAGTGCCTGGAAAAAGGGAGATATGTGGTGAATCGATGCTTTCGGGAACTAATATAATTTTTATGTATAATGATCACGTATACTGTTTGTAGAACCCGTTTGTGAACGACGTATATCTAACATGTCATTTGCGTCGTATTTACGACAACTACACCGCCTTTTGTACTTAAAACGCCAGTGATTATCCCAATTAAAATGGGCGTCGAAATGTCTCCCCACTTTGCTATATATTGCCGTGTATGTAAACGTACAAAATATTGCCACCAATCGCGTTATATGCGCTGCATTCTAAGTAATAGAATGCAGCTTACAGAATAAAATATTACCGTGAGTCTATAGTCTATTGTCTGAATTATATGCTGTAAGTTACTGGAGTCAGACTAAGACAAGCACCGACTTTACAAACTGGAAAGGACAGCCTAAAGTGACCTTTTGGTTTAGCAACAAGCGGCCAAATGCGCTTGCCCCGATAAGAAGCATAAAAGAAAAGTAGGGGTGCTAAATAGTGTATAGGATAGGATAGAAAATATATTCATGTTTATCCCTGTGAATTGGAAAACCAAGGGAATTAACACATGGGAAATCGTCAGATCATATTGTAGTAGCATTTTTCTATATAGTACCCATAAGTTGTTTTTTTTGTATGTCAAATGTTTAAATTTATTTTTTATTTCCTATTAAGAAAAAGGTCCTGAGGATAATATTAAAGAAATTTTACATTTTAATAATTTGGAAGAAGCACTACATTGGGTTGCTTCTTTTGAAGCTGAAAACTGCTACAGATTTGTAACAGTTCAGACAACCAAATTTCAAAAAGAAGGTAACTTGTATAAAGGTATTGCGACCAAATCTCTATTTGGTGACATTATAATAGAATTAATTTCTTTAAAATAGCTGTTCTAGTTTTATTGATGCAACAAAATAAAGGTGAAGTAAGTACCCTACGACAAAAAGTTTATATTCATTAAGGATTTAAAGGACGACTGCCGCTTTGATGATGCTTTAACTAATTTCCCATGTAAACTGCCACCAATTTACTACTGGTTTTAAATATTTTTAAATTTTGTGCCCCTCTGAATATGATGATGCCCATAACTGGTATATATATTTTTTTTTCGTTCTAGGCGTTAATTAGAAGTTTACACATCTTTTGACATTATAGATTTCCCAAAAAAGTTTAGACGTTGGGAGTTGACAAGCCATTTCTCAAATGGAAGTTGCAAGGAGTATGTTCCATACACTCCTCTTAGCGGATCAAAAGTTCTGCATTGTCATCATGGACCAGATAGACATAAAGCTTTTAAACTGAAACAAAAAGCCGAAAGAGAGTTGGTAATATAACCTAATTAATCTTCTATATTAAATAAATCATTGCATTGTAATATGGTACTGTACTTATGTTTTAACCAACGCCAGATCCCAGTAGTCTTTACAGGGTTCAGAACTTCCCTTTTTACCAAAAAAATGCTCTCTGGACAAAAAGTTGTGCTTGCTTTGTTCACGAAACTCCTACTATTTTGTTCTAGATCCGCCAGAGGTTTCAACTATGCTAGACTAATATTAAATTTTTACACTAGAAAGAAAAGGATGATCATACAGAAGATATTTCTGTCATGCGTGCCATGTATCAACCTACTAAAAAGTTGGACTGTCACGCCCGAATAACAATGCATCAAAGGATGTACTATCCTAATTTCAAGGTGAGATTAAAGAATATGTTCAACAGACTCTAACCGTTTACTTGTGAATCCTTAGCAAGGCATCCCCACTCAAATCAGTAATCAGGCAGATAACTCATGAACACGAAGGAAAATTTATTTTGATTTGATTTTTAGCTTGCAGCTGATTCGACTAAAAACAGCAGGACCAAAGCAATTTTGGATTTAAAACTTGCAGCTGATACCGGGAATGAAGTAATTGATGCAAAGGTGCTTATATTTCTCAACTATTCCAATGCGAAAAACCACACTAATCACGTATTGGGAGGGCAAGATGGTATATCTCAGACCATGGATAAACGAATTGCACAGCTGATTAACAATTATGTTATGGAAGGAATTAAAAACGTCGACGAAATGCGACGTATATTAAAATTAAAAGTACAAACTGATAGCACACTGTTCCCAGAAGGAAAATCTGTAAATACTGAAAACCGGTGATATTTTCCGGAACGAAAAGAAATTTATACCAAAATGAATCACCAAAACATAAAAAATCGCTTTAGTAAATTGGACCAAGTTAATGGGGAACATATGGTAGAAGAGTACCAAGCGAAGCATGCTGATAATAGCGTTTATTTCAGGCCACATATAAAAAATACCCTGTACAATATAGATGTTATCAACAGCAATATCCCCAAAAATGGCGATGTTAAAATACCAACAGATTATAGTGAACAGACATTACTATTTGTCTACCAAACTGAATTTCAAAAACATCTGTTAAATCTGTATGGCAATTATTGGTGTTGCCTTGATGCAACATATAAAACTTCCAAATATGCATTGCCACTATTTTTCCTGGTCGTAAAAACCAATGTGGGCTGCCAAGTTGTGGCCACGTTCATTGTTCAAGATGAATCAAAAAAGAGCATCAAAGAAGCACTTGAGATGATTCGCTCCTGGAATCCAAAATTTAATCCACATGTTTGTTTAACTGATTTTGATAATGAAGAAATCAATGCATTTGAGGAGGTGTTTACTAGTGAGTGGTAAATTAGAAAGATATTTATTTACTTTGCACAATTCTACAATATAAAGCGACCGATGATATTACACTAGTAACTCCGGTTTATAGTAATTTTACAGCTAAACAGTAAAACTTTAATGCTATGGTTTGGATTTTTACGGAAACAAATTTCATAATAATGTAACAATTTTGTGTTATCGTATAAAAGTACTAATATAATATGTCTATCATTTAGATTGTTCGGTACTCTTGTGCGATTTTCATCGTAAACAAGCATGGAAACGGTGGATTGCTAAGGGAGAAAACTGCATGTCCGAACACAGCGCTGAAAGTATGGAAGCTCTTAACATGGTTGCTGATGCAAGAGACACCAAGGAATTTGAATCTGCGCTGGAGTCATTAAAATTGTCAGAGCTGTGGCAAAACCAGAAATTTAAAAACTATATTTCAAAAATATGGTTGCCGGTGAAAGAGGTATAAAAACCTATTTATTATAGCCATTAAAATAAAATATAAATACATATATTGGTAATTATTTTTTAACCATTTCAAGTTTTAACTAACATTTGGTTGTTTTATAATGTACAAACTAAACTAATTTGATGTGAGCTCTTGTAACGTAACTATTTTTTTTAGCGTTGGATTTGGGGGTTTAAAAAGTACCACTTTAAATATACTGTGTCCACGACAACCAACGCTGTTGAAAGGTACCCTAATCCTGTTTTTCTTATGCAAACTTAGGGTAAATAATGTTTTGCTGCTGCATCTGCTAGAGCTAAGTGCATTGCCCAAGTACAACACCTTACTGTAAACTTATACCAATTTGACAGTACTTGTGTTTTTATTACATGCAATATTTTAGTATCAATTTTAATCAAATTGCAAAAAAATCAAGTTTGAATGATGGTTTTAATAGCAAATTACCTAGTTTTGTTTTAGGCAAAACCGAGATCTTAAAGAACGTTTTTTGTCAAAAAACAACAAATCATTCTCTGGGCTCTTATCTTCGTTAATGGAGGATTATATTCCTGCTCGCCAATCTCGGTAATATTGAATAATTGTTTGTTCTTTCTTTTGTAAAATTCCAGTCTTGTAATATTTTGTACTAAGATGTTCTAATTAAGATGTTTTTTTTAGGTATATTAAAGGAATGTCCTCATTTTAGGAATGTCCTCACTAGTGAAGAAATTTTCTGACACTATCCCATCGTATCTTAAAGAAAGACCAAATTGGTTTATTACTCATATGATGTCAACTCTCGAGTCTTGTAAACACATTCCCACACGACATGCATCAATGTTATCTGAAGATGGAATGTTCACATTTTTCAGTGAATCGAAAAGTAATGTGAACTACAAAATTTCACTGGGATGTACTTCTGGAGGGAATATATACTGTCAATGCCGCAGTTGGGAAAGATCGCTTTTACCATGCAAGCATATGTGCTCCATTTTAAACAATGAAATGTGGTCATGGGAAAAAATGCCACAGCTCTATTGTAATTCCGCTTTTATTTCTGCTGATGTGAAGTATTGCTCTCTATTAACACCCAATGCCCCATTGGGGAAAGAGCTGCTGCAACAAAAAGAGTGTCTTTATACAAGTTACAACAATAACATTGATTGTGCTATTGATTTAACTGAAACCAAGCAAGAAGAATTCTGTAATGATCAAAAGGAGTGCGAATCCGCAACAAAATTCGGGAATGAATGCCGTGAGATTTTGAAATTAATTCAAAACCTTACATACAATTGTAAGAGCGGAGGACATTTATCAATTGCTAAACTTAAATTGTTGGAGGTGCATGATATTATTCGAAAGGGGTTCAGAATTAGATGATGGTATAGTTGTTGAAAATTCAACTAAAGATAAAAATCAAAAGTCCAAAAGTGATGTGTTTGTCATGCACTTTAAAAGTCCAAAAGTGATGTGTTTGTCATGCTATCCTTGTGGTAGCGGCGCGACTTGTATTGTGCCAGAGACAAAGATTGCACCTAAAGCAACCACTATGTGGTAGCACCTGGCAGACTGGGCTTAAGTAGAATTTAGTAACAAACAGTTATGAATATGGCTACAGGCGAAGAGTTCTGTAATAAAAACTCTAACGACATATTGAGAGAGCCTCCTGGGCATGTTGGAATCTCTTTAACACTCTTTTTAAACCATTCATGTTCATTATTATAATTTTAAGGTAACAAAGTTCCGAAGAATAGTGATCGCATTTTCCACACCGTTCACATTCACAATATTAATTTTTTGGTTTGTCTGCCTGCCTCCCTCTCATTTCCTCCCCGGTCTTCCTTCCACCTTCTCCAGTCAAACATTTTTTTTGTTAAGCCATCTGTAATGTTAATGTATAATTGAAAGACAAAACCGAAATAAGAATACAATTTGGAAATATTGCACTTACATAGCACCTTTGGGTATTGTCCCCTGTCTGAAAAAATGAAATCTTGAATTTTTTATTAGGATAGGATATTCATCTTTATCCCCGTGAATGGGAAAACCAAGGGGGTTAACACACTGGCAATCGTCAGATCACCTCGCACCCATCGTCGGGTTATATGATAGACACGTTCCTTCAATTTGGTAGAACTCATTAATCCGCTGGGTTCATGCAATGTCCATAAAATGCCTTGCCCAAGGGCACAACCAACTAGCTAGTGACCAGTTTCGCACCTGCAACCTTTCGATTGAAAGGCGACACACTTAACCGTTAGACTAACGGACCGGACGAATTATTATGGTAGTCCCATTGAACTTCGCAAACAAACCAATAGCATAAGGCAATGTGTAAAACTCCTATTGAATGCCTTTAAAACAGATCAGTATACGTCCACTGTGAAGTCATAAACTATGACTGTAAACTTGCAATGGCAGCAATTTGGAACTACAAGGTCCATAAACTATCACACTGATTTGTTAATAAATGCAAGTAAAACATTTTTTGCCTACTTTCTAATTTTGCATTAAGGATAGAATATTAGTGTGGCTCACGGAATCTGCAAAAAATTTTAAGATGGTCACCAAGACAAAAAGGTTGGGAACCACTGCTTTAAAAGGTAATATTTATTAAAAAGAAAGTTTAAAGAAATCCCTCCTGGCAAAAAAATAATTACCTTTTTTTCATTGAATGCCCTTCTAGACAGGAACAGGGCTTTTTTACTTGATTACTGTAAAGAGAAAAAATTGCCAAATAAATAAAAGCCTCTTAACACAACACTAATGTTAAACTTACTTTATATTTGGCCCCTTTTAAGGACGGCAGCAGCTCCAATAATTATGGAGCTACTGCCGCGTACAGATATGTTTTCATTTATTTCCATCTCTGTAAAAATAATACTGTTAACTAAAGATTAGGGTTATTTAAATAAAACTACGCTCAACTTACCAACACGTTGTCGGTGCACTGCAGAAGTGCAGATGGCGTTGTAAAAATTTTAAATTTAGCCTCCAAAAAGAAACTTTTTTCTTTTTGTCGTTTCGCATGAAACACTCTCTCCTAGGAATTCCTCGATGCCATGCAGCTTCTACCGCAAAATTATACTCGTTATTGCAAGGACAAATCATAGAAACCAAAAGGTTACAAAAATTAACGAACCATAAACTATATATTCACAATTGCGTACCACTATGCACCTGAGTTATATTATGTATTACATGTAAAACCTCAAATATTATACACAGCATGATATTGTTACTTCATGTAGTTTGACATTTGACCCTTTGGATCATTCAATATATAAGGTACAAATTTGTATGCATTCTTATTACTGCATTCAGATTAAATTATTTTTGGGCGTAATGTTTAGTATTACTTAAAAAATGATTTAAAATTAATATTGCCCTAAGCGGTTTTCAAACCCTGATTTAGGGCGAAAAGTTATTTTTACTCGGTGTCCTGTAGATATAAAAACGGCGCACTCAACAACCGTTATTAATTATCAGATGCTATACTAAGTATTGATATGCCATACAATTTTAATAATATTATAACTTTAATTATAAATATTTGCTAAATAATTTTCTGTTAACAGTACACGTCGATTAATTCCATTTAAGAACGTGTCCATTTTAATTGATGTCCGTGACTTTTTAAATGTTGGCTTTAAAATTGCGTGTATGAACCTTCTATAATTACACCACTACGCAGAAGACTTAGCCGAAACATAACGAATACCAAGTAACATGAACATTGGTTGCCTCACAAAGATTTGAGAGAGAAATAACGAGAAACGTCGGCAACCTTGACCATTTCTGATTAAAGTGTGTCGTCGTTCTTCACAATTTCCGTCCAGCTTTCAGCCATCTGTCTTTTAAATTCAGAAAGTAGTTTAATGTGTGTTTTACCTGGTCAGCAGCTTTGTTACTATTTGATTGACTGTAGAGGCTGTTTCAGTTCGTTAGTCAGCAGAATCCGCTAATGACCTTAGTGTCATGGCGTAACAGAACAACATCATGTCACCTTTGCACGCATTGATGCCGTTAAACAAAGGCAAATTGCAGCGACATATTGTGATCCAGATGACGTTTACGATAATTTAGAAAGTCGTTAAAGGGCTTGACAGCGACATGCCATTCAGTTTATTGACGATTGACGAGGAAATGACAGGTCGTTGCCTTAAAGTAAGCAGCATACAGCAGAGCAGGCAAAACTGTCTGGATATAAATATCATATAATTTGCAACGGATTGTTATTTTAGCCTACGTATATGAAACGTATAGTAACAATAAACAGACATGTGATGTATAAAGGCCAAGATAGTCCTAGAAAGAGCATTAAAGAAGAAAGATATGATCTAGAACAGACGAATTTTAAAACAGTGGGCGAACTTATAATATTGTCTGCAAGTAGGCCTATATGTAACCAAAATATTTTATAACTAATTTATCTGATTGACTAAATTTTTATTAAGCTCTTTATTTTTAGCGGTATCTAAGTACCTAAAGCATTGTTATTAAGCTTTTTATGTTAATGTAAAAAAAAGACAAGAACGGACTAAATATGGCGAAAGTGTACGAACAGCTTGGAGTAGAAAAACGAAAGACATGCGACCACTGCGGGACAGTATTAAAGTCCTACCAGCGATCTTTAAGGACCAGAAACGATAACAACAACACAAAAAGGGTTGCTTGAATGCGGCGGCTGCAGGAACGACTCCTTCAAGCAATACCGGGGGCATGAACGAAAACCATATTTGGAAAGAACGCGGATTAACTGACTTTAACACAAGCGGGGTTTCACAATCGTGCACTATTCTATGATCTTAGTCATATACTTCCAGTTCAACGTTGTTTTATAGTTCGAATCATACTTTCAAGGTATCGTACCGAGGCGCAGTATTTTTGACACAGTTGCGGATTAATTACTTTGCTGTTTCCTGTAAGCTTTTCATTAGTCTGTTTTATTGCTTTTGTTGTCGAAGAATCATAAAATGTACATGTGCGTGTATAAGCGGTCAAATCGGCGCGTCATGACAAAGAAATGGCCGCGTTTAACCAGGTCACTATAAAGGAAATAAATGCACAGGGCAATACAGTACGCGCCTTCGTTTACTCTTTTAACATATTAGCATTTTGTAGTGTGTTTATATCGATTTTGTAAAATCTTTTTTTTAATCACTTTTTAATATGTTCAATATATTCATATACGATATATGTAGGTTGATAGTCAATTTCCATTGATAATGACTGTGGCTTTATGAAAGTTATTTCTATCAAACTGGCTATAGACAGAGTTGCATATTAATATTTTTTTGTTTTCTTTTTCGCTATCTCGCTCTCGCTCTTTGTCCGATTGACGAGAGATTTATTTTCTAAACCAAAGAATAAAACTAAACATCTAATGTGTCTGCTGCTTTTTGACCAAGACTCTTAAGTATTTAATAAGTTAAGCTGTTAAACAAAAAAAACTGTAGCAATGTCTAAGTCGTAATTAGCACTTTGCAATAGCTTTATTGCACCGATTGTTGGTACATCAGCTAATTGGCCCCGTGGCATCTTACGCTTTCTAGATCATTCGTTTAATTTAATTAAATCAGGCGAAATCTCAAAGCGGGTTGGTTGATCAAACTTTTTATTACAGGGAATGCCGGGAATTGATTATTATTGATCAATAATATTTTGGGCACCAGACAAAATGTAAAAATAAAAAGGATGCTATTGATTTAAAAATAGAAACAAAGTTTTAATAATATCCTGAGAAATATAAGATACCATAAGAAGGATACTTTATTTTTTGAGTACAACGCTTGCGAGGCAGGTATATATAAATGAAAGTTGTATGTTTATCAAAAACAACGTTTTTTCTACACCAGAAATTTACTTCAGAAACGTTACAGACCTTAATGATAGGAAGACTAAACCTTTGGTTTTTAGAGTTATTTCTACTGGTATATAAAGGTTGTTTCATTTCCCACAGAAACCACTAATAACACTCTTACCGATGTGAGTTTCGAACTCATGGTGAGCTTGTCACTCTGCCCGACATTTTTATGTGGGATTCCATATATGAATCAACCGCGCTAACCATTCAACCAAACCGTACAAAACACAAAACGACTACTTTTATAACCGGGCAACGTTTCTTTACTAATAATGGTCTCGTCTCTAAATTCTTTTTATGCAGAATGGTTATATGAATCGGTCCCGTTGATCATTTGGCAGTCGTTGACGAGTTAACACGACTTTTATTTAGACAACGAAATAAAGTCACAAGGGGTGTGAGAGCGCAATGGTAAAGTTTTCCATCGCGTGGTGTCGCTAGTAAGAACACCGCCTTTTATCCAGTTGACAATTGGGTTGAGCTCAATGTTGGTATAGTGCAAAAGTACATGAAAAATTTAAACGACCGAAAGCAAGTATAAATTAACAGACAGTACTGTATCATTAAAAAAGGTCGCCGTGTGCTTAGTCTTGTGTTTCCATGTGCTTATATATAACGTTTGCCAGAGCAGAAGGCAAATGATAGTGAACCATTGGATTTTGTCGGCTCGTCCTGGACTTTAAGTTCGAGAAACGTTCATAGTATATTGGATCACTGCCTTTTTATGTGTGCATATATCACTACTTTCAAGTTCAACAATAAAATGAATTGAATATAACTTAATACTATGATAATATATAATATGTTCGCAACTGTGCTACATAACTATTTTTAAATCCAAGTGGTGAAAAACTAAACTGAGTGTTTTATGGCAGAAAACGGACTTAGAGTTAAGTTTAGTCCGAACGATTAGCTGGGTGGGTTAGTGCGTTGTCTTTCAGCGAAAGGGTACGACATCGAAACTGGTCGCTTGTTAATGGTTGTGTCCTTGGGTAAGGCACTTAGCGGATATTGCTTGAATTTAGTGGACTGATAGGTTCTACTAAATTGAAGGAACGTTTAATCATACACAACGACGATTACCTGTGTGTTAACGGCCCTTTGCGTTTTTCCATTCATTGGGATAAACATGAATATCCTATCTTATAACAGATTAGTCTGGTGGGTTAGTGCGACGCCTTTCAGTCGAAAAGTTGCAGGTTCGAAACTATAAGGCACTTAACGATAATTGCCTGAACCCAGCGGAACAATAGGTTCTACTAAATTGAAGGAACGTGAGAATTATACACAACAAACTGCAATAGCTCTGGTAACCCGACGGTGAACGCGAGGTGATCTGACGATTGCCCGTGTTTTAACCCCCTTGGTTTTCCCATTCATGGGGATAAACATGAATATACTATCCTCTACGTCACACGAGAGTCAAAAATGTCGCGCAAATACGAGATAATATGCTACGGTTAACTGAAAAACAACACAACGAGCAGCGGATATCCTCATTCTTGGATTCTTTTATTATCTCACGAGGAGCGATTGATGTGATGTCACAAATTACCTTTTTCCTTTTCCATCTCTCTTTTTTGCGCGCGTATCTTTGAATCAAAAACGAGCGGGAAAATAGGCAGTGATGATCGCGCTAATACCCCTTTAAACCTGCAAAATTCAAATGTGTTTGGCGCTTTGTTTTTTCCGCTTTTCGCAGAATTCGAAAGGAAGCGTTCAAACGAAGTATGTTGGCATATACTTTGGTAACATATGCTATATTTCGATTACGTTTACTACAAAATTAGCATACTCTATTTTACATACACTTTTTATGGATAAAGGTGACCTCAATATTAACTTTAAACATGACAATCAAGCCGCATTTTACTAAAGTAGCGATTCTAAGTAAAATGGGAAGTAAAATAACAAAATGCAGCCTGGAAATAATACTAGGTCAATTGAAAATTGTTGTCAGTCGTTTAACGGATAATAACGCGTAGTAATAACCAGGCCCGGTGCTAGGAACCGCGGGGCCCAATTAAAAATGTGATGGCGGGGCCCCTACTCTAGCAAAATTTATGGGAGTTTATTTATTATAAAATACATACCAGTACATACAAACTACAAAAATATACATTTAATACTTGCTATAAAACAAATTAAAGGTAATGTGGATGCTTATTTACGACATATTGTTTTACTTTTAATAGCAAAAAAAACGAAAATTAGGCAATTAACCTTTAGTTTTTCAGAAAAAGACTTTTCTTGCCTTTTTATTAGCAAAGTCAATTAAAATAACTTCAAAGTCAATGACTTTAGCAATCTCGCATTCTATAGAAAGCATTATGACGTAACAGGCAGACACAGAAATATAAATTTGACTTAGTTACGATGCATAACAAATTGATATTATGAGAAAGAATATTATTTCACTTTTTATTTTACGTTTCAGGAGTATTTTAAACCTCGTAATACAGAAAGACCCCCGCTAGCGCGGGGCCCCTTCAAGGTGCGGGGCCCAATTTGATCTAATCGGTCAAATCGGCCTAAAACCGGCCCTGGTAATGACTACATATTAAACACAAAACATCTTTGCTTATTTATCCGAGTGGATGGAAAACGGGGAGAACGTTGTCCACATAGTCAAGTGCCCCACAATTGGGTTACCAGAGCTAGAATACCCCAAATCATTTTTAAAGAAAATACTGAAAACACCTAAAGGACAAAATAATTATATATTTACTGGTTTATTCGAAAGGTTAATGACTTCAAAAAACATATTAAAATCTTGAGTGGTTATTTTAGAAACAACCCTGTAAAAATAAGATTTATTGGTAATTGCTAAAAACTGGCATGTTTATCAGACCGTTTATTTGGACAGGAAATTGCGGTTATGATGTAACAATAGCACCGGTGACGCAATATCAAATAAGACATTTGAGTAGAATACACCAGGTGCTAACAAGATAATAGAAAGGTATTATATGTATAGGTCGTGCTTTTTATAATAGGATAGGATATTCATGTTTATCTCCGTGAATGGGAAAACCAAGGGGTTAACACACATGCAATCGTTAGACCACCTCGCGCCCATCGTCGTGTTACCGGAGCTATTTCAGTGTGCTAAATATGATAGACACGTTCCTTCAATTTGGTAGAACCCATTAATCCAATGGGTTAAACATTTGGTCGCGTTAACCATTCGGCCACACGACCATACACAACATGTTTATTTTCTAAATACATAAATTCGCCGTTTACTTTATTACCATGCTCGTTGACTTTTATTTATAATTTTTGCCAATGAAGAATCACTTGTTGGCGAAACCAAGTTTGCTTTGGTTCTCAGTATATTCAATGCAAACAGGTTCGTCCAGTTACAACAACATCTTTAATTGCGTCATCACAAAATCACCGAAGCGTGAAAAGTGACGTCAATCTAAGACCATTAAAACGTAATTTTGAAGTAAACATATATACGGTACTTTAAGAAGTGTTTATTTGTGTATACCTTAAATTACCACCTCTCCTTATTTAATAACTCTGAAAATACATATTTATACACATTTTATTCTGTTGCTACATTCAGCTTTAGGCGTGTTCAATTAACTGTGGGTATTACATTGATAATCACGCAATATGATTATTAAAAATAATGTCGGTATATTAAAATGGATATTTTATACAGGATTGAATCATACAAAGCTTTGCAACGTACTGTGTACGGCTTTATACAAACAAAATAAAGTACTTTAACTATATCATGCAAACTATTCGTCATTTTATATATTTTTATTACTCGAGCTAAGTTTCGAAGCCGTACTAGGATCGTCACTAGTACCGTTTTTTGTATATTCTTTGTTACTTGTATCGGTCGCGTTAACCATTTGGCCGTAAAAGCATTTGTACTTTTATTAGCATCACCACGCAACCTCCCAGCAGGTAAAAGTAATGCAATAAAATAAGCCAGCACTTCCAGCGCGAGGTAACTATCGTAAAGTTTTAACGAAAGTCTCACTTTCATGTTCCCGACATACAGAGATGGCCCGTCCATTCTTTATGACACGCAGCAGCGTCACAATAGGCAGGCTGTAAGAGCTTGAGGTACGAAACAATGACATCACAGTATGACATCGAGACCAAATAATTACACGTGATCAAGGTTCGAAAATAAACAACAAACAGAATTGTTTACTCCATGACGCTTAAATGCAATTGTGGTAACAGTTGACGTAAAGGCAACATGCGACAATTGTTAAAAACAGAAAAACACTAACGCCTTTTTCTTTTCCAAAAAAAACATCCAAAATTGCAAAAAATCACAAATTCCTAAAAAATTAATAATCGGACTATTATATTCGTATACGTCAAACGTATAATCACTGGTGGGGTAAAATTGAATTATCACAAAAATCCCATAATTTTCTTTGGTATTTAAGTTGGAAAAGTTGGCTCTTTTCCTCCCAATTCGGTTAAATCAATGGTCAACAATAATTTGAGTGTGTATTTTGGTCTGCGTGCATAAATAAAGTGACGATTTATTTTACATAAAATCTTGCAAAATTTTCGTTTACACAATAGCACGGTTTCATTTATACAATTTCAACATTTAAAATAATGACACTAAACGGAGTATTTGGTCTTTCCAAACTCGACTGATCGCAGGCGGTGAAGTGAATCGCCACGTCAATCCATATAGCACATGACGTCGTTCAAATTAAACGCGAATCAAATGTGCAAACTACATATGCTTAATATTGAATTTAGGAATGGCAATAAGTGTTTTATATTACTAGCTCAACACAGGCATGCCAGCACCGTTGTTATTTTTAAGTTCCATTGTAAAAGTTATGTAATCAAAATATATTCATAAAGCTGCTGCTGAAAAGATATAAACGCAATTTATTTATTTTTAGTTTGATGTACACCGACAAAATGTATACTTTAGTGCACATGTGTTAATTTACACGAATATACGTTTTTTTCAGGTAGGTTTCTATACTGCATGTTTTATCATAAACAGAGTGACACGTATACATCCCGCATTTCACCAGCTAGTATAATCGCGAGAAATTTATTTAAAATATTAAAATCAAAACAACATTTCAACTTGTAGTTGGTATTGATTTTAATTCGAAAAAGTAATCATTTCTTTATAATTACAAATCTAAAAAATCTACTAATATATCTGAGTAATAAAGCTGTTGTGCCCGGTAGAACACGACGCTAAGCTGATTTAAGGCAAAACTGTTTCGTCAATATCCGAAGCTGAAAAGGCAAATTGTAAAATTTTCATGAAGCAACATTTAAAAAGCAACTATATGTTCCATTTTTTACAATATTCACGCTAAATGTTTCTGTTTTACCGGCGAAATATTAAAACATTAAAACTTGCCAGCCAGGTCTTGTTTTTCAAACTGTTCAGCTTCCTTCCATGGCCGTCAACAGGCAAACGGTTGTTCTGCTTTAATTTCACCGATTAATACAAATATACACGAACAACAGACAAAATCTATGCAAAGTGAGGTTATTATACAAAATATGTTGCAAAATCTGTGAAAAAATATATATTTGTTCAGTTATATTTCATAAAGAAAATTCACCAACCAAGTACTAGTAGATGAACGAACGGCCGATTTTCGTGGCGACCTGTGCTTAAGTAGGTATTTTCAAACGCTCTAAAACGCAAGTAAATTATTTTCAAATTTTATACGAAAATGTTTTTAGATAACATATATCATATACTTTTCAAAAATAGTTTGTAATTTTGTAACACATTTGCGAAAGTTTATTTATTTTGAAGAATCTTCGAGGTAGAGGTCTAAAACCATCTGGCCTCACAGAGTGACTATTTTGAAACGCAAATTAAAACACTTAGACGTTATCGATTTGAATGTAGTTTTTTGGGAATGATAGACAAATATATGTATTTTTTAAAACATTTAAAGTGGGTGGACAGTGTTAAGCGATTTAGTGCGAAACTTAGCTTTTTCACAAGACAACAAGCACAAATTGGCGCAGCCCGCTCGAGTCTAGCGCCCATTCACGCTTTTCTCTATTTACCGTTTCGAGGAGGTTCGGCAATGTCTGCGCGCTCAAAATAACGTTACTGCGCGAGTAGTGGTTGACTTATTTGAGCTGAGCTTTCGTGAGGGAAGGATGTGAAAATTTAGCTCCGCGCTGCGTAGCCAACTTTTGAGATTTTATAGAATAGATTATATTTGAAATATGTTTGTTTATATGATTATGTTTAATTAATGAATTTGTTCATTTCAGATTACATTCAAATAAATTTAAGCTTTAACTTGCTAAATATTCAAAACAACCGTCATAATGGTCGCCAAAGACGCATCCGCCGAGAAGAAAACTCAAGCCCGCAAGAAGGCAGATCATCCCAAATATTCTGATATGATTGAAGCCTCTATTAAAGTCATAAAGGACCGAAAAGGGGCTTCGCGTCAAGCGATTGTAAAATATATCAAGGAAAACTACAAGGTTGGCGTGAACGCATCTACACAATGCAAGCTCAGCCTCAAGAGAATGGTACAAGCCGGGAAACTTACACAAACTGCTGGTGTTGGTGCGTCTGGTCGGTTCAAGCTTCCATCCGCAGCTACCGAAACCAAAAAGACCGAAAAGAAGACAGTGGCTAAGTCGTCCCCAAAGAAAGCTGCAGCTGCGAAAAAGAAGGCCCCATCTGCTAAGAAGTCTTCGCCCAAAAAGCCCACGAAGAAACCTGCCACAAAGAAAGCTACACCCAAGAAGTCCGCGGTCAAATCCAAGGCGAAAACAGCCAAATCACCGGCTAAGAAAGCGTCTAAGAAGCCGGCTGCGAAGAAAAGCCCTGCTAAGAAACCAGCCAAAAAGGCCGCAAGCAAAGGAGCAAAGAAAACTGGCAAGAAATAACTTACTATACTGCGCACCATCCTTTCAGCGAATCTTTCTAGCTCATAGCTGCCGCCCAAGAGGCTGCAATATATTATTGCGTATTTCTCTTATCAACGAGACCTTTGTAAATCAAAACATTTTCTTACATTTTTATTGTTTTACAACTTTGTTTAAACCTTTTACAGAACAGATTCGTTGGTTAATGTCCTGGTGCTTTTAAGGACAATGTTGATACACAGCACAGGCATTGCAGATTTATTTTCTATATTCTGTTTTCTAGTCGCTTCGATTCGATGATTGTCGTCGAAATAATACTTAAAAACATGAATTTTGAAATGATTTTTTTTACGTTCAATAGAAGGTCCACAAATCTATAAGATGGCCCCAGGAGTGTATAAGATGGCCTATTTAGAATTCTTATCCATCAAAAGCAATTACCGGTTTTCAACATGGCCGTAATCCCTATAAAACCGAATTATTTAGGTCAACGAGTTCAGAAATAGACGGAGTTAAGATTTAATTATCGGGTAAAAAGATGCGAACACTTGTTTTATGGAGGAGTAATATAATTGCGTCACAACCAAAACACCACTACGCTGTAAGTCGTCATTTCCGTTAAAATTGTATCTGAGTACCCAGACGTCTAACCTATTTGGATGGATGGCTTATCTGGTTCCATGACAACTGAACCCCTACAATTAAGCCCCTTACAACTGAACTCCTTTTAACTGAACCCCTTTACAACTGAACCCATTTCAATTGAACCTATTTACAACTGAACCCCCGTTTCAGTTAAAAGGGTTCTGTTTGAAGGGGTTCAGTTGTAGGGGCTCAGTTGCAAGGGGTTCAGTTGACTGGTCACCGGCTTATCTTACCCTTCCCTACAATAAAATATACTGAAATCGATGGATAACTACATGTCAAATGGTAGTCAGTTCACGTCAGCTACATGTACTAGGTGCCAAAGACTTTTATACTCATGTTATGTAGTCCTGACATATGTAGTAAAAATTAAATATTCCCATTGAAACATTTTTCTAAATGGCATATTTTGTACAGCAGTGTAAAGTAAACAGAAAAAAATGCCAATTTTGTTTTATTCATCGACAAAAAGATGGCCTAAATAAAAAAAACAAGAAAACTAATTAAAATAAATTTGAAATTGATAGTGGTCACCCGCTCTAAATGTCTATATATATATATATATGGATAATGTTGGACCTTGGTAAAACACCTAACATAATGGTGTTTTATATCATTGGGAGCAGGGTGGAAAAAGGGGTAAACGACTATGCTTTCTAGGTTCGTTCACCATTAGGTTGCTGAATTGGCAACGCTCGAAAAAGCTTTAAAATCTTCTAAAAAATTATGCCACAATCATTTTGGCTTAAATATACGATAGGGCAGTCGGCTGGAGCTTGCCCGGGGCATCATCGTTTTATCCTTGGAAAACGCTCGCAGCCGCAATTACCTTAACCAGATGGTTGACGAGTTGGATTACAACAGAAATTCACCAAAACAAAATAAACACCCCAACCTAACGAAGATCCGACAGGTTAGTCTAATGGTTATGTGCGTCGCTGTTCAGCCAAAGGGTTTCAGAGTCGAAACTGGTCGCTAGCTAGTCTGGTTGTGTCCTCGGGCAAGGCATTGCCTGGACCCAACGGCTTAATGGATTCTACTAAATTGAAGAAACGTGTAATTAATACACAAAATACTGCAACAGTTCAGGTATAATCAACGGTATATACACGGTAATCTGACGATTGCCGTTTGTTAACCCCCTTGGTTTTTTCCATTCACTGGGATAAACATGAATATCCCATTTTATCCCAAGGGTCGAAGTTAATCTAACGAAATACCCGTGTGACATTTTCCCTTTTGCATTACATATGAATATCCTATATAATTGGTGTTAATGTTTATTACGAATTAATGCTGACATATCTCCCGAATCTTTTCGACTATTCTTACCGAAAGAAATTTAATCAAATCATTTATATGGAATTTGTAGGATTATAGCATATATGATTTTACAGGCATTTGGTCGCGTGAAAACGCACAACGAAATTTAAAAGTACTGTAACTCTTTATCAAATCGTATGGTTTCGTGACTGATGTAAAAACCGACTTGTTCTGTTGCCGGTGCAGCTGTCTGTATTAGTAATTAAATGTTATAGGTGACTTAATTACTTAAACGGCTCCAAAGTCAATTTAAAAACTTGATTAGTCTTTCCGTTTCATTGAATGAATCGGTCCAGTACATTGGGTCGTTAAATATATATACCTACCCTGCAAGTGTTAACTATTTGGATTTAGTTTATCCCACAACGCATAACCTTATGACGATGATGACTGAATTGTGTTGTTTATGTAATAAACATACATTTTATAAATAATCCTGCCATGGGCGCCGTTTATAAAATAAACGTTAAACGATTTATCTAAAATGTCACATTTTCCCGATTAATTGTCTATAAACTTAATTCGTACAAACCCATACCTTATACTCCGCACAAAACACAGTACCGGTATTGGTTTTTATTAAGTGTCGCAGCACAGTGTATTTTCCAGGTTGCGCGAAAACAAAACTTTTGTTACAGAAGTGCATAACATGAACTTTACAAAAACGAAGTACGAAACATAAAAATCATTCATCTCCTTTAATGGCCCTTTTTTTCTTATGATGCCCGATAATTTTCAACTTCTTCCACGTTCCCGCTTTGTCCCTGTCCGCCTTGGTGATCCGACTAAAGTCCAGATATTGTAGTTGGGGTATGGCCATGATCACGCTCTGTCTGTAACGTACGTCGTTGACAATAGTGTACTTCATAGGTGCGAAACTGGTCGCTAGCTAGTCGGTTGTGTCCTTGGGCAAGGCACTTTACAGACATTGCCTGAACCCAGCGGAATAATACGTTCTATACCAAATTGAAGGAACGATTGTAAGTATTATATACAACAAACTGCAATAGCTCCGGTAACCCGACGGTCGGCGCGAGGTGATCTGACGATTGCCCGTGTGTTAATCCCCTTGATTTTCCCATTCACGGGAATAATCATAAAAATCCTATTCTATTCTATCCTACTTTCTTTACGGTCGTGTAGCATAATGGTTAACGCGACCGATACATATACCTACTTACATACACAAAAACGGATTTAGCAACGAGCTCATCATAGGTTGGAAACTGATTCCACCCAAAAAATAATGTACTGTGCCTGTTCTCAGTCAGTTGGAGTACGTATGATGCAAATCACTTTACAACCCTGTATTTTCATTAATGTGACCCTTTACCTATAGACTATATCAGCTTCAAAATTACATTTTTACTGCCACAATTGATCAATAAATTAGCAACGCACAAACCTGTATCCTTTAACTGCGTCGATCAAATTCCCATGCAGAGTTAACGTCTTCAGGTGAGGCAAGGCTGCCAACTTGTCCACTTGTTGAATATTCTCGATACCGTTCGAATGCAGGTAAAGCACTTTGAGGTTTTTGTACTCCAGCAGGGCCTATGATTTAGATTAGCCTATTCAAATTGTCCGACCGATTAACCTGGTATGTTATTGTGTCAGTCAAAGGGTTTCAGAATCGAAACTGCTTACTACCTAGTCGGTTGTGTCCTTGGGCAGGGCGTAACGGACTTTGCTTAAACCCACGAATCACATTGTGTATGCACATTACAATAGCTCCGGCAACCCGACAGTGTGCGCGAGGTGATCTGAAGATTGTCCGTTTAACTTGCCATTCACTGGGATAAACATGAACATCGTATTCTACCCCAAATGAGCTTGCAAACGGGAAAATATACAGAATAGCTATGTACGGCTACAAACGATATATTACAAGGCTGTAACGTTGATTAGTGAGACCGAACAGGTAATGTACCTCACTAATCTTCGTTAGATCGTTAAACGACAGGTCTATCCACTCAAGCGTCTCAGGGGCGTCTAATATCGCTTGGAGGGCCGTTGAGAAGCCATCAAAAGATGAAACGAAGTTGTTGCTTAGGCGAATTGCACGACTGTAAAATGATTTTTTACCGGCTTTAGTTTCCAACCTAGTGAGGGATAGTTGCTAAGACCGTTTTTTTATGTAAGTCTGTTTATGTATCGGTCGCGTTACCCAATCGGCCAATTGTCACTTTTAGGCGAGTTACACGACTGTAAAATGTGCGCCAATAATCAATAGTTAATAGAATCGGATAACATCGTGTATACGGCCTGGTGCCCAAATCCTATAGGGATGTAAAATCCTATTACGGCGGACAATGGTGTTTGGGAAAAGAGGGAATTGGTATATGCGTTTTGTGCAGGGCTTTGTTATATTCACAGAGCTACATTTCGCAATTAATCTGCATCACAAATCTTAATTTTTCGGCCATTTAGGAATAGGAATGGATATTCGTGTTTATCTAATTGAATGAGAAAACCAAGGGGGTTAACACAAGGGCGCAATTGTCAGATCGCCGCGCGACCATCGTCGGGTTATCTAAGCTATTGCAGTATGTTGTATATTTTCACACGTTTCTTTTAATTAAGAAGACCGCATTAATCTGGTCAGCAATGTCCGTCAAGTGCTTTGCTCAACCACACAATCGACTAGCTAGCGGAAAGAGGAAAACTGCTCACCAAAACTATGGAAATTAATTTTAAAATGTTCCTAAACACTAATATCAACCCCAGAACTAACCCAAACTCCAACGCCATGTTTAAAATTAACTCTAATGTTCTAATATTTATTTTAGTGTGCAGTTTCCCTCTTTCCCGCCTTCCTGCTTTGCCGCTTTTCCCACCAATTTCTTCATTGTATGTATCTCGGCGTAGTATATCCACTAACCCGCAAATGGGTACGAGTTTTATGCAGAATATATTATTACAGTGCCATGCGTTTTATAATTTTTGTGGATACATTTGTTTATCATATCCTTTCATATCCTATACAAGAATGATTGTACATTGTTTTACCGTGCCCCGAACCCATGATGGTCTCGTCACTAGGACCGTTTTTTGTATAAGAGTCGGTATATGTATCGGTCGCGTTAACCACCCGGTCACGCGACCGTACAGAATGAATGATTGTACATTTTTTTTTACCGATCCAAGTTTCGAACCCATGATAGGCTCTACACTCGGACGTTTTTTTAGTAGTCGGTATATGTATCGGTCGCGTTAACAGTTATGCTACACGACCGTACAAGAATGATTGTACATACCTGCAGTATTTAACAGGTTGCTTCTGTGCTCCCTCTTCTGGTTTATCTGAGTCTTTGCGCTCGGCGCTAGGTGTCACACTAGGGACAGTGGGTTCAATTGAAAATACTTCCACTGTGACGTAAGGGTGAGGTCCCTCACGTGGTTGTGCCCTAGGAAAATCTGAAAAAGTGGTTGGAAAACTGTGTATAGGTCGTGTAACCGAATGCTTAATGCGACTGATACATATACCGACTCCTATACAACAACGGTCTAAGCCACGAGCCCATCTTAGGTTCAAAACTTTGCTCAGTAAAAAAACTGTGTATAGGTGTTGCCACAAGTTACTCAGTATAAACAGCGAGTCCTAAAAAAGTAATTTGTTTCCATATACATGTTCTATTGTAATTCATCGCAATGGTCAAACACAGCGCAATGTTTATTGTTTTGTTGTATTCCCATTGAGCATAGCTTTGACCGGGCGGCGGGCATATCCTAACTGCCACACAGTCGATAAAATACACAACCTTAACAGATATATTGTTTCGTCACTAAGACCGTTTTTATGTGGAATTCCGTATATCCACCAGTCGCCCTTACCACTTGGCCACATTGTATGCGTTGTACTTTACTTTTTAGTTGTACAGTAGTTTGGCCGAATGGTTATACATATAGATATATACAAAAATGGTCCTTGTACCCAACACATCATGGTTCGAAACTTGGCTCAGTAAAAAAACGTTCTTTTTAAGTTACAGGTATCATACCGGACATCTTTCGAGCGTCCCTGAACGAGAAATCAACAGGAGGTCCTACTTCTCTGACGTCATCATCTTCTGGTTGCATTCTGGCTAATGCTTCTCCAATGCTGTACCTGTGACAATTCAAGTCTCGGGTTAGTTTTAGTTAGTGTACGGTACTTGTTGTTTCCACGATAAAAACATGAAGCAAGACTTTTTATAAAAATTTGGAAAACGGCAAAACGACAAAACGACAGTCGTTAGCCCACGTCTAAAAACCAAAACCGGTATAGGTGGTTAACTAGAGAATATTGTCTGCTTGTGATGTGCGCCAATAGCTTAAAATTTGGAATTTGTGTTCCTGAATTACCCCTCACAAGACTAATGTTTCTCAAAAATCAAGCAACTTATATTAAGGACAGTTCGGCGACAAAAAATATTAAAACAATCAAATCTGTTTGTTTCCTTTTAGAGATTTTGTTAACACAGCTTTCGCTTTGACTGATTATCTCTTTCAGTACTTCTTACCTTTTTGACGTCACACTCTCTAATTCATAATTATCGAACTGCTGGTTGGCTGGCACCAATTCCATGTTTATTGTACAGTCTTGTAGCTTTTTTAATGTTCGACTTGCACTTACAAACTATAACTGGCTGGACCGCGAATTTACCGTAACTGAATTATTACACCAACACACTGCCTCGGTGTAAAAACTGCAATAGTTTATAAACGAGAAGTCTGTTTGATTTGCGATCAAATTTTCGCTCAATATTGACACTCTTAGTTTAACTAATACACCTGCTAGCAACCAAGTAGCGTCCAGTCCACACACAAGCTGAGCGAAAAGCAAATAACTGGATACTATTTGTCTATGAGGACTTACCTTGTGATTAGTGGAGAAATTCCGAGTTCGCTTGTTCCTGTATTTATGGCCTAAACAGCGTATCTTGTACCTTGTGAAAGATTACACACTGTCCTATCTTGTCAAGCAGTTACTGGTGCCAGATGAATAATACAGTCGCTGTTACTGAGAGGCAAAAGAACAGCGGGCAGTCGCGTAATATGAAACCAAATCATTGTCCTATATCCCCAACCAACTGAGGCACGGCCAAACATCAAGCCATCAAATTTGTTGAATAATATTTCCCAACGCAAATACATGTATTTCTGATGATTTATTTAATGTTTAGGCTTTTCGATCATTTTTTAATAGTTCCTTTGCTGTGATTTGTTTTATTTGCTGTTATTTAATACTTGGGCACAAAAATAATAAACTAAACTTGAAACCTAATACTACACAACGTATTAGTGAATTCTTTTGAACCAAACAATGCCTCTCAAACAAAAAAAAACTTACTTTCGAGGAGATCTTGGGTTACATCCCACCACATTCATTTGGTGCTAAAGCTTAGGTTAAACATTGGCGTATTATGCCTGGATCTGTAAGTTTCTCTACGCAAAAACACAAATCCAATAATATTTTGTCGATATTGAGACTTTTTGAATATTACCTTGTTTGATTTTTAATCTTTAAGGGCAATTACTTAAACGACTGAATATGAAACGATGTATGTTGGCTTCACGTTAAACATATTATACTTTGTTTTTCTTAAACTTCTTCTTATGCCTCTATAAATAATTGGGGTATAATAAACATACATCGACGATATGGTGTGAAATACTTATCTTTCTATCCGGAATCGAAAAACGAGGTCATTACACAGGTTATAGCTGGATTACCGAATGTCATATTTCCAAAGCCGTTGCAGTGGGAGAACTGAGGAAAATATAGGAAAGGGAGGAAACTGCTTTCTAATATGATGATTACAGTGTTAGGACTAGGAAGTTTGCGTTAATTCTGGGGTTTGACTTAGGGTTTCGGACAAGGTTAGAATAAGTATCCGTGGTTTTACTGAGAAGTTTTCCCCCTTTTCTTCTTAAAATGTTGCCAAAGCGTTGCAGTAGGTTCAATAATCGATAACACTTCGATTTTTGAACGATCCATTTAAATTAACTAAGCCAAGGCTATCACTGTAAAACCTCAAACGCATGTGTGTATAAAGGTCGACAGAGAGGATCGAACACTTCACCTGCCTGCTCTTGACCACGGACCTTAACCACAGCACCGCGTGATGACATACATTATGTTTACATACAATAAATTCCACTATAATATTAATAAATGGAATAAACTGTTTTAATGGAAAATGCCGTTCTTATATCCAAGACTGTTTTATTTCTACAACAAACAAAAGCACACAAATGGTAATAACGGAACTTAAAAATAGTAAAAAGTGTTTGCCGCGCCGACAGTACGGACCTCAAAGTTGCTCATAGCATAAGAATAAATTAGACTATTTATGACGTCACTATGACGTCAGTGGTGCGAAGCCGAAAATTCGATTGAATCGAATGACGAAATGCTGTCAAATGACGACATTGATATTGATAAGTCTGTTGATATTGAACTGGCCGAGCCTTCGATGCTCTGGCACCTCTTGTGTTGGGTTATCTCAACCGGGTCGTCGACTTCCATGTTTTCCGAAGCAGGGCGGCGACGCTTTCGCAAGAGGGCGATAGCGATCAGCAACGAAAACAGTGCGATAAGGGAAAGGGCAGCGAGAGTTGCAAGAAACACGGGGTTCTTGTAAAACGTATTTTCGGCTGCGTTTACTGTGAAAATAGTGTTGTAATAAAAAAAACGGTGAAAAAAGTAAAAATAGTGTTGTATTAAAAAAAACTGTAAAAATAGTGTTGTAATAAAAAAAACGGTGAAAAAAGTAAAAATAGTGTTGTATTAAAAAAAACTGTAAAAATAGTGTTGTAATAAAAAAAACTGTAAAAATAGTGTTGTAATAAAAAAAAACGGTGAAAAAAGTAAAAATAGTGTTGTATTAAAAAAAAACTGTAAAAATAGTATTGTAATAAAAAAAAACGGTGAAAATAGAAAATAAAGTAAAAATGTTGTTGTAATTTGTTGTAATGTCAAAGTTAAAAATACGTACTTGAAGCAGAACCAGGTGATGGGCGTGCTAATGTGTGTGTCCAGAAATCTTTAGCGTAGACCGGTCCCACAGTGAGATCATATTGTCGAACGGTGTCGTCCGCGGCTGGGGAACAAAATAAGTTATTCGAATAAAATTCGTACGGTCGTGTGGCCTAATGGAAAACACGACCGATACCGACATATACAAAAACGTTCTAAGTGACGAGCCCATCATGGATTCGAAACTTGGCCCGATAAAAAAAATAATATTCGAATAGAATTCTTACGTTCGTGTGTCCGAATGGTTAACACGACCAATATATATGTAAGCTATTCTTTGGGACGAGCCCATTATAAGTAACTATCAGCCTATTATAGAATAACAAATCAAGATCCAGTCAAAAAAATTACAAACTTTGTAAGAAGTTACCTCGCTTTTGTTTCTCCGGCAAAATTGCTGACGTCACGTTTTGAATTGACCATACAGGTGGAGACTCGCTGCCAGAAGTAAAAATAGGTTACCAGATTGAAATAATATTATTGTGTACATTTTTTACGTATTGTTGTGTAAATTTTTTTACGTATTGTTGTGTACATTTTTTTACGTATTGTTGTGTACATTTTTTACGTATTATTGTGTACATTTTTTTACGTATTATTGTGTACATTTTTTTACGTATTGTTGTGTACATTTTTTTACGTATTATTGTGTAAAATTTTTTACGTATTTTTTTTTTAATTTCGCGGTTCGCCATGAAAAGATAGCGAAAATTTCACGGAAAATGACAAATGTTTGCCTTCAACACAAACCTATTGTTTTGAGCTGTACAATCCGGCGAGCATTCTCGCCCAATGCATGGATAGACGGAACACTGTAAATAAATGGGACCGGAAGAGAAGGAAAACACTTCGGATGATAACTTGATTCTTGCTTGCGAGTTACGCCCGTTATCCAACACGGTTACTCCATTGTACAGTGCGGTGCATCTGAGAAACAAAGATTTTTAAAAGGAGTTTTAGTATGGGGAATTCCCCTGAAAGAGCTTCCCACACGAATGAAATGAGAGATCATAATTTTTACTTCCTTTATTTTTAACCGAGCTAAGTTTCGAATCCATACTAGGTTCGTCACTATGACCGTTTTGTGTATATACTTTGGTATATGTATCGGCCGCGTTGACCATTTGGCCACACGACCGTTCTTTTTGTGTGTGTATATTTGTTAACGCTGTTAAACCGTTTATTTATTAACGTCACCATATACTTCGAAGAGTTATGCATGGGCGTATGACACATTCGCTGCACAAACATAATATCAATCGAAAAAGAAGATCTGTAAATCGTCTTAGAAAAACGAATCATTTTGGAGAGATTAACTGCATGGCTATTCCCTTTATACTGCGAATACGTACGCATATTTCAATTGGGTCGCAAAAAAATACCCTTTGTTCACAAGATTAAATATAAACATTATAATGATGAGTATATATATATAGAAATAAAACTTGATATTATAAAGATCGCGTGCAGACGGTTAACCGTTTTCACTCTTTTTTTATGATACAAATTTATAAATATACATATGAGCTAATATGACAATGCTACACATGATTCTCAAACTTTAAAACACTTTTCGATTTCGTTTCGACTTTTTGATTTCGAAGAGTGTACAATCATTCGACAACAAAGATTAATTAATATTAATGTAGGTCGTTCATACCCGTTGTTTGAAATGATGTTTCTTCTGTGTCTTTGCGACGTCACCCAGCACGAATCCACAACGACGTTGGCATCCCCATTGAAGTTTGGTCGGATTCAGTGTTCTGGGTCAAGCACAGGGTTATATAAGAATTTCAATACCGGCAATTGTCTGTTGCAGCGGAACATACAACCGTCTCTATTGCTCAAAATACTTGACATTTTTTAGTTTAAGTTTAGTTTATTTTTTGCATTTTCTTTACGGCTATGAAGGAAGTACATTAATATGGGTGGGTTTATCACCGGGACAAGGAATTTAGGCCATAGAAGGCCCATTACTCCAAATGAAGGAAGGAGCAAAGTTTTTAAAAAATAAAGCAGTAATCAAACGGCAACACTGCAATAGTTAAACTTGTTAGCCGCATGCTCACGATCCGACATAAGCAAAAACACAGACGTATGGCCGTTAAACCTAACTTTAAAAAACTACAGTTACCAATTACTTAAGAGCCCTGAAAAAGGAGCAAGAAAAAACGTTCTCCAATAGTGAAAGAGGACCAGTATTGAAGGTTACAGTAAAAAAATAAAATAAAAATCGACTGGTGGGTTATGTCGTTCCTAAACGCTAACAAATCTTTTTGAATTTTAAAAAAGTTTTAACGACATGATTATAGACTATTAATTATATTTCGGCGTTCGCCAGATATATTTTTATATAAATATTTTTTTTTGTTACCGGGTTTAGTTTCAAAACCATAATGGGTTGATTGCTAAGGCCGTTTTTTTGTAGGTAAGTCGGTATATGTATCGGTCGTGTTAACCATTCGGCCACACTACCGCACCCATTCATTATAATGATAGTAACCCCAGTGTTACCTTGACAACTACGCCGATGTAGACGCTATCACGTGGTCTTAACAGCGGAGTGTTTTCGAATGTCTTTGAGAAAGCGCCATCCTTGAATACAGCTACAGTCGCTTCGAGATCAATCTCATTGGTCGTTGGGTTACGCATGGCTGCACTTGCTCTGAAATAGAGTTTAAAAAAATATTTATTTTAAGTTTTTGGAAAAGTAGAAAAGTTCTTGTAATGGACTTAGTTAATACGATTAACTTGTAATGGTTAGTACGATTAACATTTGGTTGATATTTCTTAACCTTTGCTTAACCATATGCTTAACTTAACCTTTGTTCAAGAACAGATTTAAAGCTTTTTTCAAATATTTTTAAAGTTTCTTTTTTCAAGATTTTTCCCAATAACATACATTGAGGTCAGTTAACGCCCAATATCCACACATTGACTAATTGGTATTTTGGACAGATACCACCCAGAAAGTAGAGTACATAGTACTTAGCCCTTATAGAACACAGCTTGTTCGAACCATAACAATTAACATAGTTGAAATAACATTTAGGTAATGGTATGTCGATTAAACCATTTATATTGCAATTATCAACTGACTTTTGGCCCGAGATAGCAATAGGCAAATTTTAATTTTCTTATCTACTGTAATTATTTGGATAGAACGGTTGTGTGGCCGATTGGTTAACACGACCGCTTTATATACCGCTTTACATTTTTTATTAAGATAGTACTACTGTCTTTAAAACACGGTTGTTTAGATGATCATCTTTCATTTATCCGTAAATGACAATTTATACATCAATTTATTGTTGTTGTTTTTTTTTATTCGAGCTAAGTTTCGAGCCCATGATGGGCTTTATGGGAGCCGGTATATGTATCGGTCGCGTTAACCATTCGGCCACACGTCCGTACAACATCACCAATTCAATGGAACACAGGATATAATATGGGACCACCCTAGAACACTTACACAAGCCCTTCCTTGGCGCCCGTTGCAAGACTCCTCATGGTCACAGTCAAATCAATGGGGTAGTGACATTGTACTTGGGACTTGTATGAATACCCCACGAATACAACATTCGCTTCCGTGTTCAGGTTGCTTACGTGGTTCGTGTAAACGACCTCTTTGTCCGACACCTGCAACAGTTAGTGTGGTGACGTCATCACGGAAATGACGTCATCAGGAAAATGACGTCAATCCGAAATTCATATTTTCCCCGAACGCTTTACTGTTTCACCGGCAGGACTGTTGATTTATTACTTGAGATGATATTTTAATTAAAATTACACATGACGTTTGCCAAAATCAAGTGGATTATCTGCTGACGTCATGTTTTTTAGTTCGTTATTTTGTATTTTGTTTTCCCTTCCATTTCCAGCCACCTGGGCAAAACTCTTAAACTCTTAATTGCACTCCATATAATGGGAGTTAATTCTATTTATAGCTGGATATTCTTACAGCTGTTCGTTTTTCCACCCGTGTTGCTATAAATAAATCATGGCTTCAAAAACTCAAGCCAAACCGCCTTTTAAATATTAAAAGCATTTTGGATACCTAAAACTAAATTTTGCATATTTACCTAAAACGTAAAGAGTTTTTTTGGCAATTAAATCGGACAAAAACATGATTCAGCTGATTTGCTACGATTGCTCAGCATGTGTTGTGATGTAAAAATTTATTGTCAATTGCGTAATGCAAGGATTTAATGATTCAGTTTACTCGAAGCACTTTACTTTAGATTAGGAGCTTGACCGCCTACGACCATTTACGACCAAACAACCGGTGACAGGTGTTGCACTAAATTTGACTTTATTCAAATTTTAAACAAACTTATATCCTAACTTGGCGCTGTAACACAAGTTATTTAGCAACTAACAAAATAAACGTAATGTCGTGGAAAATGCAAGTAAAGATGAATGTAAGGTACAGAACTGAATTTCAACCCGCTATAATAAAACAATTAACGAAAAAACATGCGCGCCAGACTGATTAAGTGCGATTTCCAATATAAAGGAAACGCTTAATACAAAAATACTTAAAATACCATTTCAAGGTGTTGCTTACCGTTCTTGTTGTGCCGCACGACGTAAAATCGTTCAACTCGAAAACATAGTGCTCTCCTCGGAGCCCTCGTGCGGTTGGCGTACACGTGACGTCCTTCAGATGAAGCTCCGTTCGGGAAATGTCGTGCGAAGTCGGACGAGCACTGGAGAGCGATATCAGCATGTGTCTGTGTCCGCAATCGACCGTCACTTCTCCACCTGTAATGGTAGAACAAGGGGACGGTAGATAAAGATGCATGAATGAGGACTAAGAACCACCGTGGTCTATGTCTGATATTAATGGAATCATGTATATATGTTTTTGATTTCTTCAAACCAACAAAATAAAATATGATAACATGGAATGGAAAATTGTCCGATTACCTCGTACCCATACGGATTATGAAAGCTACTGCAGGGTATTTAAAACAATTAAGGCGACAGTTTTTGTTTCCACTTGGATTAGCCAATACCCTCTAAGTGCATTCCTTAAGGAAATAAACGTCTGACTATTGCCTGGTTTCGATTTCATTCCTGCTGACGGTCTGGATGGTCAGTAAAGTTAAACGACCGGACAAAAGTAAAATAAAACACCTTTAGGTACCGATTAAAACTATACTGAAAGTACTAGCCTACATGGGTCAAATTTTAACTTTAATTTTACATACAATTTTGTAGCTGTGTGAATTTTAGCAGAGAGCAATACATACAGAGGACAGCGTGTTATTTTTGTACAACAAGTCTACTCACCACACACATCCTCGTTTGGGTAAAAGCTAGCCGGCCATGAAGTAACCATTGTGTCCGGCGACCAATAGTAAACAAGGGCGGAGCGGAGCTGGCTTTCTATTGGTTGATTGGTATATTCAAATCTCCCGCCAAGAAGTTGCTGCTCATTGAAAGCTTGACAATCCCCCGCTTCCACGATTTCTTCCAAAGTAAGAGTTGTGTTCCATAATGAGAGACCGGTCAGTTTCCCAATAAACGGAGTGATATTTCGTCCGGTTTCGTTCACTTTATGCGGCGCCCCGAAGTAAAAACGACCGTTTGGTTGGACTTCTTTGGAAAACTGTACAGAAAAGGTTGAATTAAGTCAATATGACATGAAATGTAAGAAAATATAAAAAGGTAATCCAAAATTAATAATTTTAACATGCTAAATTAAAAAACTAATTATAGTTTTTTTATGTCACAGTAAGTAAATCTTTGTAATTTTTCGTGTGTATCATTTTCTCATGTGTATAGTAGTTTTTTGTCCGTGTTTTTTTACGTGTAGCAGTTTTTTCGTGTTTGTCAGTGTTTTTTCCTATGTGTAGCATTTTTTCGTGTATACTAGTGCTGTATCTATATTTATATAAATAGAAACTTACTGCTAGTCCGCTTCCTTCTTGTATAACACTACCATCCATATAAACTCGGTATTCCCCTTCGGTCTCCCACGTCACGCATACGTAATGCCACACGACGTCATCGATGCGTAACGGGATCGGATCCGTGATCCGTTGACCGGAAACGACGAGATAAACGTCATAACTGTCATGATCACCCGGACTGTATGACAACAACGAGAATTCGTGTTTATTGCCGACCGTGTACGACATAATCGTTCCAGTTCGTCTTAAACTTGTCGATTTCGCCCAAACACACATGGTCAGGGCGACCAGAGGTGTCTTTATTACGTCATCTCTCGTCCACGCAAGGGACGCCAGTGAATTTGTTTGTGACGTCACACGAAACTCTGTGACGTTTGGTAGGTTCAAAACATTTCGGTGAAAGCCTGTTGAAACGAAATTTGTGTGATTTTTCTTACGTTTATGCTTTGCTCATCAAATTACAGCACAAGCAAACAGACAGTCCTGACTTTCTCTTTAGAAAATATTGGAGTAAACATAATAAAAAATAACAAATTGTGAAGTAAAATTTATAACAGTACATAGAAATCAATAAAAAGCGTAAAATTTAAAGCAATAGATTTTAAAGTAAACGATGACAACAAATACAGCCAAAAGCGATGACTTGTTCAATGTAATAATGCTTTCTTTTAAAATCTGTTTTGAAATTCAATTTAATTCAATTTTATTTTTTCTTTCCTTCGCTGCAGCGTTAACCACAAACAATTTGAAAACACAAAGCATGTCATATATAAATATATATATATATATATATATATATATATATATATGTAAATATATACACCAAAACAAATATGGCATTAACTGAAAATCAAAAAATAAAACAAAAAAACTGTGGCAAAATGGAATTCTATAGATATTCATATCATAACGAACAGAAGTATGTTATTACCTTGAAATGTGCGCACTGTGTTCGGTAGTAAGGATAACATAACGGTGAAAAGTGCAGCAATAAAATTCATACTACCTATATTTACCTATAAAAGCTGAAAACAAATTAAGTCGAAATTAGTTGCAATAATTAATTTCCAAGCGCTGTTTACAAAACTCGCGTGGCGACGTTGTGAGCTTAAGCCATAGATACCCTATTGCATAATATAATTCTTACCGCGCAAAACGGTATTTAGCAGTATAATAAGGATCGGTATGACAGTCTATTCTTCTATCCCTGCAATTAAAATGGTTTAGTGACAAGAGTGTCGACCGAGCGAGCTAATTATGAGCGAAATGCGAATTCAATTGTGGGTGTCGCGACTTTACAATGCAAACAGCAGGTTGTCCAAACTCGACCGACTGGTTCGTTGGATAACTCAGTCGAATATATCGACTGCAAAATCTATAGATATTGCGCATCATTCGAGCATTATCTACTTACAATAACCGCGCCACCACAGCCAACGCGACTTGCTTTACTTGGCTTTGGGCGAACAACTAGGCCAAATCACTGACAAATATTACTGAACATCATTACACACTTCAACGCTCTATTTCCAATTTGCGGTGAAAAGACGCGGCAACTATTTTGTAGTTAGATTCAGATTAAATTGCAACGAAACACCGCAATTTCGGAATCAAGAGTGATTGATTGCCCAAGCGCAGCCTTATTCGTCCCACCGGGCAGGTTTTTCATTACCCGGGCTTAAGGGCATCCTATCGTCTTATGCATCAGCCGAATTGCAGCGGAAATCTGATAGTGAAAATGCAATACGCGTTCTGCTTTCTATCTCCTATACCCTGCTTTGTTGCCTTACCTACCAGACTAAACAAACCAGTCAACATGCCGGTACTGCTATGCTCAACTTTATAAATATTTCAGCCGCACTGCTGAAAGTATGCCACTAACACCAAAGCTAACCAGCTTAAGTGGTTTTACATGTCTGCTTGCGGTCCTCAACTAGTATATACAATTTTATGCACCAGTTATGTTATAAATTCATACTAGTTCCATACTACCTGATTAGAAAATAATTTTAAACGCAAAAGCTACCGCATAAATTGAAATGTTGCCATATACACAGTATGCTGACCCTTTACGATCATTTTGATTCTGGAATGTTATTTTTCTGTATACAGTTTTCTAAGCGGACTGTACACACCAACATATGTTTATATATTAACCGCGAGCGTGTCACCTTTTTACGCCCTTTCGCAAAAAAAATGCTTTCTTGAAGCACGCGCGTAGTTCTAATGACACCACCAAAGCCTCTGGCCTTAATTGAGCGACCGAATTCGTATATCTATCGGCTCCGATATAGAACTTCGCTCTCGGATTAAACTCTCACGGTATTTATGCTCTATTTTCGTAAACAAAACGCGCCAGAGTGCTCATCGTTCCAGCATATGCACCATCGTGAGCGATTTTAAATTAAACTTCTTAAACAACGCACTTTATTGAGCCAGATTTCAAATAGCAAAGACCCGCATTTTTTTGAAGCAACCTGCAATTATTCGCTACGTGTTCACGTGTATAGGCTTGGTTCTGACGAATCCACATAGCAGTGTTTCCAGATAAGGTTTGGTTTTGACGAATCCACATAACAGTGCTTCCAGATAAAATACAGTGGGTCTATGTTTACAGTCACTGCCATTTTCTACAAAAAATCTCGCCAAGAAAAAAATTATTTTCACAGAAAAATTTAACAGTACAACGAAAATACCCAAAAATATTTTCTGGTTTTTGCTGAAGAAAAAAATCATTTTTACAAAAAAATTTAACCGTACAACGAAAATACCCAAAAACAATAATTTACCCGGTGATACTGCAGCGTAAAGTTAATAACAGTTGACATTTTCGAAATTTTCAATTAACTACCGATTAATGCAACCTTCGAGGCCACCGTCGTCTTGACAAGCACTCGAGATTTCTTTTAACACGATCATTATTCCATGCAGTTAACCTTACCATATTAGTCATCAGACCGCAGCCTTCTAATTTCTCTATATCGTTAAATTCCCCTGTGAAATGAACCCTATAACTAACTACCTGCCTTGCCGGCAACGTTCTAAGATAAAATTGTATCTGTTTTCGTTCATCTCGTACTACGCTAATGAAACTGCGTTTAAAACCGTTTCAAAATACAAACGTGCAATTTAAAAGCTAACCTGTCCTTTTTTGTTGGTCCTGCAGTTGATTAGACATAAGCCCTGCACTTTAAACGCGGTTTATTTACTGTTTATAAAGAACGCGCGTCCTCGCACAAGCACATTCGAAATTTCCTGGTACGCCGAGCTGTAAAAATGTACTTCTAAAGTGACGTCATAAATGCAGTTGCAACGTGAAAAGGGTCGGGTGGCGATTGGTCGAAACGACGACGACAACGGCTTAATAGAAACTCCACCAACCGCTAATAGGCGTCGACAGAACGCCCAAGATTACTCGCTTGTTATAACATACACGTTTAAATGCGTGCAATTAAACCTGCAGAATTTGCACCACGATTGCATTTCTCAAAACAGTTTTGCTGACAACTTTTTTATTCTTGTTTAAAAATTCGTTTAAATTACTTTTATTTTTTACAGTTACTTATAGCTCGTGTTCTCATACGCACAACCTTACGACAATAAACCCTGCTTTAAACCTGTTTTACTAAGATAATGCAGCCCGCCTGTTTAATCCATTGCAATTAGCTCCGGATGTATTTTACTGTTAAACCTTTGTTTATGATGTAATAATCGTGAACAAGATCGTTTGTGAGTTCACAATCGACATTCATAAATCTGAAGTTCATACCTCCGCTCAGCAACGATGGTTTATGACGTAACAACCGGCATTGTGACATCCTGCCGCCGTAATGATCAGTAGCGGGACAGTTGCCGCCCATACACAAACGCTGAGAAGTTAATAACAGCGCCATTTCCCGGCCAATAACTGTAATTACAGCGACTTACAAACGCGTAAATATACAGTGAAATTCAACGTTCTCACTCGAATTGAGAAAAATGATCACCCGTGTGAAAATATCGCAATTTCCATGAAACAATATTTACCTAATTTTACTATTTTTTTCTGAAAGCACCTGTTATTAAATCCCGTACGCAAGCACTAGTACTTCAAGTGGTGTCCGTATAAAACAACAATTACCTCGAAATCTTGACTAAACTTCCCCTAATAACCCATAAAACTGTCGTCATCCTTTTCTCTTATTATAAATCAGATCGGTATATTTGGAACTTTCCCATTTATATTGTTATATAACGGGTAATCAGTTTAAAATGGAATCTTTTGACTCTATTTTTATTTGCATATTGTTAGCACAAAAAGCCCCCAAAACAAATACTTTTACAGTTAGCTTGAAAATACGTTTGCGCTGTAGATACATTTGACTTTAAAATATTAGTATGGTTAAATATAAATACGTTATTGTTACGTTGAGTGGTGTGATATTCTTATTATAATACATTATTTGTTTTTTTGCTATGTTCGCTATAGGATAGGGTAGAATATTCATGTTTATCCCCGTGAATAGGAAAACCAAAGAGGTTAACACACGGACAATCGTCAGATCACCTCGCGTGCACCGTCGGGTTATAGGCTATACATGTATACATTTGCATGGTAAATTAGTTGCACACGCGGCAGTCGTAATCAGCGTTTAATACAATCAGGCAAATACTAGAACTCAACTGCACAAGCATATATTTATATTTAACCATACTAATATTTTAAAGTCAAACTTATGTTCATCGCAAACGTCTTTTCAAGCTAACTGTAAAAGTATTTGTTTTTAGGGGCTTTTTGTGCTAACAATATATGCAAATAAAAATAGAGTAAAAAATCCGCTTTTAACTGATTACCCGTTATATAACAAGTTAGGTCTTTCTCCCAAGGTATTTATCATTAAAAAAAGGCCATAGATCTACTCTATTTTTTTTTATTTTGAACATTTGCGCACTCACTGCGTGTTTGTCCGCCAACAAGTTCTAAAATCCATTGTTTATCAAAGTTTATAATATTTCTATAGCGGCACGCGACGGACAATAATTTAGATCTTGACCGTTGAACCGAAATGTTTATACAAGTTGTAATTATTAAATATTGCGCGGTATAAATGGACGCATACAATAGTTTATTAACCTAGTAAACCAGGGGTTGGCAACTGCTCTACTCGGTGGGTCAGATTTGGAAAAATGAAGCCCACAGTGGGCCGGATTATTACATGAATAGTATTTAATATCCTAATCACATATTTGTTCCCTAATGCAAGAGCCACATTACAGGGTATGGTTAGATACAGTCCTCGGGACGGTCAAAATCCCTTCACGAGCCGAACCCGGCACGCGGGCCTTGTTGCCCATTCCTGTAGTACACAGTATTATTTTTTACGTGTTGTTATCATTTTTGCTATCAAAGGGAAATTATAGCATTTTAAGGGTGCATTATTATGTAAGGATAGGATATAACATTTATGTTTATATTTGTACATGGGAAATGTAAGGGGCGTTAACACACGGTAAATCGTCAGATCACCTCGCACCCACCGGTGGGTTGGTGGAGCCATTGCGGTGTTTTGAATGATAGGAAGTTATTTTAATTTGCTAAAACCCATTATTCCACTGTGTTCACGCAATGTCCGCTAATTACTTCGCCTAAAGTCACAATTGACAAGCTAGCGACTAATTTTGAATTTACAACCCTTGAAATGTCGACCCACTAACCGGCGAAGCTAACCGGTTGTAAGTTTAATGCTTCATGCTAGTTATGTAAAACTGGGTATTAGCAATGAACAAACAAACTGTATTTAATCTGCTTTGTTTACCCGGTATTTAACTGTTATGTTTTATAATTTTGTTCTACCAATTACGTATCTAACAATATAGCGGATTAGATAATAAAAACAAAGACAGACTTTAACGTTAGTACACATTTAACAACATAGAAAGGACACTCAAATGAGAATACAAAGTGAAATCGACCGCTTGCTCACTCGTGCGTGATGCTGCTAGGATATTGTGACGTAACAATTGAATTGCACATTCCCCGAGTGGTACCAGTTATACATTTACCAATTTGATTCGACGATTTCAGTCGAGTAGCAATTGGAACTGGTTTGAAACAGTCAAATAGCTTCTGCAGGCATTTGTTAGGAAAGTCGGTTGTTTCTAAATTGTGCTGGCCGTTTTTAATGTCAACCGTTTCGTAAAACTTCTAAACAAATTAATCGTTTTCTAAATTATAGTAACGTTCATCAAAAGATGGGTAGTTTATGAGATATAGGCAAATTATAAACATTGCAGTAAAGCTTTTTCTCTTGCACACATACAATTGATTACGATTATGTAAGATTTTAGGATACTGAGTGCAATAAAAGTCAGTTTGGTGTTTATTTTCGTGGTTTGTCGAATTGCAAATCACAACAAAGCAATGTGTGACGTAACAAACGAAGAAGAAAGTCTGGATCCAAGAGTTCAGGTAATGAAATAATTTCAAAAAGTTAACCTGAAATCGAATTTACTAAACGAACGCTAATTATACGTTTTCTAACCCAAGCCAAACGGACGCGGCAATTTATTACTGCTGGATGCGACAATTAGTTCTGTGACGTCACCATTCGTATTGATTAGAATTTCCGATGGTAATTCCACTGCGTCATACATATTTTATATGTTTGGTGAAAATAGGATTTTTTTGTGAAATTTCATGTATGGTAATTGAATAGTGAATACTACGGTTATTACCATTTTGTAAAAAACACTTAAAGTGACTACAAATATACATATTTATTAAAAAACACAGAACTATAGGATAAGCAACGTAACAGTATTTTACTAATTTCTGTTTGTAAGATTAACGCAACACTGTGCAATTAAACTGCGCTGTAAACTTTCGTTTTGGTTTTTCACCTCTGCTACTTCTATTAATAGGTTTGCTTCGATTCCGAATATTTTATGGTCGATATTGTTAGTTTTTTTATCTTACAAGAAACATATAGCGTATACTCAAAGTCGGGTAAAATAGTAGTGGTTAACACAGACATGGGCAACATACGGCCCGCGCACCAGGTCCAGCTCGTGAAGGTACTTTGACCGGAGACTGTATCTAACTATAACCTAAAATTAAGATATTGAATACTATTCATGTAATAATCCGGCCCACCAAGAACTTTATTTTCCCACATCTGGCCCGACGACTAGAGAAGTTGCCCATCCCTGGGTTAACGTGGTTGACACTTTTTAGTTTTTATACATGTTTTTTAGTTTTTTTCGGGCGTTAATGAAATGAAAAATAAAATTATGTCATCAGCGATCAGTCTATCGTGTTTAAGCATTTTAACGGCGGCCTCTTTATTTAAAGCCAAAAAAACAACTTTTAGCCCAAATAACGTCCTGTGATAAATCTAATTACCCAACTTTAAATCCAATTTATTAACCACAAGATTGTTTCCGATTTTCTGCATGGCCCTATTTAAACATCGTGTTGCAATTGCATTATGTGTGTCGTTTATATTTCAAGGATAGAAAACTATGTTTGCGTTGGGCACATATTTGCGTTGTTTGGCAGTAACACTGCTTCTTGTATTTTATATATAGGTTGTAGTGTGCACTGTATTTCGAGGAAATTTTAAGCAAACGAGCTAATGAAAGTAAAAGTCTTTGTAGTGAATGCCGTTGGGTCCGACAATCGTCAAGAAAATAAGTCAGAACCGAAACCAAAGGTTTCAGGTCGAAACCGGTCGCTCGCTTGTTGGTTGTGTTCTTGGACAAGGCACTTTACGGACATTACCTGAACACAGCGAATTAATGGTTTCTTCCAAATTAAAGAAACGTGTGAATTATACTTAACAAACTACAATAGCTCCGGCAACCCGACGCGGTGTGCGCAAGGTGATCTGACGACATTTACGGCGATAAACATGAATATCCTATCCTATCCTCCCTCATTTACTTCGCTTTCGGCATCCGCTTAAAATATACGTAAATTCCGCTAAATACGAATTATTTTTAAGGGGGAACTAGAGACGATGAACAAATGCACTGACGAAATCAACCAGTTCGAACTCGAGATTTCGAAAGAGAGATTGAAATTTAAACAGCTCCTCTCTGTCGCCACCATGCAGATTTCTACACTTGGAAAGAAATACGCTAAGTGGATTGAGAGAGCAAGGCCATATTACAAAGCAGCGAAAGAAGCGAAGCAGGTACAAATGCACCAGCATGTCAAAGTTGCTTAATATCAATGTATTTTAAATCACAAAAAATCGTTTTCAACACAGTTTCACCATCTGCCCAGTGTAAAGGGTTTTGTATGCTGTATATATATGTGTGTGAATTGGAAAATCCATGTTTAGAAAACGCGTGAGAGTGTTATCAAGTGAGTAATCGTCAGACTATCTCGCCTCATCGTCCGTTTATCGTAGCTATTACGGTGTGTTGTGCATAATTAACTAACTGAGACATTCTGTCAATTTTATTAAAAACTTAACCCACTGGATTAAGTCAAAGTCCGCTTAGTGGCTTGCTTAAGTACACACCCGACTTGCAAGCGACCAGTTTCAAAGCTGGGACCTTTTGTCTAAAAAACTCTTCCCCACCAAGCTATTCGGACATATGTTTATAATAGAATAAAAAACAGCCGATGGGCTTGGTAGTTGATCTAAAGATCCTGGCTTCAAAGCTTTAAGGCCCGGTCACAACAAAAGTAAAAAACTCAGAACAGTGCAGACAAATTAAACATGTTTAAATTTCCCTCCGGATTTCGGAAATGCTTTGCGGTTCTGTCCAAGGGGGATTAACCAAAAAAACGTAATTGATATCGGTGAATTCAATTATATCGCTTAATATTTCAAACGAGCCAGTAACTTTTTGGACCATTTTCCGTTTCTATTTCTCATCTTAACCCATAAATACAAACCGTTCAACTAAAAAACGCGCCCCCTCCATTTCTCTAATATCGATATATGTTTTAAATTACGGCATGTATTTATCAGGAATCAGGATAAAACAAATCTATTAATGTCCGACCGGTTGGTCTGGTGGTTCAGTGCAACGCGTTTCAACCGAAAGGTTGCAGATTAGAAACTGGTCGCTAGCTAGTCGGTTGTGTCCTTAGGCGATCTAACGATTGTCCGTGTGTTAACCCCCTTGGTTTTCCCATCTAGGGGGATAAACATGAATATCCTATCCTATTCTAATGCAGTGTGCGCACATGTCAGGTTACTCGAACTATGACAGATCCAATGCGATAAAAATAAAAAAATAGGTTTCGTTCAACCCATTACACACCACTGAGCTCAAGCAAAATCCAATAAGTGCTTTGCCCACAACCGACAAGCGAGCGGCTGACGGCCAGAAACGCTGTCATAGAGCCAACCGCCCAACACGTTAATTTATAAAGCACTCTACCGTAAAGAATAAAACCAGTACGGATTTGTTTGCCAGACTAAGTTTCGAAGCCATAATCGGTTTCAATAAGACTTTTTTTCTATATAGAAATCGCTGTATGAATCTGTCACATTAACCATTCCGTTTTTTTGTTAAAAATGTGTTTTTTTACCAGGCTCAGGTTCGAAACTTTATTAGCACATTGATAAGACCGGTTTATGTAAAGGTCGCTTTATCCATTCGACCAAAAACGTTCCAATAACCTTTTTTCGTTTTTGTTATTACCGGGCTTAGTTTCAACCCCATAATGGGTTCGTTGCTAAGACCGTTTTTTGCAAAGTATATGTATCGGTCGCGTTACTTATTTGGCCACACGACTGTAGCGGATTTACGAACGCGCTTTCCAGGCCAACACTGCGCTCCTGAGAGCGGTGCACAACTTCCAAAAGTCGAACGGGATCCATCGCGCCGCCAAGGAGACGATAGCCCTGGCGGAACAGCGTCTCGGGGAATTCCCCGGTCAGGAGGTGGACGCCGCGTGGCAAGAGATGCTCAATCTTCAAACTAAAAGATTCATGGAGGCCGAGGCAGACAGGTCAGTTGTGACGTCACAGGGCGTAGTGTGACGCACGCAGAACCGCACTTGCACGCAAAGAAACTATTTTAATTGACACCCGACGCAATTTTATATATACTGCGGAATTGCACACGGCGTGTGACGCCATCCCGATCGATTAGTCACGCTGCAAATGAAGTAAAAAGAATGATTTTTGCTCCACTTATTTCGATTTTCGTTAATCACGCCTTGGCTTCTTACGTCATTGCAACCAAATCCAATTATCCGGAAGAGAAAATAATTCTCTTGTGCAGACAATTATTTACCGTGACGTAATTAAATAACAGCAACCCTTTTTTGTTTTAAAAAATGCAATTGGAAATTATATTCTCTCCAAAAATTTGGAAATTTGGGAATTATATTTTCTTTCTAAAAGACGCTGTCTGGACCGGGTTTTGAACCCGCGATGTGCTCGTCACCAGATTCGTGTCAATATTCTTCCCGCAAGCTGGAAATGGATATTACTCCGTGAAACTAATCATTTGGCCACAGTTTCGAACCCACGACGGCACCAAGTCCATTTTTGTACAGAATTTCCTATCTGACTAAGATTCTAAATCAGTGATTCCCAACCGCGGCTCCCAGCTAGCCTTCTTGCGGCTCTCATTGACCTTTGCAAATCCCCTAAAAATATTAATAAAATCTGATTCTAATAATAAAAAAAAAATTAGTATTTTAAAATTACCCTTGCTTAGTTTAAAGGCTGGGAAAAAAGTTTTTACCTTATAGTTAAGATTAGAGGCAAGGAAAGTTGTGAAAAGGCTGCTATTGTTACGTCACTCTCACTGTTTTCTTAAAGCAGTGTGTTTTCATGCGGCTCCATACGTATTCTAAAATTTAAAATTTGGCCCCGACACTAAAAAAGGTTGGGAACCACTGTTCTAAATCATAGTTGGGGTCCATTTGGATGTTTTTTTTTTTCATATAAAAAATCAATACATGGTACATGTATTTGTTGCGTTAACCATTCGACCAGCTATTTTCTACCGGGCTAAGATTCCAGCCAGGAATTTGTTCGTTCCCAAGTCCATTTTTAGTATACAATTCTGTATATGAATGGTGCGCGCTGAACATGTTTGCCACCCTCATCCACAGAAGTCGAAGCGAACGGATCCACCAACAGGCAGCCAGAAGGTTCGAGTTTCTGGAGAAAAAAGCTCAGAAAATCAAGTCTAAACACAAGAGGTCAACAGCTAGAAGCAGGGTCTATTTCGAGACCAAGGATAAACTCGAAACGACGCTTCAGGTTTCCATTTTCTCTTTGCTTTAAATTGTATACCTGGTTGGAGGTATAAATATTGTTTTTAATAAGGTTCCACGTACAGTTACGCTCGAGCGCAGCTGTTTTTGTCTGAATATTGATTTCACTGTATAACAATCAGCTGCAGTATTACCAACGGGTATTAACGGACACTCTATTTTTATAGTGGCCAATTTGTAATATATTTTCCTTTTTTAATCCACAATATATTCACGCTTAACCTCTCGACACGTTACTGCACTTGAAATTAAATTTTGGTGCCGGACAAGCAATACTATTAAAAAATTTACCCAAAAAATGTTTGGTTCGGCCAGTTTCACTAAATCGAAATTTAATGAATGTATGGTGCTGTGACGTTCCTCGCATTTCTTTTTGTTGATTACTTGATTGCCCTTAATTTGATGACGCGCGGGTACTTTTCCCACTGCGGCGCACATTATACAAGTTTGTGTTTAATGTGAGACCGGAGAATAAAAACCGCCACTAAAAGATTCCCTATAATATCTTGCACCCCAAATACCGAAAGTAGTTGATGCGATGTCGTCTTTACTTGATCTTTTCTCTTGAAGATCAATGTCACTGGCATGGCCTACTTTCCATTTATAATAATATAAAAACACAGCGTTCAAAGCTCAAGAGCTGCTGGTTGCAACACATAAACAGCGGTGGCGACGCGGACAGATCTGTATAAATCAGCTTGATAGCGGCGATAAACAACTAAAATAAACTGCGGTGGCGATGCTGGTTAATAATGGATGCTATAAGGCGTCAAATTACAGCGGGGTAGCGTGGTAATCGCCTTTTTTCGTTCCTTCAGACATTATGGACATCGTCCAAAGAGTTGTTCTATATTTAGAATGTCGTTTATTGGGAATTTTCCATTGGTCTTGCTGTACTGCTAATTTAAACAGTTTCTCCGACAGATTAAACCACGGTCCTCTATATTTGTTTTAATTAATTAATGTTAAAAACAATATCCCTTTCATTTATTCCATTTTAATTTTACACAATTCACAGTTTCCGTCAAACGCTTGCCGTTTCCCGCGCCGTCATAACTTATTCCGCATTGCAGCAACAACGTCAGAAGGTCGACGACTTGAACCGAAAGATCGAGACTTCGAAATCGGAGTACAAGACCGCACTAGCTCGACTGGGCGAGATATCGCAGGAAATCCACGAAAGAAGGAAGATGGCTTCCGCAGCGATCCTGGATGAGCAGGAAGACGTGGTGGACGGCGAATCAAACGCATCAAACGGATCGGATGGAATAAATTGGGATCTCGACCAGCCGAAGTCTTACGGTGACTGTTTTTTTTGTTTTATTCAGACCAAGTTTCGAACCATTGACCAGCTAGTCACTAGGAACATTTTTTGTTTATAGAAATCGGTTTATGAGTCTGTGGCGCTAATCATCCGGACAAACGAGCGTTTACACGATTTAACGCATATAATTAGGTTACTACATTTAACATTGATTAAATGCGCTCAGAAATCCAGTTTATTCGCATATATGTGCTAAACATAATGAAAATATTGCGTCATAAAATGGTGGATGGTCTACACAGGTACCTGATGCTTAAAGTTTTTTGAATCATCTTGTTTTCTCCGCAGACAACATCGATGACCTTGAAGCCGATCTTGAAACCTTCTCCTGCAATGACGTCGATAGTGATGACGTCAGCTGCAGCGACTCTGACGAAGATTGGGAGGAGAGCGACGCGAGCGAGAGCAGTGAGTCTTTATGACGTCACAGACACGTCTGTAATGTCACTAACGTTCGGTCGTGACAGGCGGACGAACGTCGACGTCGTCTACGTCATCCGGTATCGTTCGACGTCATTCATCACGTCACCGGATGTTGCGTCAGGCGAGCTCCAACTCGACCGATGACGACACGGGTGGTGACATCACGCAGAGGAAAACCAGAAGGAAGAGATTAAGTCCTCCGAAACAAGGCAAGTTTTGCTTCAAAGTTATATTTTTATATTTTCTTTTTAGAATCGTAAATGGAGAAAGGTTTTTTTGATTCGCACCGTTTTTTAAGAAATATTTGCGAGAAATACGCAGTGAGATAAACATGAGTTTATACTCACGGATTTACTAATCTGTATAGCGCAGTAATACAAAAAAAATTAATTGGCACGTATTACCTCAATATATTTAACTTAGAAATTTATCCTTTCGTCCGTTGGAATTATCCCATTTGTGAGGCAATTTCGCGCTATTACGGATATTCTCCACACTGGCAAACAGTTCTCCGTATTGAATCGATTTTGAAGACGAGAGTTCCTTGAAATCTACAGCTTATTCTGCTTTTATCTAAAATTATACGGAAATTATTAAATTGCTAGGAGCCGGTAAAGACAATGGCAAACCGCAATCTTATCTTAAATGCAATCGGCTGAGTGGTTCAATTGGGGGCACGACCGACTCGTATTTTTTAATTTTTTAATTGGGCTTAGTTTCAACCCTATAATGAGCTCGTCCTCAAAACCGTTATATTGTATGTGATTTGGATATTCCTTTCGGGCGCAAACAGCCATCCTCTTCCGGGGACAGTTGACTTACTTCTAATAAAAAATGATCACTATGACGTATCTGCCTCCGACTCTAAAAATAGTTTTATCAAGTTAAGCATAATTAAACTAGATGCAGCTTTTACAAACGACAATACAAAGTCTATAGCCCTTAAGCTGATTAAACTCACTAAAAAAAAATATGAAACATTTAAAATGAAGCTTGCAAAAAAGATGTGGAAATGTCTTTTATAGTACTTTGTGACTTAATCGTCCGACAGGTTAGTTTAGCAGTTAGTGCGATGCATCTTTCAACCAAAAGGTTGCAGGTTCGATACTGATCTCTAGCTAGTAGGTTGTGTCCTTGGGCAAGCACTTAACGGACATTGCC